>VZSE01010936.1:40595-161325 GCA_013398275.1 Promerops cafer
ATCTGACCGGAGAGTCTCCGTGTGCCGGGCCCCTCGGCACCGGGGCTCCGCCGGGCGGACGCTCCGCCTCTTCGTGTGGGGGAGAGCCGCCCTGCCGTCAGCGGGGACCTTGGGTACTTTCCTCTGGCCTCTTCCTCGGGCGGGGGAAACCCGAGTGTGCTTCCCGGGCGGGGATTTCCAGCCCGAGGGCGCGGGGCTTGCGAGCAGCCGGGAAGGGGAGCGGCCGCAGGGGCGGCGGCGCTGGCGGCGGCCCGGCCCGCGGAGTCCGTTCTGGCCCGTGCTGGGGCAGGCGGGCCCGTCGGTGCCGGCACCGCGCTCCCACGGCAGTTTCGTGGTTTCGCCCCTGCTCTCTCGTAAAACACAGTTGCTCGGCCGCATTTCCTAATATAGGCAGCTCTGCTGCCTACAAGAGGGGAAGCAACCTGACCGGTGAAAGCACTGGGGTCACTTGAAAGCACTGGGGAAGAACAGGAGGAAGACAAAATAAGGCCATAAATTTCCACTGGAGGGGTTTAAGACGCTATCTCTGCATATCGAAATCTCTACTACTTCCACAGCACCTACGAGAACGCTGACCAAAAGCTCAAAATGGCCCAGCACAGTCATGGTCTGGCATTTCCTATGAACAAACAGCAGATAAGAGATTTTAAAAAGCCCCGTTTTGTGATGACAGACTGGTAGTAGGGTGTTTACACAACTGAGAACTGAAGAGTAAAAATAAGGAAGCGTAACAGCATTATGACACTACTGGGTAATTTTCTGTATCAGAGTTCCAGTAAGCTGAGTTTGCAAGAGACTCATTCATATATTTTCTAAAACTCTTTCAAATTTCCTGCCATACGTGATGACATTTACCATATATAACAATACTGTCAAATTTGAACTGTGGCAGCGACATCTAGTACAGCACAGCTTCTGCTGTAACACTGCTTAACATCATAGAATGATAGAGAAACATTTGCTTTGCAGCAGTTGCAGAAAAAAAAGAAAGTTAAAATCTTCTTTTTGAAGTTTAAAATGGTTGTCAGATCCCTGATACATTGCTTTAAGGAAGTTGCTGGCACGGGGAAGAGAAGGTTCAAAAACGGAAGCAGCTTTTCAAATACCTTATGTGAAGAGTGCTGAGGTGTGGTTTTGTTTGACATAGGGAACCTCTCAGTGTCACACAAGGAACTGAGCTCTGTATTTATGTGTGGCTTTAATTGCAAGTGCTTAAAGATTTACTTTGACTGGTTATCCCCAGTTTTAGAACTTCAAGCAGGACTCCCCAGATGAAGTTATACTGATCTATTATAACAGATTCTTTACGTTTTACTGTACATTCTCCCAAAACTAGTTAATCCAGTGTTCCTCCTTAACTCTCCTCCCTCCCTTATGCCAGTCCACACCCAGCCACTATCTGCCTTTGCCCCTCTGTACCTTGGCCTCCTGCTAATCTGGCAATAGAAACTGCTATTTCCTCCCCTCCCAGGCCTCAAGGCGAGCAGTTTCAGGTTCTCCCTTTATGCTTGGCAGCCTCGTGTCGCAATGGAGGAAGGGAGGGGGAGAAAACAAAAAGCAGGCTAAAATGCTTATGATAGGAGAAAAAGAGGTGTAGCTGCCCTGAGCTGTCAGGCACTTTCTGCTTGCTTTGCCTCATTCAGTATAGTAGCAGCCCCCCATTCCCAGCAATTCCTTCACTTTTCAGAGAAAGAGGTAAGAGGGAACTTTGTCGAAATGATGGACCCTGAGGACATGGAATAAGAATGTAGCTAAATGGTTCTTTGTAGGACTGAAATTCCCGAGAACAGTGCATTATCATTATCGTTCTCTGTCTGGCTTCAGCCTGGGGCCAGTAAGAGGACAGCAGTGGTGCTTAAGCCCTACCCAAGCTGAATGCCTGCTTTGGCTTTGGTTCTCAGGCTGTGGCTATCACTAGGACTGTTCCATATTCCAGCCTTTTCACCAGCCTTCCAAGATCACAGCCTTGACATAAAAACCAGTGAGTGGGTGGGTGAAACAAGGCCCTCTGGTTTGCAGACTCTTAGCTCTGGAGAGGGGGAAGAAGGCAGCATTCAGATAAAGCTGTCCTCAACCAAAGGAAACCACAGACATCAAAGTGCTAATAAAAGTGCTGCTGCCACATTACCAGGGTTTAGGAAAATAAACTTCATGGTAGTGTTGACTGAAACAGCAAAGGTGAGAGAGCAAATTTCTGGAGGTGGAAGGCAGTGACCTGGCAGCATGAGTGCATTATCACACTAAGTAGCACGGCCAGCCCTTGAAGTACCTGATGCAACTATGAGTCCAGAAGTCTTCTCTCAAAGTCCTGCTGAATGTCAGTCTCCCCATGCTGTCATCCTTCTCTGATGCATTTTCCAGTTTACCATCTTCCACAACTTTAAAGCATCTGGCTTTAATGGTGCCTCTGTAACACACCTCTAAACATCTATGAAGAAGAGAGATGGAGAAAACACACGTTGTTATTTGCCTTTCCATTGCTACTGACTCCTGTATCCACTCTCCCACAAATCTAAACGCCCCTGTAAAACCTGTATTAAAAAATAAAACTTTTTATCACTGCGTAGTGCCCACATTTTTCAGCTTCCTAAAGGTATCAAATGCCTCCATGGGACATGACCTGCTTATTCTAAGCTCCGTAGTGTTGGCTTCACTGCAAGCATCAACTCCCATTCCAGCAGCAAGGAGTAGGTTTCGTCTTATAAACTGACCTAACATGGTGACTAGAGTTCCACAAAAAACTTCAGAAGGAATTCCTCAACTCCTTCAGGACATAAAGGGAAGATAATGATGACAGAAATAAGAAAAACAAATATATTAAGGAAAACTTTGGAAAAGCCAACTTGAGGCAAAAAATACCGGCTGTAGATAAAGTTGCATTATCTATTCAATTTACAAATGAAGCCCAGTCCCAAGAGCAGAGTAGTTCTGACATCCTGTAAACATGAGATCAGATAAACTATATTATGATAATCTATGTGGGTGCAACTGCCCACTTTGTTTTGACTAAACACAGCAACTTTTAATTTTCTTTTTTTTAACTTTAGTCACGGGTTTGTTCGCCTTTGCCCAGGGGGATGGGAATTGAAGTTTCTCTTCAAAACCTCTCTTCACCGGGAGAGGCCTGGTGACCTTAATGTCCACAGATTGGGAGTAGCCAGAAGATGCACAGGAGATAAGAGAACATTAAGGAGCATTACCCGCTGGTGTAGCTGCAGATACCTGGTCTGGGAACAGATCGGTAAGAGAACCAAAGAGTGGGGATGAGATTAGAATCAAAGGCAAAGGGATCAGTAACCAATAGGAGATCGAATACTAAGAGTTGTGTAATTTAAGACCAATAAACGTGAATTTCTTTGGGGTTTTTATATATAAATATGTGAAGAGTCTGGTGAAGAACCATGTGAGTGATTTTCACTGCACAACCTGGGCATGTGTCAATGAAATAATTTCTGCACATCCTGGCCAGAATAAAGTAATGCCTTGATTCTGTAACACTGAAAAGATGTTGTTGTAGAGTTTCTGTTTTTCCCGTAGTTTCGGTGACAAGGGCACCTACATCTACACCAGAAATAATGATTACTTTTTTTCTTTTTTTAAATGAAACTTTTTAAATTGCATTTGGGCATATAGCAAAAAGAAAAAAAGTAAAATGTCACAAGCAACAAATATAATATCTAGATATTAAGAGCATCCATGACTCATTGTGATAACCCTAAATGTTCAAGGAAAAAAATACATCTTGCTGCTCCCTTTCTGAAGGTCAGTACATTCACTGTCTGCAAAGTTTCCATTCCCTTTGCACCCAGACAAGAGTTTTCTTTTTCACATCCTCCTACACAAAGGATCACGAGTACTAAAGTTTAGGTTTACCTAAATCAGTTTTGAGCTTTCTCATATTTAGTGCTCAGATAAATTCTTCCATAAGCCATAAGTAGTCTCAAGAACATATCAAAGCCACACTGAATAAGTTGAGGCTTTTAAATCAGTCAGAAACTCTCATTAATATTTACTTGGAAGATAAAAAATAATCAGAACGAGTTGCAAGAAGATCTTGGTAACTATTGTGTTCAATTCTCTTTTTAGATTGGAGAATCTGTTCACTTTTCTAAGTTTTATTGTCTGCTTCTAGGAAGACCATTTTGTTCTCCTGGTGGTATAACAAACATACATTCAGCAGGAGATAGGAATGTGAGGAATGCCAAAGCAGAGATGACTTGACTAAAATAAACCACAATCATGTGGAAAGAGGACCACTTATATATCAGGGAAATAAAAAGGCTGATTAAATTCAACTGCTTCAAATTGTGTCAACTCAGAGCTGCACACTGCTGTTTTTTTCGGAAGGAGTTGTCTTTCTAAACAGCAGGTTGTCTGCTTTGACTCCAAGTTACTTCCTGCTGTCAGAAAATTTCTCTAGATCTGATGTCGCTCATTTATTCTTCATTATCTCTCTGCAGATTTAAAACTTTCCCAACGTGTTTAATTTGCTTTAGTTGAACCAGCTGTTGCTATTCATGTTCTCGGGGAATTTTTTCATGTCAATACTTCTTCAACTGAAAGAGAATCAAATGTTGGCTCTGTTTAATTTCCTGAGGATTATACTGGAGGTTTTCTACCACGACTGCTGCTAGGTTCAGGAAGATACAAATTATTTGTAAATCATGCTAAATGTGATTCCATCACACTACCTAGAAAATGGGTGATTGTCTTCACAAAGAGTTCTGTTTGAAAGGCCAAATACCTCAGAAATTAAATCATCCATTCAGAGGCTAGTGATACAAGATGAAGTTTCCCAAAGTATCTACATCACCGTTTCAAATGACACATAAGCACATGGGAACACACAACTTCCACAAACCCACATACAAAGAGGAGGTTAAGCCTTCTGTTGCAACATGCAAAATAGGGCCCTAATTCTGTAAGCAAAACCAGAAACACGATCTCTGTGCCTGCCCGAGTTCCCAGTGCAGCTCACGGGGAAGTGATTTCTGATTTACAGAAAAAGCAAAAAACCCCAAGCCCCGTGTACAAACTGAAGCTATAAATCAGCTCTCCGTGAACAGCAATGGCACAAGCAGTTGTAGCAGACAGGAGTGTCTGTTAAGTGACAGCAGTGGGGGCTGTTTAGGTTAATCCTGGTGCCAAATGGTACTAAAACTACAGCCTGAGAGAAGCTGAGCTTTCCATTTTTGTATTCTACTGCTCAGTACTATGTTTCTTAAGAACAGAAGGGAGATAAGAGGAATCATAGCTGTACTAAAAATGCTTTCACTTTCACTTCTCAGGACTTACAGGAATAAATAAATTAAAAGTAATGTAGCATGCACTACTGAAAAAAAGTTTCTTTTAGACATTAAATTGTAATATTTTCATGAGAATATATTAGGGGAAAAACATAGTGAAAACAGAAAAAGAGTGATGTGTCTTTGACAACGGGTTAAGCTAGTATTTTTTGGTTAGTAGCTACAAATTGATTATTAATTTACGTACCAATACCCACTGGATACATGTAACAGGGAGGGGATTCAGGTGAGGAACAAGTGCCAATTGAGTGAATATAAATGGCTATTTATGACAAGGTTAGAAGACTGGGTTTCTAGAAGCTGTCAAATGGAATGTGCTGTCAAATTTTGACAGATTTGCTGTTAAATTGCTCAAAGAATTGAAAAGTTATTGGGGTGGAGTGGACAGACATACATCCTTATACAAAAAAATTATTGCATAAATGAGATGCCAAATCAGGCTAAAATGAAACAAGATGTCATGCTGAATACTCACTTGTTTTTGTGGACTAGCTAGAAAAATTGCTCTGTTCCTGGTGTACTTATTCAGAAGGACCACCTCAGGAAACAAAGAATATACTGACAGGGCTTAATTTAGCATCAGCCAGTGACCTAAAATCCATCTAACCCAGCACCAGCCAGTACCAGACATCCTTGGTATCAGCTAATCTCTTTATGTAATGAAAACCATCTCAGCCTCTAGTACAATAATCTGGGCCTATTATCTGAAGGTCAGTGTTACTAATTGTGATAATCCAAAAGGTCACTCCAAAAGGTCACACTTATGAACAAAGATTTCTGGGGGAAAAAGAAGTTTGCATGCAAATTGAAACATTCTTGGGTCAGGAATTCAGAGTGGCAGTGAGCACAGCTGGCTTGGGAAGCAGGAGTTAGATGCTGTGTTCATTACCCCACAGTGCTGCTGAGACAGAGGGTACAGTAACGTTGGAGAAGCAAAGGGTCCTTTGTTTCTCTGCTGGGTTATTTCAGCAAAGACCTTCTTCTGCTGAAAAAGCACTGTCCTAAAGATCACTGAGATCAAAGAATGTGAAAAGGGCCAAGGTGAGATTCTTCCATCCTTCCACTGTGCAAGATTCAAGAAAGAAAGCACCCCATTCCTAACACACAAGACAATAAGAACATATTTTGAACAGAAATAAAAACCTGATAAGATGTGCTTGTACAGCATCTAGAAAATTAAGCCCCAGCCTCTGAGGCTTTAAGTCTTCACTTTAAAAAACATTAATGTTGTAAGTTGACATGAGATGGATTTTATCCTGCTCTGAGAATAAAGTACATATTTAAAACAGAGTAGACCACCAGTTCTGAGGCACAAGGTGCTGTGCTCCCTTCAGGCTCTGGAATAGTGGAATTAGCACCTAAGGGCTGGCACAGAAGAAGACTCCATATCAAATGTGTTGAAGCCTTAGGCACACAGTGTGATTTCTACCACCACCTGCACACTGAGAAGTACAAATGCAAGGATCTGAATAAAGCACCAGTGTCTTGAGGCTTGATACTGGCCTCTTGCCGCACCCTTATGACTTCCTTAGTTTGATTTTAAAGAAAACTACCTTTTATCCTGTCTCAAAGCTCTTCTAATAGAATTTTGAATGTATATCTAACTAGGAACATGATTTGTGTCTGAACTTTGTCAAACACATACTGTAGGTCTCCAGAACACTGTCTCTTTCACTTGGCCAGACAGTTATAAGAACAAAATAAGCTACTGTGAGAACATTTCCAAAATTAAGCAGGTTATCTTCCTTTGAAAGTATATACAAGAGTTTGGCATTGGCCCAGGACTGTAGGAATTTCTGGGTTTTCTGATTCTTTTTTTCTTACTTGGAAACAATAGTGGTATTCATGCCTAAGCAGTTCACAAGGTTACAGCTTCTGAGGCTGCGTTTCTCAATATGCAGCAATCACTATAAAAGATGCAGCATACTTCAGTGTTACCACAGTGATTTCCCTTCTGCTGACTCTGGTGGTGTAATTAAACAATGTATGTGTTTTAAAGTGAAACACTGCTTGTACGTATGAAGCTACTCAATCCTACATCCAGCCATGTAGACCTGTGGGCCAAGACTTGGTAGACTGGAATACATGTACTTGGTGATTGTGAGCGCTATTCTTTTGTTTCTGTCCTTTCAAATCTCTTTCCCCCTCCAGTCAACTTCTCTCTACCCAATGCTAATCTCCTGCGCACAGAAAATGAGCACATTTACACAATATCCTGTTTGTCAAACGTTGTTTTGTCCCTTTAGTTATTACACACAAGCGCTCTTCAGCTGACAAGTTGTCAGCTGCATTGTTCGCAGGCTGTCAGGCCTCCCACATTACAGTGTACTTGCCCAGCCTCAGAGAGAAAGACTATGGCTTTTTCATAGACAAAAATAAGCAAAAAAATTCATTGTAAACCAATTTCTTCTGTTCAATAAATAGTTGAACAAAAGACAAGTGAAGCGATGTGTGTTTGTCTTCTGTAACACAACACTATGGCAGGCACTGCAGTGAGCTAGAGAAGGCAGGCATGCCACAGCAGCTCCGAAAACAAAAAGAGCTGCTGACCAACAAAACTCTCGGGAAACACCAGAAAGGGTGCAGAATCTGAATGGCAAGAAAGAGAGGGACAAAGGTTACAATGATGCAGTTGCCAAGAGAGAATCATCTAGTGTAATGTGTAAGGGCTATAGAATAGATATTTATATCTGAGCTGGTCAGTCTTTATAGTTGAATGAAAAGAAGAACATGCCTTTAGGATGTGTTTTTGTATTAAATCCTAAAATAGACATTTTAAATGGATTACATGCATCACCCCAAAGTGCGTTTTTCTTTCTGTTGATTGCTAAGGAGGTGAAAGTGTTAAGGCACTAGGGAGGTTGTTCCAAGGTCTTGCATTTTTGTAACGTCATTAGGAGGCAAACATAACTAAAATCAGAGGGAAAATGATAAACGAGTCAATGGTTGTTCCAGATATACATGTTTTTTAGTGCCTGGTTTATGTAGCAAAGGCAGGAACCCAAAGTTGTTCTCACGAATCCGACCCGTGGTCTGCTGCCATTTCTAGGAACCACAGAAAATACAAGAAATTCCATAGCAGGAAATTATGAGTAAACACAGCAGCTCTTCAGATAATTTTTCTTTTTGTTTCTGTCCATTTTTCACCTTTGTTCCATTAGGGACAAAATTTGATTAAAAACTGCAGAAAAACAAAACTAAAATTCTTCCTTTTGGAGCAGGAGGTCAGAACAAGAGTTCGCGGGTTTTTTGGTTTCTTTTTTAAAGCACTGTTTTGGAGTGGGTTTTTTTAGAAGCCAGTCAGGAAAGGGTCATTGTTTTACTGGTGCAGTTACATATAATGAGCTATGGCAATAACATATTCCTAGGAGGCCACTATCTGTAGGTGTCCTTTGGCAGGCCTCAGCTCATAAAACACCAGCCCAGGAGGCCTAGGCTGGGTAGCGACACGCACTGGTCCCAAAAAGCTTTTTCTGAGCAGCAAGCACCTTCTCTTGGGTTGGGCTAATCCTCCCTGCAGTAAGGGCACTGTCCCCACTGCCCCCACTGCCACATCTGAACATGAAAATCCAGGTACTCACCAGCTATGGCAGCTGCATTTCACATTAGCAGGAGTTCAGCCATCTCATCTTCATTCTGTATGTTCAGCAGGTAAAATAAAATGCAGGAGGTGGCTGCTGTTGGGGCAGCCAGAGGGAAGAGAGGGCATAGGGATGAACAGATCATTGGGAGGGTGGTCCTGCAGAAAAGCATAGCAGTGTATTTCACACACCAGAATTTTGGAAAGCTGAGCAGTCCACAGGCGGGTTCAGGCACATAGAAACTTTTGACATACTTACAAAGTGTGGCATGGGGCCAAATTTCACAAACAAGTAGTCAAGATATTCAAAATTATCTGGCTGCTCCCACCAAGTGCTGTGTTTTCCAGAGTATGATCTATCATGCAGTGTGACAGTGGTATTTTATTGCCAAAGACGCTTCAGTGGAATCCTCAGTGAGGTTTCAGATTGGTTTCTGGGAAATGAACTTTCCAGAGGGCAGGATATTTGACAGCACTACCTTCAAAATTTGTGGGAATTGTCTTTGAGTCTGAAGGGATGTGAGAGTTCATGGATTGAATATGGATCTCTCCAGTCCATGGAGCCAAGGACTCAGAGGAGTGATGCACATCACTGCTGCAGAGCTGGGGTGTTTCTACAGTGATCATCTGCTATTCCAACAGAAGTGTATTCAGCAGGCAAAGTCCATCCCTGAGGTTCCTTGGCATAGCTACAGTCACCCTAAGTGCTGCACACACCTCAATGGAAGGCTGTTGTGAAGAGAGGGAAGCAGCACAGCCAGACTATCTCGCCTCTCTTGTGACATTCCCCATCACCTCCTGCACGCAGCCACTGCGGAGCCCACAAGGCCGTGCTTCCCCCATCTGTGCCCCAAAAGGGAGCTGCAAACAGCTGTCTGTCCCTGAAAGAGAACCTACAGGGCCTTGTTGTCTTGCAACACAGGAGAAGCCAGGATTCAGGTAAATCTGTGTTTCCTGGGCAGCCCGTGAACTGAAAAAGATCCAGCCAGGGCAAAGCACAGACACTGACACTGACTCAGTGTTGTCCACATGCACCAGGGTGGTATCCAGTTCAAAGGACAACCAGGGCAGGTCATGTCCCTGCCACGTGGCCACATTCCTGTGGCAGGAGATGGTTCTTGGGCTCTTCACACAGAATTTGGTTAAGAGGTCTGTACAAATCAGCAGGTAGGCAATGAACCTCCAAGTCTGCTCCTGGTCACAGGAAGTTAATGAGGTAATAATTCATATAAAGAGAAAGAACAAAGTACGGCATTGTCTGCAAGAATTTAACCACCCATGTGCCAAGTGCTGAGGACACATGGAGTTTTTTCATCATACCAGAGTTTAGAGGTACTATTGCACTTTTCTATACGGAGTTCTATTACAAGAATTCATAGAATTATAGAAAGGCTTAGGCTGGAAGGGATCTTAAAGATTATTTTGTTTCAGCCCTGCTGCCATGGGGAGGGACACCTTCTACTAGACCAAGGTTGCTCAAACCACCACTGACCCAGCTTTGAACGCTTCCAGGGATGGGTCACCCACAACTTTTCTGGGCAACCTCTTTCAGTGTCTCACCACACTCACAGGAAGGACTTTCTTCCTAATATCCAATGTAAGCCCACCTTCTGTAGTCACATCACATGCTATAAAGGTTTTTTGTCAATGACTTTAACTTCAGAGAATCCTCCCCTTCAGTCATACTCAGCCACTTGCCATTTTTTGAGTGTTGACTCTGAAAATTAGGGCTAGGAAACATTCTTGGCAGTTCAAATGCCAATCCTTCTCATAGTGTGCCACTCTACACAGTGGGCTCTCTGCTGAATGCTGAGATTCAGCTTAACTACACATTCGTTTAAAAGAAATTGAACCTGAAGAGAGCTGGGCATCACAGTGGGTGGTTTTGTTTGGGTTTTTTTTTGTATCAGTTGGTTAACAGAAAAAGAAAATATTCCCCCCCCCCCCAATTTTGCCTAGCAGAGTCAATTCTTCTCTATCAACTATTTTGAAAACAAAAGTAGTGATCATGCTTCAGTCACTTTTTCTCTAAAATTAACACAGAATCCCAAACTAATTAAATTATGATCAACAGTAGAGAAAGAGATCATGGATTTGCTAATCTCATCCTATGTAATTAGGCATGACAAGTCTTATCTCTATTCCATTGGAAACGTAGCAACAGGGTACAAAGCAGAGTCCCAGGGAGCTAATTTGGTTTCCTGACCCTCGGATTTGCAGAGGTAGTTTTTTAAAGCGGGGTCTTGAACATCGCAGAGGGTACAGACACTCTGCCTGACACAGGCCGGTGAGGAAATGCCAAAAAGGGGCTGGTGGTGTTTTAGCACCACCGAGTGGACAAATGAGGGAAAAAAGTTCGTTTTTGAGACTATGCGTGGGTGTCCTGGCAGGCAATAGTCCCACCTCGGAGCAGGAGCCCTGAGCAGCGTTCCAACCTCACGCATGCTGTTTTTCTTTTTGACAAGTATCTCAGGAAGTTCTCACACATCTCTTCACCAAATTAGGCATTTCTGTTACACTGCATGGGATCCCAGAGTCTGGAAAGTCCTCCCAGAAAACATTAGATTTGCAAATACAAACATAATATCTGCAATAAATATGGCCACAATAGAGAAAACAAACATGATATCTAACTTTTAATTCAGAATTTCAGTTGCCTCAGAAATAGCTCAGATATTGCTCAGACACTTCTCAGTGTTTTCTGTGTTTTGTTTCTCCCTTGAAATCAGTGCCCTGGTAGGTAAATGAGTGGGTTACTTAAATCACAGGAAAAAAATCCTGCTTAATGTAGTGTTTCAAAGTGTTTCTTACACCTTGAATGTTCTGTGGGCTTTTGGACGGTAATTGTTGTGGGTGGCTGGCCTTGGACAGCTTTTAATGCTGTTCACAGAAGATATATGAAGACATGTAGCAGATGTAGCTACATAAGAACTACTTTCCCCTGGCACCAGATAAGATAGTTTGTTGAATTAAGTGTAAAAGTGCTCTCACCCTCCCACCTATTGTCTATGTGCTTTATTGGCACTCTTCTGCCTAAAGCTTTGGCCAGCTCTGTGCCCTGAGACTTAGCTGTTATGGATCTGTTCTTTGGATTACACTACAGCCCAGAGAGCCCTTTGTGCTACTCCACAAATGCACATGCTGTCTCTTTATGGGGCACTTACCTTTGGCTGACAAAAGCCAGGGAGAGAGTGAAAGCACAGGGCATTTTGGTATCCGGGCCCCTGCACTGGCCCGTGTCCCCCCTCGCCAAGCTGGTGGAAAGCAGGCAGAGATGGCTCCTTTCCAAGAGGGGATCTTCAAGTTGATGCAGGAGACAAGGAGTGGCAAAGCTCCCAAAATACATCCTATAAAAGGGTGATTGGCGAGTATCCTTTGGGATACCTGACCTCACTGCTGTAGCCCAGAGATCTCTCCTGGCAGCGGCTCCAGGGCATACAACACACACCCTTTCTGCAAATTCCACATTTAACAGCACGTTTGCTACTTGCTTATCACACACAGCCTGCTTAAAATAGAAGCATTTGCCTCAGGTCCTCTCAGCTTTGAATGAAGGAGGAAAAAAAAAAACCCTTCAGAGATTCAAAGTGTATGAATTGTAGTTCTCGATAATCTGTGTCATGTACTTCTCCTTTGTCCCGCTCACACAGCTCTGAGGGTCAAGTGAACTGCTCAGTCAGGTCTGGCAGTAGATTTCTCAGCTCTTTATAAGATTTCAGAATACTTGAATCCAAAATAATGCAGCCAAAGACAACTAATCATGTGCCTAAAGAAAGCGAGAAGGACTCTGACAAGTATTTTGCATATTAAGGTAGTTTGGTGGAAGAAAATCCATCTCCTACCTACCTGCCACTGTACCATACCAGACCTGGCATTTATGTCTTCAGCCTCAGCACTCTATAATCCTTGGCTGCTTGACAGTCGAAGCATCCCTAGGAAGATTGGCACATCGTGGCATTATTGAAAGTTATCTATAACCCAGACATGTTGGTTGTACTCATTTAACACTCAGAGTAAGGAGGAAATTCACAACAGGTCCTCTGCATCCTGGGTACATGAGCTGTGCAGCAGGCTACCAGGCCAGGAGGGCTCAGCCTGGTGGCCCAGGTGCCAGGGCTGGCTCACCCTCTCAGCTGATGGCACACAAGTGCAGCCACTAGAGCACAACTCCTCACTTGCTCCTGCACACCTAACAGGGCTGGAGACCTGAACACACTGGGACACTGAAGTTACTCAAAATCAACAGGGATGGGCAATCAGTGTATTAGATCCTGTGCAATATCCCCTATCACAACAACCTCAACCACTTTCTCTTCTAAAACAAAGAAGTTGCAAAGACAGCTGGGCTGAAGGGAAGCCTCTGAGCTATGGACTTAAGTAAAGCAAGGCAATGAAATCCCTGAAAGGCAGTATTTTAACAAATGTGTGTCCCTAGAACTTCTTGCTGGTTCATTCCAAGAAGCTTCCCAACTCTTGCTTTACCTATTGGCATTTTGGATCATTTGAGTCCTCCTAAATGTTGCATACAGGGAAGGTGGGTGCCTAAGGCAGGGTTCAACCTGCATTTGGAATAGGAAGATCCTTAAACATCTGGTTCTCAACATCTGGGAGATCTATTATAGAGCTTGTTTTGAAAGCACACTTGATCTTGGTTCTGGCTGGAGCAGAGGGCCTGCATTTTGTCTCTCCTCACTGTGCACTGCCCAGCTGTTTTTGTACCAGCTTTCTGTGTAAACAGAGCTGCTGCTGCCAGGTTCATTCAGCAGTTTCACAGGCCAGCATCTGTGACCTTGCAGTTCCCAGGCCTCCCTTGGAACAAGGCTGATTAAAGAAAAGATTATGCTCTCTCACAGCTGTTCCAGAACCTCAGAGAAATAGGAAAAGATACGAATGGACCACAAATGCATTTGAATACAATGAAGTTATTGTTCCAGTTCACCCAGCTGTGGCAATGACTTAAGGACAGCAAAGAGTCTGTGCCTTGATTTTCATACTAGGAGTACAAGGGCTTTAAAAAGCACAGATAGAGTATATGGCTCAGGTCTCTCTTACCCCTGTTTCCATGTGGCTAGCTCAAACCCTCAGGCTCTCTCACCTACTGCAGTTCTGTTCAGAGCTGTAGCAATGTATTTTATTTCCCAACTGAACTTCCGTGGAAGTGCAGCCTAGAGACCTGAACCTGTCTGACTTAACAGCACTCACCATTTCCCTGCCTCTTCCCTGCCTGGGGACCAACCAGCTTCTCACCCTGTCCCCCACCCCGACCATCTGATCCTCCCCAGGAGGCACCAATAAGCAATGAACGTTTTCATTCTGAGCTTGTTTTTCACAAACACCATTCCATAATTGGGTAACAGAAAACAAACATGGAAAGGAAACAGGACAAGACCCAGCCAGCAGGTCCCCACACCCCACATGTCACACCACACTGTGCCACATCCCTCTAATCCATGATGCCACCTACCAAACCATCCAATTACATGCACCTTTTCCAGAAGACAGTGAAGGAAGAAACCAGAAAGGTAAAGCACGTAAACAGAGGTTAAAGTCATAGAACCCATAAATAAAGAAAACTCTGGATTCCCTGCAGTTCTGATTTTCTGTCTTGGTCTCCTTTCTGACAATGTCTGCAAACATCTTCAGACCAGGATTCAGCAGCTGTGCAAAGGCAGTCTCCTCCTCAATGCAATGTGCTCCCTTTGCTCCAAGTGAGTGGGAAAAGAGGTTTGCACTCACAGAAAACCAGGTACTTGCATTGATTAGTGTAGACTGTAGATTAGTTTAACAGCAAATAATGTAAAGGAACATGCTGCTGAACTATAAAATGCTGTTTTTGAAACAAACGTTCTTGTTCCACAACTGCAGCTGGTGGAACAGTTCTCATCCCAAGGGAGATGTCCATTTGTATGACCACGATTAAACTGCTGGTGTTACCCAGCAGCTGGGTAACTCCACATCACAGGGATTCATCACCATTAAGCAGGCGCCAACGATTTAGGTAACTCTCAAATTACACCCACAGTTAACCTGAGAGCTTAACAGATGCAAAACCTGGGGGATCATATCTGGGGGCTCAGTGTGAGAAGTACCTAGAGCTACCATAAAACAGTGCCTGGGTATTGCTTTTTACGATTAAGATAAAAAGCAATTTATTTTTTTTTTAAGATTATGGTCTAATTGAGTAAACATCAATCCAGGGAAGCCCCACGGCCTGTGTTATGCTAGATATCAGATTAGATATCAGCAAACCTGTCTCCTGGATTTACAGCTGTGAAATGGCTGAATCCTTTCTACAACTGACTGGGGAGACTTTTAACCCTCTGTGAATCCAAAGCAGAGCTGGCTAACCAAGTTGTCCTGTAGATAGTTTATCCTGTGTCATTGGTAAGCAACAAATCTTCTAAATATGCCACTCATATCTGCTATCTTGTTTTTAAGCTTATATCTGAAGGTGATATAAAGGAGATTCAAACAGTGTCTGTAGATGGGTGTTATAGACTATCAAGTTTTTTAGTTGCCTTTATCTGAAGCTCATTCATGTGCAAAATTGTAAGTCAATATTTCTTCCTTGCTTCTCTCATGCAGACTTTTCTCAGCATCAGGAGTTTAAAAAATCATTATAAAATAGGCAGGGACTGAAATGAAGCATCTATTAATATTTCTGATTTTGGGAAGAAACTAGATTTAACTACAAGTGCCTCATTAAAATGGAGCTACTCTAATCTAAGATGTCCATGGCTTCCTCACTAATTTTTTGCCTTCTTCCTAATGGTCCATGATTTGGAAGCAGCTTTACATAAATTGCCCAATGAAACTCAGTATCATTAAAGTTAATATAGTCAGGATCCCATGAATTGGTAGATTTGCCTCCTTTTCATAAACTTTTTTAAAAATGAACCCCACATATTCTCAGCTGAGTTGAGCAAGCCTTTTCATCTTTTCAGAGATGAATATTAGCAGAATGAGGAGAAAAGAGCAAAAGACAAGAGATCTCAGATACAAATGTCACCCAAAGCTGACTTTTGAGAGCTGATAGGAGAATACAAGAGTGCTGCTCCAGATGGCAGGAGCTGCAAAGAGGAAGAGCACGGCTGCGAGAAGCAATGAAGGGAAGCTAACGATAGATGAAGGAGGATGAGAAACAGACACTCCAAGGCATGCATCCAATTCTTCAGGTTACGTAAAATGATTTTTACCATTTATGCACTTCCCTCCTTTTCTGGGTGATGCACATTGCAGACAGAGTTGGTAGCAGTGCTTGCAATTACCCCAGCCTGACAGTTCTTGTTACAAGCTCCTGCTTTCGGTTGCTGCTAAGTTTGTTCGATGTTACTCATCCAGGCTGAAATGTCTTTTGCCAAGGCTTGGCCTCAGGCTGATTCTTTCTCCTTCCATTTTCTTATGGGAGGAGGAAAGGGGAAGGCAGTTTCAGTAAAAATGGTTCTGTGGTTTCCAGGGCAAGATTAGGCAACTGTTTATTTGAGCAAGAACTTGAAATTTGGCAAAACAGGGGGGTAGGTCACCCCAATGCCAGAAGACGTAGCCAAGTTATAAACGTGTTTTAAAAAAGTCTCAGCTCATGTAGTTTAGCAGAGACTTGTCAGCTTGGCAGATGAGGGTTGTGTCAGCACAGGGCACTGTGTGTCCCCTGCCAATTTCCAGGCCCTCACAGGACTGTCCCCAGCAGAGCTGAATGATGCCTGCCTCCAGTGCTGCCACAGGCCCTGAGCAGGGCAGGAGCTGCCTCTGGGTGCCACTGCCTTGGGGGGCTCGAGGCTAGAGGTGGGTGTGAGCAGGAAAGTGGGGCTGAGGTACCAAGGTAAAAAGGCACTTAGATAACAAACCACAGAGAATCAGACTGTGATGACACAAGGAACTAGAAAGATAACTACTAATGACACAGCCTAGCAAAGAGCCCAGGACCTGAAGCAGGGTGACTGGTGGGACAAGAGATGCAGGGTGGTGAGGAGGATGAGGAAGGAAGGAAACACATCTTGCTGATAGCTACCCTGTCCTTTCCAGAGCCCAGAGCAGAGCTGAGGTCACCTCCAACAGAAGTCACGAAGTCAATGGGCATGTGTGATTTTTCCTGCTTGCAGGGTCTTCTGCACTGGCTGAAAACCTGTAACTACTTTTCCTTGATTAGGTCTAGAGCTTAAAGTCTCCAGCAGAGAGATGGATTAGCACTTCTCCTCATTGGAACACCTCAGCTTGGGAAAAGGGCAAACATCTCTGCCATCTGTCCTGCACGCTCTCTCCTAATGCTGCAGGGGAGATGAGGAATAAGAGGTGGTGCAGAACCAGACTAGCTGTCTGTGCTCCTTTCTTTGCTTCTTGGTGAGGAAAGAAGAGCAGCTGTCCCTAGGCTGGGCTGCAGAGAGGTGACAAAAGGCCCTAACACCAGGCCAGGCATTGCTTCCAGCCCTGAAGGACCATCACAGAGCAGTTATGGAGGAAGAATTGAAGAAAGGCCAGAAGCAATGGCCATTAACCATTTCCTCACTCCTGGGTCCTAATGATCTCTTTCTTCCTCAGCCAAATCAACAGCCAGTGTTCTCTCACAACCCTGCCAGCTCCTCACCCCAATATTTTCAATCAAGATAAAGCTAAAACGCTGTCCCTGTCACGCCGGCATGTCTTCGTTCTGCACCTCAGCATCTTCCCAATATCACTGCCACCAGTGACCATTCTCCCTCAGGCCTCAGCTCCAGTATCATCTGAATATCCCAGCACTGTCCTGATAACTCAAATCCAGTGACAGCCCTCTGGAGCCCTTCTGGCTCTTGCATTTAACCCTGTTACTCTGTAGCCTCCACACTCACACTCCGGTCATCCCCACATCACCACTGACCCTACTCCAACAACCTCCCCATCCCTGGTGCTGCCCAAGACTCCGAGGTCTAGTTCCCAGTGTCACCCTGAACACCTCCAGCCGCCTCCTCCTCTTCATGCAGGGGGAGGTGGACACAAAGACCTCACCAGCAAAGCAGCATAGCACTGATCTGACTTTTCTAGATACAGCCCTCTGTCCCCAGGGTTGGGGTTCCTGCCAGCTGATCTTGGACACCTGGATTCAGTCCAGTGGGTATCCGTTTCCTTCAGAGTGATGAATGGAGATAATTAGATACTTTTAGGGTATCACTGAACGACCTCACTTTAGATATTTACTTGGACTGCCCCAAAAGCATCATTACCTCTCTAATCACTCTAAGTGGAGAGAAGAATTATCTCAGTTTAGATGTGTCCTTTGCTCATAACACAGTCAGGCACAGAAATGCCAGGGTGGTAAGAGTTGTTGAAAAGCAGAAATAAGGGAAAGTTCCAGGAATGATTTCTCTACTAATTCCACCCATGTTCCTAGAACACACCATTCTCGGCGGGGTGGTTTTTAGAACACATTTAAGTGTTATCTTTTGTTAAGGTCAGTATGTTCCAGTTTGACCAGAAAAGTTGGTCGAAAGTTATAGAGACTGGAGAATGGAGGAGACAATAACATTATGCATAGGAGAACTCCAGGTTGGGCTCATGTCTGTAATTCTCTGGGCAGTTTTCCCTGCTGAAAATGACAGTGTAGGAATAGATAGGCTCCAAGAAGGGATGCAAGGGCTTGGAGGTTTGGGAATAATTTCACACAGGGAGTACTTGAATGAGCTACAGTTTTTCTGCTCAAGAATAGAGAGAACTAAGGAAAAAAAGATGAAATATAAATAGTAATAAAGTGAACCGGAAATTACTCTTCACCCTTCCTTGTGTTACAAAAAAAATCAGACGACATCAAATGAAATTTGTAGAGAACACGTTCAAGACAAGTAAGATGCAATGGCTGTTTTCACAGGAGTTAATCAGGCACAGAGGTGTGTGACTCCTTGCCACATGATGCAGTGAGTACTGAAATGGTCACCATCTGTCAGGAGGGCGTTCAGGGCTCCTACACCATGCTCACAGTGTGCAGTGCATGCCAGTGCTCCTGTGCTCTGGCCTTCAAACATATGTGTGTGTGTGTGTGTGTGTGTGTGTGTGCGTGACTCCCAGTGCTTCCAGCCTCTCTGCTCTTGGCCACAGCTGGCAAGGGGGTACCTGCCTCTGCAGAGCTGTGCCCTACGTGTTTCTAGAAGAAAAAATAAAATCTAAACATGAAAATTCAGAAATGAAAACACAGTGAACAAATATGTAGAAAAATATCTCTAAGATTTTTTTCAGTTGATCTCAAAGATCAACTTTGTTTTCAAAGTTTTACAATAGAAAAACTGATTTTTTTGTGTGTGTGTATTGAAACAAGAAAACCTGAAGTAACATTGTCTTTCAAAAATTAGTCTCAGCTCCAAGCTTCTTTTGCATAGCATAGGCTGGTTGCTCATTCACTGAATATTTTCATTATATGCTTCTGTAGGGAAGTTAATTTGTAGCCGTATTTACCTGAAGACTATATTACAATGAATAAGCATAAGTAATGTATATTTGAAGGCAAGATAGAATTGCCTGGCAGCGTTCAATCTGTCATTCCTTTGACTGCTAACTTGGCAATTTGTGTGGGACAAGTTATAAACCAAATAATCCTGAGGTGAGGCTTTCATTGCCTACACAGTGCTGAATATATTTATTTTTTAATTCCATTCAGGTCCCAAGTACTGTCAGAATGCCAGAGTTTCAGTCAATATAATTTTTTATACTGCAAAATCTTCTTTGTTTAGTTTAAAATGGAGCTGTCAAATCTCCTGTGATGACTGGGGCAATGTTACTTCACAAAGATATCAAAAACTATTGAAACTTTTCAAGGTCTCCTGAAAGTTTCTGCACAAGATAAAGTTGTTGAGGTGCACTGAGTCACATCCAGTCACAGTCTGGAGGCTGACAGAGAACCTTATAATCTCTTGAGGTTTTTCTCTCTTTCCTCTTTAGTAGGTGACATGGTGCCCAGCAAGAGATGCATGCTCCTTTTGAACTCTTTCAGTGATGGAGATTCTACCACTTCTCTGGGCAGCCTGTTCCACTGCCTGACCACCCTTTTGGTGAAGAATTTTTACCTAATGTCCAGTTTAAACTCCCCCTGAGGCCATTTCCTCTTGTCCTGTCACTAGGTCCCTGTGCAAAAGCATCACCTGAAACTAAAGGCTCTGCAGGTTCCCCTCAAAGTGCCTCTGCAGCAACGCTGAGTAGGGAAACTCTTTATGGCATCTCAGCAGCAACCCACTGTCATGGAGGAACACAATCCTTAATGCACATCACCCAGCTTACCAGGGACTTGCAAAGGCTGCTTCTCCCTTTATGAAGGGGCAGGCAGTGGTTTTGGTTTGCCTGAGTTGGCAGAGAAGCAAATCTCCTAATGCTCTCCAGCTCATTCCCTCCTTCTTCTTCACATACAATTGAAAGGGGGAATGAAGGAGCAAACTGAGCCCACTTCTGGGGATGAAGCAGCTGAAGATCCCGTTAAAGCTGCCAGAGAGAGTTCTTCTTTATTTACTCCTGCAAAGCAGAATACAATTGCCAAGGATTTAGTTAATCTATCATTAAAAAATCAATTGAACTAGAAGGCTGATGCTTTTCTTTGTGTCACTACAAATGACACATCCTTTTGCTGTTTCAACATTGGTGGCATGGAAGTTTAACAATTAACAAAAAAAGCTAAGTAACCTCAATAAATTTGTAAGTATGCACTGTGAACAACATAAAAATAGCTTAGGATGCTAGAATCGTTCCAAACCTAACACAACCTAAAAATAATGAAGTTAAATTTAACAGAAATCAAATATATTTAAGATTCAGAAAATGTTAAGCTAAAATAACCCCTCTTTGCTCTGACTCTAAAAAGTTATTTCAGGATCATAAACACTATTCAGATTTATACCGAGCTAGGATTTTTTGAGGTTTCATCTATATATTTTTTCCTGTTTGAGATTCTGGCCTTTACGAATGTTTAGCATAGGGCAGTCAAGAAGCAATTTAGCATTTAGAAATGGACATTCCCAACTGACTATTATGTCTAGAGCATTTTTTCAGGAGGCAAAGGATTGAGGACAAAGGAAATTCTTCAGTTTCAGACATAACCATTTCAGAAGTTAAACACTGCTCTGCATAAGAGAATTTTGGTTGAATAATGACATTTTTAAAGAAATCCAAGAGACATATACTGCCATTTACTTCACACTTGGTAAGAACATCATTCAGTCGCATAACTAATGTAATCTATGAGGAGAATCTCTTCTGATTTTCAAAACATCAGCAAGCTGATATTCAGGTTGTATGTTTGGGGTCCATGCTTATATATCTTACCTTTTTAAAATGAGTGTGGTTCCTACCAACACTTCTCCATAAAGCCTCAAATCTTCTGAATTAGGTAACACTATGTAGGACACATTTCCTTTCTCTTTTTCTTTTTTTATGTAAGCAGCTGGTGCAAATTCCATCTCTTTAAAAATTAGTTGTCAAGTATTTTCTTCTTTGCTGGGAGATAGTTTTTATTTATCTCAATTTTTTATAAAGCTGGGTTCAGGTTGCCATTCTGTTTGGGAGAAGGAGGGGAAAGACTACTGCTTCAGATAGGATTGGCTGTATCAGTTTCAAATTCCTTTGGGCTGGAAAAAGTAGCAGAATTAGACCAGAAGAAAAACTGGGAAGGGCCAAAAAGCAAATTTAAAAAATCAGTTATAATTTGTAGACTGCTCATTTATTATGAAGGAGAAGAAGAGAGGAAGTCCTAGCTTTTTGTGTCTGTCAGTGAAAAACTGAGATTCTCCCAGCTGGTAACACAGCAAAACTCACCCCAAGTTTGATGTTTATGAGCTCTCTCTCCCAGACAACCGTGAACTAATCACATAAATGCCACAAAATACAGAAAGTCAGCTTCAGCTGGAGAGCAACAGCCCTCAGGCAATTTCAACAGCATGAGTGTCCCAAGGACCATCTCACCTGCTGCAGTTATTTGGTGGCTTCTCCAAGCCAGTTAAGCCAAATCTCTCAGGACACACTTCCTAAAGCTATATGTATAGCTTAAAAAATTTCTCTTGCTCAGATATAGCACTGCCACAGAAGCCCAGCTTTTTAAGGGGATCCCTGTTGTTAGTGAATTTAATGGGTTAATCCCATCATCACAGGATTTTTCATGGATGTGTGGACTTTGGAGGCCTTGCTCAGGCAAGGATGCTGGTGCCTGAGTCACCAAATCACTGGAGATCCCAGTCTCTTATGTATAGCTCCCTGTGTTTTGGGGGGGATCTGTGCTGAGAGAAGCACAGTGCACAGAAAGGGCTGTTGGAGTATCTGACACCCTGGCAGGAACACAGATGGCTCAAACCAGATTGGCCATTGTACATTTGGATCACTTTTCAATTCCTCCCAGACCTTTTAAAGCAAAGGTGGAATTTACCCTGTAAAGGGAAGGTTAAAATCATGGAAGTATTCATCAAGGAAAACTGGATTCAGTTGTTGTTGAAGGTCCTGCACACAGATCTGTGATTTACTGGAGGCTGGAAGCAACGTTTAGAGTTCCCTGACATGGCTCTTAATTATGTTGTGCAGAGCTCCAAGCTTATTTAAAGTTGTAGCAGACAAGTATGATTTGTGTGTTTAGGATCAGGGTGATTCACTCAGACACATGGAAACCCGTGGCCTGTACTGGCAGGGGGACAGCCCAAGGACAGCTCAAGGTCTGCTGAGAGTGGGCTCTGCTGGTATCAACTGTAGCTATTCCCTTGCTTTATTTAAAGCCAAAAAGGAGGAGCAATTTGAATGTAGCAGATTTAAAAGAATTACTATTATAAATCAGAGGAAAAAGTCCAGCTAAATGGAGAAATCTCTTTTAGGGGCTGCGTCTCCTACTGCCCCGTCAGCTGTGTTTCATTTTTTTTCCCCATACAGAAAAATAAGATAGGACCTACAACAACAATGCCATTATTAACTTGCAATTATGGCATAGCACAGCTGTCCAAAAAGATGCCGGATTACTGGCTCTGTTTGCTTTTATCTGTCCACATTCTGGAATGATGCACTTAATTCAGTGTTTCTTAAGTTTTAACTGTGGTCATGCTTTGATAAATGAAAGGGATACACCCTGGGAAAGGGATACACTTCTGACACCTGGCTGTCACACCCTCCACTAAAAAAACACAGCAAAAGTGACATCATGATTTTTTTCGTAAATTATGTAGAGACTCTACATACCTACTGAATGGATGAATCAAGCAATTCACCTTTCATCAAAAACACTTTAAGATAGCTTTAGAGGATTAGTAAACTTCATGGGAAATAACAGATGAATGGCAAATGTGCTCTCATTTAAGTCAATTGCACTGGCTATGACTGCATCATTACTGGCACCTTTGCAACCACTTCTGGCAGTCCTGAGACTGACTAAGGGTTCACGTTCCCCTATCCTGGCCAGATAGAATGGCATTAACAGGTTTGTATCAAACAGTGAATGCAGTTGAAGAACATCCCAGGGAGAATTTTCCAGAGTCTGTACTACCTGTGGTAACTCATTTCTACACGTGATTTGACTTGCTAGCATTTTGATGTTGCTTTTCATAGAAAAATCTGTGCAGCTTCTAAAACATCACAGAGTTCATGAACTCTCTGGTACAAACGAGAGCTACCAGGCTGGCCAGGGCAGTTTTCTGGCATCCCAGAGTTTCATGGCAGGTGTAAGCATTGCTAAGTGCAACAAGGTGACACTGTTGATGAGCTAGGCTCCCAGAGAAGGCACTTGCACTTTCAGAAAATATTTGGGGAGTTCTTAACCCTATATATTTTTTCTGGATGCCTTTCAAGAATGGCTTGTTAGCTTGTAACATGAAAGAAACTTTGACATGGCTTGATAAAGCAAGTTACTTTCACAGTGATAAATTAACTATACCCATTCACCCATTAATACAGACATGTGAGGGGAGGAGGTTTGCCAGAACTGTGTACTCTATTACAGTTGAGGGTTTGGTTTGTGATCCTGTGTAATACCCCTGCCCATCCACTCACAGTGACTACTTCACTAGTCAGAAGTATGAAATGACTGGGTTTGCTTTGCATTTCCACACAAAGCAAACTAGAAGAACTTGCTTGTATAAAATGGCTATATTATTAATATCTTATTTTCCATATCAGGGAATCAAGAGAATTACTGCATTTTGTAGATCAGGCATCCTGATTGCTGGCATCAACTGCAGTTAATAATCTCAGAAAGATGGTGTATTGTCTTTTGTGCAAGATGTGTGTATGGTGCTAAGGAGGTCTCTGCTAACTGGACTCAAACAGTACCTTGAGAACAAAGTGTTCCCAACCCTCTTTCCAGAAATAGAAAAGGGAGAGACAATACGCCTTACAGCATTTGCCAAAATGATACGGGAGATGAACAAAAACCACTCCCAGCAATACTTTAAGCTCACCAGAATGCTGCTTTACCTATTCCAGTGCTGATGCTGCTGATCCCGAACTCTCGGAAGTCCCATCCCACCTGTGCGGGGCAGCAAGAAACAGCAACATTATCTTGCCTGCATTTTGAAATAAAATCATTTGAGTGGGGGAAAAATATTACTGAACTTCTGAAGGAAGTGACAGACTCTTTGATGGTATCACCTAAGTCGGCATGCCCGGGCCTGAAACCCCACCTCTCACTTGTTGTTCGCTGTACATTTAGGTCACTGAAGTACATCTCCAGGGAGGGGCTATCTCCTGAAAGCTTCAAGATACATTGCTTCCTGTCTCCCTAATCAGCTGTGCAACAGGGTAAATTTAGAAACAAAAAGCAGTGCAGCAGTGCTGGCAAATGGGTTTAGTGCACATTAAAACCTGTTCTGGAGAAGTCAGAACAGGTTGTGCATGTCTCCAACTCAGGCTCTGAGCAAAATAATAAATGACTTGCATACATTTAGCACCTTTCATCCCAAGAGAGCCTGCAGTATTTTACATAATAGGAGTTATCACCTACCCACCCATGAGCAGGCACCTGTGGAAGGCAGGGCAGGCTGCACAGGCCAGATGGGGCACAAGTGTGGTAAAGAGGCAAGTGAAGATGATCATCTCTATTCAAACACACAGGAGGAATTTAGGTGGGCACATGAAATAGCCAAGTTGGAATTTAGCCAGGAAAACAGTGTATGAAACAGTCCTTGCTTGGCAATAAGTACAGTGAATTATTTAATGACCCTGAGCCAAACACAGAGCATTTAATCTTAACTTACTGAAATTGCTCCCAAACATGTTTATATTCCACAAAATTCTCCTTCAAGTCTTCTGAAGCTTATTTATTCAAGGGTAGAAGTGTGAACAGCAGAAAGTCAGCTACAAGGAAGACCTTCCTAAGTAGGGAAAAAAAGAAAAAAAAATGTTGTAGAGAGAAAGTTTTGAGGTGAAGGGGGTGGGAAATATGCCACTCCCTTAAGGGAAATACATACCAGTAAACAAATGATGTGTAAGTCTGCAGGCCATCATTTTTACCACACTGCTCTACACCAGAGAACGTGCAAAAAAGACTGTTCCATTAGAAAAGACCACACACTTTTCTGGCTGGATTTTTTCCCCTCTTACCCAGTTTGATGCTTTTGTTTTTGCCAAGACTGGTATCTGGGCTTAGCTTCAAGCTCATCAGTACTTCTCCCCTAGAGTTTCAGCCAAAAATACATCTTTTCCACAAAGGCTGGATGATTTTCAGGATGATTTTACTTCTCTGCAGGAGGTTTTTCTCCTACTAAGTGGGAGCTGTGCTCAATCTATTGTATCTTGGCCACACTCGAACTCGACGTGCTGGGTTAATTCACAGACAAATTGCACACATGCAGTACATTTAGCTGGAAGACAGATAGCAATAAAGCGCCCCTTACCACAGTGGAAACATTTTGTCCAGTTTATTAAAGCAGTTGACCTTGTTTAAAGCATGCAAATATTTTCAATAGAAGAAAAGAGGAGGTACCAAATGACATCTTAAGCAGAGAAATAATCAAAGCTGGACAAATGGAACTAGCAAATAAGTTTTTTTGGATTTAATTTTTTGCATTTTTACACCATCAGTATGATTGTCCATTGTAAGGAATTACCAGACAAATTTACAGGGTCAGAACTGCACCTTTCTGAGGTGTTTTCCTTAGCTAACAACAAATTGCAGGAGCAACAGAGGTTACTAGCTGATATAAGGAAGGGGTCCATTGATCTGACACTCTAGGAACCTGCATTCTCTAACCTAGTCCTTGAGCCCTAGCAGTGGCCCCAGTTCTTTGACTTGGTGCTCAGGAGTGGACCTCAGAGGTCAGCTCGATGTTTCAGCCACCCTGAGGCCGGGTCAGCTCCATCCCGTTTCTGAGAGATGCTCACCAAACTTGTTCTTTCAATGCTGCCACAATAGAGCTACTACAGCCTCCTCAGGCACTGCAACCAAACAGTCAGAAGAGTTAAAGAAGGTTTTCCTAACCTAAAGTTTACTTTACTCCAATGTAACTTCTCACCCTTTACTCCATGGCTAATAGATTCATAGTCGCACTTGCCTTTTACTTGAAGATCATCTTTCTCCATTTAGCTAGCTGCTCTGTAGATAAACAGCCCAGCTACTTCAATCTTCCTCTCTCACATTTTCCTCATCATCACTGCTTGCCTGTGGATCATTTTCAGTGCCTGTCTTTCATCAAATGCTGTACCCAAAATTCTGGCCAGCACTCCAGCTGCTCACTGAAATGAACAAGCGCAGGATTCCCTTGTGCCTGTTCTATTTGCATTTGTGCATCCCATAAGAGCATATACGTTTGTCAGTTAAATAACAGATATGCGAAGCCACAAAAACAATTTTATCTACTGAGCTAGTAGGTCCTAATTTATGATTCCTGTAGCTGACTACTTAGTACATACGTGCATATCTGTCTCAATTGGTTTGTCTCCGTTTTTTCTCCAAACACTCTGATTTCGTCTTATGGCACACTTGAAGCTCCTCCAAATTTTGTGAGTGTATTTCTAAATATAGTTCACAAATATGTGTAAAGTATTAGTTCATATAAATGCATAAAATGTAAACATCTCATCTGAGATCTGAGTATTTGGACAACATAGAAACTGTATCACCCGTTTTTACAGATGACACAATGAGAAAAAAAAAAGAAAAACAAAATAAAAGCCTAAGATAGTAGCCACTGGAGTCAGTTCTAGAAGCAGTCAGAGTACTGTTTGTCTATTATGGGATATAAAAATCTCCTGTTTGTTTCAGTAGCAGGCTAGGCCCAGTGCAAGCACAGCATGGAGTCCAAAGGGCTGATTCAAGAATCTAAGGTCACATAACCATAGAATCATTATGGCTGGAAAAGATCTCCAAGATCACTGAGTCCAACCTTTGACCAAGCACCTCCTTTTCAACTAGACCATAGCACTGTGTGCCATGTCCAGTTGTTTCTGGAACACATCCATGGACAGTGCCTTCACTGCTTCCCTGGGGTGCTGAGGGGGCACTCCATCCCCTCATCCATATCATCAGTAAAGACATTAAAGAGGTCTGGCCCCACTACTGAGCCCTGGGGAATCCCACTTGTGACTGGCCCCCAGCTGGGTGTAACTCCAGCCACCAACCCTCTCTGGGCTTGGCCATCCAGCCAGTTCTTCAGCACCCAAAAGGCAGTGCACCTGTCCAAGCCATGAGCAGCCAGCTTCTCCAGGAGAATGCTGTGGGAAATGCTTCAAAGGCTTTACTGAAGTCCAGGCACACACTGTCCACAGCCTTTCCCTCATCCACAGACAGGTTAGGTCACCTGGTCATAAAAGGAGATAAGGTTGATCAAGCAAGACCTGCCTTTCCTAATCCCATGCTTCCCAGACTTGTGGCTTCAAAAGCATCCTGAGTCTGCTTCAAATGCCTGGACATCTGCTTGTCATCTTATATTCCAGTGCTGCTGCTCTAGCAAAGACATACCTAGCAACAAAGATCACAGAAGTAGTTACACTCAAGTGCAGAGTAAATCCATGTTAATACATTTTAAAACAATCTAGGCCCAGCCATGGAGGCATCTTAAATCTTTAAAACTAAAAGAAACCCCAGCAACTGTCATGTGATCTTGGGGATAGGGAAGTAATAAAAAAAACCCCATCTTAATCTCTATTTAAACAGAACAGCTCAAGCAAGTAGCACAGTATGTGCTGTGTATCAGTGAAACATGGCGCTCTCTTGTGTTAGGCACCCATTAGGGGTTAATCCTTGCTATGAGTAAACTCTTTGCTCTATAATGTACCATTGTTCTATAACGTGTTCATATCTTGATAGCCACACACACATCTCTCTGTGACTGTGCAGTGACAGAATGCACACACACTGAGGTGCAAAGCATGCACTGTGCATTAAACCTGAAGGTAAATGCCAGTGTAGACAAATCTGACCTGCAGCCAACTTCCCTTCAGTCCCTGCTTAAAAGCAAAACATGCTCTCTCACAGGGAGCAGAGACTGGCAACCTACTTCTCTTACCCCAGCTCTTTGGTTTTGGGTTGTGTGCATGGTGCCTTTAAGTCTCCGAAAGACTGCTCAAGACTGGTTTCCTGAGAGGCAGCACAATGGAATAACTCCTGTGTTCATATTCTCTCATTATTCATTCTGCTTTTCTGTTTGAAATTATTCTATGTCACACCTAAAACCCTAAATATTTAAAAATAAGCAAAAACCATGCAGACCTTATAACTGGGATGACACTTCTACTGTTTTTTTTCTCCTTGTGAAGCCTAGAACAAATATAATGCTCATGAGAAACTAAGTTGTCTTTAGGCAGGAAATTAGTGTTTATATATAGAGTATCTATATATAGACACACACACAAATGCATGCAACAATACCCTATGCCTGTATATATGGATAATGATGCAAGACTTCCTGCCCCCCCACATTCATGATCATTCAATGTACTTCAACACCTAAAGGGTCACTCTGGCTTCCCAGTAGCAGCTCAACAAGAAAGCTCAATGTAAAAAATAACTAAAAACTTAAAGACTTAGACACAAAAGTTTTCAGGGAAGGAAGAATTGGTGCACGTTAATCTATCAGTGGCAACTGTGCACTCTTTTCTACCAAACAGAAGGGAATTGAAACTAACTGGTGAGCAGCACAGGAGGGCTAACTTGAGTCAGTTCACCCTTCCTACCGAGTGTTCACACGCCACTGAAAACCATCATTTGGTATGCGTGAATATATGACCTTCCTATAATGCATTTGTGAGTTCAAACTTGTAGAATCAGATGCATACCTTATACTATATTGCAAAGATTATATTCATATGTGGTGATGTCACTGAGTAGAAGCCCCAGAATAGCACAGCTTGAGAATGAATTAATAGGAAGCACTTAATGCTTAACCCTCAAAGCATTTTGCAAACATTAACATTTCAGTGTTCCCAGGACACAAGTAAAACCATGCACACAGCTTTCCTGTGAAATGGTAAAATGCCTCACTCAAAGGCTCAGCAGGAAGTCAGATGTGCCATTACAAGCTGGGAACTCTCTTTATCCAGGGCAATGAGTACCCAGGTAGATTGTACCTGACTACGTTGTAAAAAACATCTTTATTCTGTTTCAGATGTCTACAGTGCAATCACTTCAATAATGTGGTCATCTGTTAGATGTTAGTGACATTGAAAATAAAATGCAAGCGAATGTGAAGTGCCAAGACCACCAGATGTCTTCAAAGTGAGACATTTCCAAAAGGAGCTAAGAAGCATGGTCCTCATGCTGCAGCACTACATGTCTGCTTCCTTCCTATTTTCATGAATCTCACCAGGCTCCATTACTTTCTTTTCAAGGTGACGATAAACTCCACATATTGCAATAGCAAACTTCACCAGCAGAGATGACAGCTGTGAGGAACCTGAGCTTTACTGCAGTCATGGATTTTCATGTAAAACCAGCTTGTTTTCCAAATCATGGCTAGTATATGGATGAGAGGAACTTGGATGCTGATACTACTGTTTGGGTGACAGATTTTCTAGCATTCTTGCCACTAAGCTGCAAAGAGAAATTTCTGTTTCTCAGTGATCTATTGGTGCTTATCACATTCATATTAATTAGAAAAATATATATCCACATAAAGATTACCAGACCCTGAAAGGCTGTTCACAGGAACAAAGACCTTTAAAAGGAGAGTCATGTTTTAAGTGAAAAAGAAACATTTGAAAAATAAATAAGTCACAGTTTTACACACTGGCAAATGCAAATCTAAACCCCAGGGCTTTAGAGCAGCTGCTTGAATCACCTGCGGGCAGGGATGAAGGGGGTGGCAGGTACAGGCTGCATTGATAGGGGAGCTTTAATCAGCCCAGCAGTTGACACCTTCTGTAGCACTGACACTTTTCTCAACCACAGCCTGAATCTCTCCTGTATGGCAAGAGCCAGGCTGCCCCACAGGCTTTGCTCTTGCCAGCAACTTCTTGGACTACACAGCCACTGATAACCACTTTCAGGCTGAACCTCACTGGTCTAACCAGAAGGTACCTCACAGTTACTGCCATTTGCTGTGAGATATCACAATCCAAGTCACACCATTTCTTAGCACCGTGGGTTTGGGATTTTGTCATACACAAATATAACCAGTTACCTCGTTTCAACTGTAGACTTTGACAGTCCAGGATTGCAGCTGAACTTCTCAGAGGCCTCTGGGTCACACTTCAGCAGAGGATGATGGGTATGAAAGGGTTACACTGCTGGGCAAAGTCTGAAAATGGCCCCTTGTCAGTCAAGAGAGCTGAGGCAATTGTATTGCATTCCTAACAATGAAACTATGAGAGAAAGACTGAATTACTCTGTCAGCTTAAAAAAAAACCCAAAACATCATGGCTACATCAGGTAGCCAGGCTACATACTTAACATCAGGTTAAGTGTTGGGTAGGAATCCTCTAACAGGAGGACTGTTGTCCCTGCTTTTGCTAGGACAGCTGGCTGCAGAAATCAAAGCAATGACACAGCCGAGCTTTTCCAGTCTCAAACAAGAACAGGAATCCACCACTGTTCAAAAAAATCATGGTTGCCTATAACCATCCTGTACCAGAAGTTGGGCAGCAGAACGTTTGGAGTCAAACTGTAATTCTGTGTTATATTACAGACTTCAAACACAATGGCAGCTGGCTTTCAGAATGGAGGAACTCTGCTCTCCTCTGGAGACAAACAGCACCTAGTACTACAGTCCAGTCTTTAGGTGTTAGGAAAGCAAAACTCACTGATGGTAAATACAATAAATAACTTAAAATACACCAGAGCAGCTCAGAATTGACATATATGAGAGGAGGAGAAAGAGCATTTCAGGTGAGATCGAATGTAGCATTTTTATGGAGCTCTAGTTTGTTGTTGCAGGACATTGAAAAAAAACGCCTCTCGGGCTGCTCCTGACCCCTCCCCTTAAAAAAACATAACGAAACAAAATAACTCCCTCCCCCAGCCACACTTGCTAATAGACAGGAAAATCCCATAAAACTACTTTGCCTCTCATATTCTAAACCAAGCCAATTTAATATAGAAAATTCTATCATCAGAGTGACCAACTGCATTCCCATACAGAGAAAATAAAACCAGTCCGTGACAGCCTAGATCTGTAGCATTCACTGTTACAACCTCTGCATTAAAGACAGAGGAGTATGTCTGGAGGAGTAAAAACTGTGAGTTTTCCACAAAATCCATTAGGCAGCTTTGTCAGATGTGTCAGTATTTGTACGTTTCTCACTCAACATGCTCTCTCAGTGCCTAGAGAAAAACACATTGGCTGTTTTATTTAAGAGGCATTCAGTACTGGGTATGGTAGTTGGTCCAAAGCTCTACCCTCTGTTCTAAAGACATTTTGATTCTTCAGTTAAGAGCTGGATTCACTATTTCATGTCAACCAAGATCTCTCATCCCGTACCAACATCTTCCTATTTTGATGACAGGTAAGTTTAGAGGGTGCAGATAACCCCTGTTAGCAATAAGAAGTGATGACAACAAAGGTCAAGAAGCACAGCTTTACTCTTCAGGAGGAACACATAAACTCTGGATGCTGATACTGTAAATAAAATCAGTGGCCCTGGTTTATCTCTGAATTAACCTCCAAAACAGGAGGTGCTATACAGATCATAGCCTGATCTCAAATAATTATGTTGATGATCCAAGATGAAAAATGCTTTCTTTGGCTGATAACTTGCACTTGCTTCCTTGGAAGCATATTATTTCTGGCTTACTGAAATGAATACTTTTTATTTTTAACTAAGTGTTGAAAGTATTTCAAAGAGAATTGCCAAGTGAGCCTGTAATACCTGGACCAAATATCCTGTTTTGCAGTAATACAGTCTATTTAGGGCTGCCTTAGAAGGTCACTCATACTTCAGCTACTGCAATATGTCACCACCTTATAAATGAGAGTGATATCACCAAACAAAATTGGTGCCTTATCATTCCCTGGCACTGGCCGCCAACTCCCAGGTGGAAGGTGTGATGTTACATTTAAATTTAAAGGATCTGGGCTACTAAAGCTGGCTATGAACTCAGAAGTACAAGACAAACTGATAAATCCATCAAGGGCTGTACCCTTAACTAAGAAAACACATAAATGTGCTGAATTCCACAGGGCTGGGGCATTTGGTGCTGAATATTAACAACTCTGGAACTGCTAAAATATAAACAGTGTATGACTTTGGCCTTTCCAAATTGCACTACATTTAAAAAAACCCCATCTTTCAGACTGTTATACAGAAGGTCAAAATTAATGAAACCCGTCAAGATATTTTAAACTAAAATCTTCAGGCACTTTCAAGGTATGTCATTACATATTTCACAATTCATAAGTCAAAACTTGGAAATGAAAATAGTGTGTCTTTATTGATAGTCTGCCACAAATTAATGCATAAACTGAAGAGTTAGCCAAAAATGTATCTGCCATCCAAACATGGCAAGCATTATCTGCAAAAAGTGGATGCTTTCTTCTAGTAGATACCCAGATGTTCTGTTACCAGGTCTCACTATAGTGCCATTTGCAATTAAAGTATTGTTTTACACAAGCTGCACGATGCTCACCGGAGTCACTGTCTCTTCATTCCTGCAAGCACACAGAGATGTACACTTTAATGTTAGGCCTTTACTGAAGCCAGTGGAACTCATTTGTCTCTCAGGTGAGCTTGCACACCGTATTTGCAGAACTGGAGTTTATAACTACAAAAGCAATGACAAGGGGGACAAGAACAGATGCACTACAATAGGCATTCCAACAATTCAATGCATCTATCTTACTGGAGGAAATCATATCTTTACATACTATTGAATGTTAAAAACGAACAAAGATGTTTAAGCACAAAGTATATATTTATACCAAATAAAACAACTGAAAAAGTATTACATAAAGAAAAATAATGTAACAGAATGTACTTAAGTACCTAGCTTACAGTCATGCTCATATCTAAAAATAACATTGTTAAGTAATATATATAATTTTGGACATAATTCTCTAACATACAACATCATTCTGTGATTCTAAATGTGGAGAGTACTTTTTCCATGATACAGAACACAAATTATTTTATACAGGCACACCTGCTAATTTGTATAAAAAACATGCTTGTAAGTGAAAAGGTCACTGTAGTACTAATTTACCATGTAGTGTTAATCATATTGAAATTGTCTCTTTTCCTTTTGCATTGGTGAGCGCCAACACTGAATGGTACAATATTTGATCCATATGGTTCACTGACACTGCAACATGTTCCCAAGCAGTAGCCCTGCCCGGGTGTTAACAGTACAGTTCTGTACAGCCCCATCTGTCTGCATATAGTGTATTTAAAACTAACAGCTATTACAATTATTACAATGATTTCTGTTTCAATATATACATCAGTATAAAATACTACCCAAAACACTTTTGCATTTCAAACAATTTTAACCACTTCATCAAACAATGCATTTGCAGAATTAAAAAAAAAAAAATCCGAATTAATATTGATTGCCAACAGTACAGCATCTCTATGGTATGTTTCCTAGTAAGTGAGAGAACGGAAATGTCTTAATTAAAATAAGTATCACAAAACATAATTAATGTTAGAGCTGTTCAAGGATTCCCAGTCTGTCAGTATCTACCCTAAGCAGTGCTACCCAAATACAGTATAAGCCATTTAGTGTTTCTACAATGAGAATAAAACATTCAAATATTAAAGCTGTGACAAACACACAAAAGCAAGGAAAGATAATTTGTTCTGTACTCACTTCTGCTGTAGCGAGGTACAGCGTATCGGGAGTTTGCACTCAGCGCATCGTATCTGGTTGTGTGCATGGACTGGGGAATGAGATGCTGCAGAGAGGGACCTGGGGGTCCTGGTCAATGACAAGTTGAACATGAGCCAGCAGTGCCCTGGCAGCCAGGAGGGCCAACCCTGTCCTGGGGGCATCAGGGACAGCATGGCCAGCCGGGCAAGGGAGGGGATTGTCCCGCTCTGCTCTGCACTGGGGTGGCCTCACCTCGAGTGCTGGGGGCAGTGCCATAATATGAGAGGGATATTAAGCTACCGGAGAGTGTCCTAAGGAGGGCAATGAAGGTCGTGAAGGGCCCTGAGGGGAAGCCACTCCTCATTGCTGAGGTCACTTGGTCTGTTCAGCCTGAAGGAGAAGAGGGGAGACCTCACTGTAGTCTACAGCTCCCTCATGAGAGGAAGAGGAGGGACAGGTAAGATCTCTTCACTCTGAAGACCAGTGACAGGACCCGAGGGAATGGCCTGAAGCTGAGTCAGGGGAGGTTTAGGCTGGATATCAGGAAAAGGTTTTTCACCCAGAGGGTGGCTGGGCATTGGAACAGCTCCCCAGGGAGTGGTCACAGCACCAGCCTGACAGAGCTCAAGAAGTGTTTGGACAACACTCTCTGGCACATGGTGTGAAGCTTGGGGTGTCCTGTGCAGGGCCAGGAGTTGGACTTGATGATCCTGATGGGTCCCTTCCAACTCAGCTTATTCTGTGATTCTCTATGTGCTAGATACCTGGATACAACTGTGGAAGACAAATGAAATAGAATCAACTCTGAATTTCCTTGCTGTTGTGGTTTTATGTCAGATCATTCAAGTTAGAAAAACTTAGTGTCTTTTTCTTTTCCTGAAGGGAAGGGGAGAGAGGAATTCATAGTGAAAATTGCAAAAATGCTACTAAAATCCCTATCTTGGACACAATAACACTGCTTTAGGAGCTACTGTGTCATTGCACAATATAAGTGGCCTAATAATCACTGAATTATTGGTGTAGCAGTATATCATTGTGAATGTGTTTTAAAAATTGGTATTTTAAAATTTGCCTGTATCCCATAACAAGTCACAAAATTTTGTGTTTTTCAAACACTAATACATTTATGTAAAGTAGTAAATGTACATTTATAGTGGCAAATTTCAAATCTCTGCCTCTGCTGCTTCAGTTTTTAAAATGGGATTTGTTTAAGAGTTTTCATTCTTTACATCATCCTAAATCAGAATTATTTCTGAAGCATAAAAGAAATCAAAAGGGCAATAGTAATATGATAGGGTTTCTTGTTTGTTTTGCTGATTTGTTCCTAGATTAAAAAATAATCAGTGTCTTTAAAAAAAATGCAAAACAGTAAAACCCAAAAAATCTCTCCTCAGGAGAAGTCCCTGGTAACTGAGAGGTTTTTTTCCAAAACTAAGTTTTACGCTTACAGTATCTTTACAGTCATGTTATACACCCTTGAAAATAAAGGCTCAATGTTGAGAATGGTGACAGGCCCTTAATTACAGAGGTGTTAACTGGTGACACTATTTTTCATCAGAAAAAATCCCAAAAGCCCCACAAAAATTCGTAGCTTATATTGAAAGTTTGATTCACGCTCATTTTGTTCATTTAAAAATACTCTTTGGAAACTTATGTCAACTCCTGCAGACAACTTAGTGATACATCTTTTCCTGTTAAAATAAAAATGATTCATATTCACCTCTACCCCATGCTAAGCTCTACTACTAATATACACTTCATTACCTGCTCATGTCACCATCTAACACATATCTTTACATTCTTCTACATATAATGTCCAGGGCTTATTTTTCACCAAACAGAACTTGATAACTATTACACTTAGAAGTTTTTATTGACAAGTCTTTTAGTTCTAGCCTTCTCATTGCAACACACAGTGATATTAATATTTCAGAATTGTCGTCCATGTTAACTTAAGAGAAAGTTTTTATTAATTTTTTTTCCCATTAAGAATTTTAAAATCTGAACTCATTTAGAGACCACAACTGAAAACCAGAAGAGAGATTAGATGTAATTTTAAAATGGTTCTGCTACTTTAAGATGCATATAAAATTTGTACACATGACAAAGGACTCTAACTTTTACATTGCCGTAATCAGCTTCTAATTCAAAGTAGATACACATGAAAAATAAGCCACTGGTCATGAAATCTAATGATTACATTCAAAGCTAGCCTTTAACAAAATAAAAAAGTTACAGGCAAAACATACTGGTTTACGTACTCACTAGCTTATCAGGCTACAATAGGCATGGTTTAAGTATAAAAAAAAGCAGACAATTCAGATTTAAATAAGACTGTGTGAAATCAGAAAAAAAACCCCTTAGATTTCACTAATAAAAAAACAAACCCAGAACACCTATAATTACTCCCCATCCTACAGCTACAGTTAAACCAACTAACAAAAATAATCAAAGTATTTTTGACAAATGGAAGTTAGGCTAGAGTATGTGGCAACAATCAAAGTTCATATATGTTTCTATGTAAAATGACTCATGATTTACTATAACATAAAATACGAACAAGAGCACTTTGTGGCTAATGCAAGAGCTACTAGTAGGAACACTTAATGCCAAACAGTCTTCAGCCCTCCTTTACATCATATCTCCAAATCAGTATTGACTTCTTTTGACCAGATACATCATTTTTGGCTTGTCACCCCAGTATGTCATGTTTTACCACTTGCCACACGCAGCAGGAGATAACTAGCTGAGCAAACTACAAGCAGTGACATGCAGAAATTAACTCTCAAATCTGAGTACTTAGATAAAATGATACGCAAGCGCACACTAGGACAAAAGGAATGGCATTTGTCATCCAAAATAGGCTCATCATCCCTCCCCACCCCCCTTGAACAGTAGTTGCAACAGCAATAGAAAAAGATCAAGAAGATGTCTGTTCTTCAGAGTCAACTGTGGAAAAAAGTCAGCAATATATAACAGCAGCGATGGACAAGGAAGAGCAAACCCAAACAATCTTGTTGAGTATTTGTTCATTTACTTTTTCTGAACACAAGCCAAAGTGCACCACACTGGCTTGTTCTGAACTTCAGATACAGATGTCCTAATCTCCTTAGATCCTTCACAGATTTAGAATTCAGTCTCCCTGAGGCCCCTATAACCAAGTAAGAAAACTCTCTTTATCTAGCTTGGTGGCTGCCAAGACAGATTCCATGTCATTAAGGATGTCAGAGCTCAAAGCCTCTTGCAGACTTGGCATCAGTTCTTCTCCTTCTATATTCATTCCATCTCCTTCCAGTGTCCCAAGGTCCACATTTGTCCCTGGAATGGCTTCAAGGTAGTCTGGGAAACGGTTCTGATGGGATGGTATGTTACTTTGGCCGATACTGTCACCTAGTTATAGAACAAAGATGGATATTAAGTATACTGGAAATACCAAAGGTACAATGTATCAGGACAACTGGTTAAAGGTTAATCATAACCTCTTCCATCATACAAGCAGTGTGACTCATAGAAATCCATCACAAACCCCAAAGATAACTTGGCTGCATGCAGATGTACAAAGACCTTGCCCTTGTTTCCAACTTTCACCTACTGACTCAAATCTTGCAGATCTTTGATGTCATTTAGCATAATTTAATTTTTACACTTGAAGGAAAAAGACAATACTGAATCAAATATAGTTTTGGAGTAGTATTAACAACACTGGATAAGGTACTATTCTTAGCTCTGAACGACATTACTTCAAAAACCAAACACACTTAAGTTCCTTATAAGAACAGGAGTGATACTACTTATGAGCAATTTCCCCATCGTCCCGAAAGAGTTGATTACAAATATATTTTTTCACAAATCTAACCATAATGATTCTATCAGAGAAACAGGGGGAAGAGGAAAAGGTAGAAAACAATGCAAAAAGTACCAGAGCTTTTCAGAACTGCTTGTTTTCATTGCAAATGGATCCAAGTGTATTTGGAAAACATGCATTAAAAATGTACACAAAACCAGACCTGTATCCATCTCATCAACACTGTTCAGGAAGTCATCTGGGGTTCTGGGTACACTGTAACTGCTCATGCTAAGTCCACTATCTGTGCTTTCATCTCTGGAGTGATATGTTCCACTGTAACAGAAGAAAAGGAGGAAAAAACATGAGGGTAGAGCACTGAAGAAAATAAAATAGATGCTTGTTTTGAACTAATTTATGGGCTTTGAAAACATTGTTACCATGAGAAATCCCCTATTCTAATAAAAAACTGAAGCATTTGTTTGCATGAGACACCTGGGTTTTATTTTATGCAGACCTTTTCCAATTAAAACCATATTATTTAGATTCAATTAAATTTGATGAGAACATACCTAAGCAGCTTTAAGAAACGGCCTACTTGTGTTGTGCATAATTTTAATCTTTTCACACCCACCCACAGCTAAAACCTTTCAAAGCATATCAGATAATCCATAATGATTATAAAAATGATAATAATTATGGTGCATAAGGATATGCTTTTATATATGCTTTTATGCTTCCATAAGGATAAAAAAATACTTCTAACTAATGTTCCCATGTTTAATCAACCACTGAAGTGTATTTTTAGGTCATTGCTGTTATAAATAGTTGGAACTCCTTTAGCAATTCTTCAATTGTTTCCCACTGCCGCATTACTACTTCTTCAGTCACACATGTCAAGGCAAGAGAGCACCCAAATATAAATCAAATACTGGTACAGAAGCCATTCTATAAACAAACCCTGCTCAGAATGATCTTGCTGACAGAACAGTTAACCAAACTGATGGCATAGGGCCTTACATGTCTTCACTTTCTTACTGCCATCTCCTGCCAGCACAGCAAGCAAGACCAAGAGAGCCAAAGTGGAAAATGTAGGATGGGGAGGGGAAGTAGGCCAGTGTCTTGAGTTTATATAGCACGGTTTTGCTGGCAGGGGTCTGCAGGGATCACTGTGTGACACAGCAGGAGGAGCTAATCCCATGTCAGCCAGCTGCTTCCAGCTGTCTCCAAAGTGGTCCAGCTGCCCAAAGCTGAGCCTATCAGTGACAATGGTGGTACCTTTGTCGTAACATATTTAAGAAGAGGGGAAAAATGCTGAACAGCAGATGGGAGAGTGAGAGTATGTGAGAGGAACAGCCTGCAGACCCCAAGGTCAGTGCAGAAGGAGGGCAGGAGGTGCTCCAGGTGCCAGAGCAGAGATTCCCCTGCAGCCCGCGGTGCAGCCCATGGTGAGGCATCTGTGCAACCCATGGAGATGCACGGGGGAGCAGAGATCCACCTGCAGCCTGTGGAGGATCCATGCCAGAGCAGCGGGATGCCCGAAGGAGGCTGTGACCCCATGGGAAGCTTGTGCTGGAGCAGACTGACAGGACCTGTGGCCCCACAGAGAGAGGAGCCCATGCTGGAGCAGCTTTGCTGGCAGGAGCTGTGGCCTGTATAAGCAACTGTTGAAGGCCATCATCACCTCCCTCCCTCCTGCATCTCCAAATATTCAGTCTTCACAAAATAGTTTCAAAATCTGTATTTCTTCAGGTTATGTACTCTCAGATTCACTGAGAATCCTTACTGATTTTACATCTGGCATCCTAAATGAACATCAACTTGATTTACTGTTCAGATTATCATTTGAAGACATACTGATCCTCCTCATGATGTACTTGTGAAGTATATAGTATATGCCTTTTTGTCAAGTAAGAACCAAAAAGCTATGAACGGCTATTCAACATCAGATGCCAGTAGAATGTCTTCAGCCACGTATATAAATATATATATGCATATATATATATATATGCATCAAATATACATATATATTTGATTCCATGAGGACACCTTTGCCATACAAGAAAGGAACCTAACATTTCTTTATAGATAAATCATAAACATTTCTCTTTTTTTAGATTGATTTAAAAACAGAATCACCACACATTCAATACAATCCTAGTAACTGAACGATTTAGAAGTTCTGTGAATAAAAATCTGGTTTACTTTATGGGACAAAACACTAAAAACAGAACTGAGACTATGCTGAACTAAATCACTCCAGTAGAGAAGGCTTTTTGGCTGTTACTCTCACACTTGGAATGTCCAGCACTTCTCTTCAAATCACTCCTTAATACACATTTCCTCTTTCTTCAACAAGGATTTGTTCATTTAATAGTGACACCACCCAAAATTACCACACGCAACTAAACAGCATTACCCAAAATAGAGTGGATTCTTCTTCAACTAATCATTGTTAAAATATGTGTATACAAAAGAAGAAATACCAATTTAGGAGTTAAACAGAGAACTACCATCACTACCAATATAAATCTAACCGACGAAAATATATAAACAAGTGTGGCAAATCAAAAGGTTAAATAGTCTAATGAAGTCTGCACTGATGAATATCCCATTCAAAAAAAAAAAAATCAAATATACCATAATGACAGTAAATACTGAAGATAGCAAGCAGATTTGATTATGCATTTTAAACCACTACTGAGCATTATCTCAAATTGCTCCAATGTAGTGATTTTCTGAGATTTTTTTATGCTTCTATTATATAGGCAGCAGAAAATATTAAACAACCTAAACTCTGAATATATAACTTCTGGGTGTAAATTTAGTACTGTCTCACCAGCAACTTTATATGCACCCTATAAGGACAGAAAGGAGCATTTCTCAAAGTCTGAACTTTAACACAAAGAGTATCAACAAGATCTTTAGATCAAAACTACTGGACTGCTTTCTGAGAAAGCAATGCATATTCACAAATGTCCTTTCTTAAAAATCCCTTTCCCACACCCATATGACAGAATTAAATGTGGTGCCACACATACAGCAGCCTAGAAGGAGACAAATTTTCAGACGAAAATGCAAATTAATTAATCTGAACTCAAGTCAAATACAGATTTTCAATATTTTGTATGGGGTAAGGGCTACATTAAAAAAAACAAAAACAACCCAGTTAAACATATATGCAACTAGGGAAGCAGTATCTATTTGCACTTTGCAGTAATTATCAACCTGCCATAAAATTACAGAATGCAAATTTGCCCTTTCTAGCTTTTTCTTGTTTCTAGTTAATGGCAAAGATCCATCACTTTAGATTTTATGTGTGTAGACTCACAAGATAAACTGCATTAGTCCACTGCCGTGGCCATTTGAAACCTAAAGATGGATTTCCTTCAGGACAGAAGACAGGTTCTGAAGATGTGAGGATCTGAATGATGTGTGATGGCAACAGCCTTCCAGAAGTTCAAGCTAGCATGTTACTATACCACATCAATACCATCATCTATCTACAGAGGCTTACATAGGAGAGCAAGTCAGGTTTAAATTGTCTTGTCACTTTTATTTCTTAGGACAAAGCCACCACAGTCGAGGCTCATGCAAGAACACCCTACAGGATGAATTCCATGTAGGATAATCCCTCCAAAAACCATCCAGTTTTCTAATAATAATTGTCTGTGTAGGAGATAAATCTTCCTAAAGGGTTTACCCAAAATACAGATATCACTTATCTCAAGCTCCAGCAGTGTCTCTAAAGTTGTAATATTTGGTATGAAGCATTTGCAAGCTGAAATTTGAACAGTATTTCCAACAAAATAAACACTTCAAGTCAGAGGGATTGAGGAAAAGGTTTTATGAATGATCAGTCTATACTGTAAGATTCTAAACCTTGAATGAAAATACCCACTTCAAAATAGTACAGCATTTAAAATGAAACATGCAACTATTTGTAGACCTAACATTAGCAGAGTAAAAATACTGCTAAATACCTGAAGTGGAGGGGAGGGGTGAATGGAGAAACCTTAAAATGAACCTCAAGCTGTAATCCTAAATGTGCCTCACAGTTCATTTGATCTCACAGCGAGCTATTCACAAATTCTTTGAGTCAGTAATTTGAAATGACTGTTAGTCAACAGATTATGCAGAGGCAAACATGTTATGACTTTGAATAAAAACCTTTCTACAAGTCTGAACAGACTACTTCCTCCCACAGGAGACAGCTTTTAATCTTCAACTTTTACTAGACTTGCCATTTAAGGAAAGATTCATTTACAGCTGTGGCTCTTGGCACAGACAGATGTTCAAAATAAACTATTACATGTACCAAACAGAATTTTAAATCAGATTTCTTTCCTCTAGTAGCTACTCCTACAAACCTGTTAAGAAAGGGATCAGAACTATTTGTAGTCATTGTTCTCAGTTCCTGAGACATTCCAGGAGATGACACGGGGTTTTGAGATCCACCGTCTTGTTCCATTGTTGGAAGCTGGCTACGGAGAGCCAATTCCTAGAACAGCAGGAGAGGGCAAAACAGAGATGATGTTAGGCATTTGAACACACTTTTTGGATACATAAACACATGACATTATAGATAATTTATGCTTTTACTGCTTCCAGTTACAAGAGTTAAATGAAATTAAACTAAAGTTTCTCAGGACAAAGCAAGAATCTGTACTGGCTTCAATGAAAATGCAAGTTCCAGCAGCCATGCCCAACATCACAGAAACTGCACTGTAAATGTATTTATGGATATAAATATCCTCATGCTTACACAAATATTTTCTAGTTCACTTCAGTATCTTTCTGCTAAGTCTATGCTTAAACCAAAACAAAAATTGTTCATACTATCTGACCCCTAATATAACCTGTTTAGCTCTGCTAAAAAGCATTTTATCCCCATTTCTTTTAAATTCTGATTTAGTTCCTGGCTTCCTTTGTACCTTTCTTGTTTCAGTCAGCAAACTTTCAAGTCTTTCCCTAAAAGTTTCCATTCCTTCTTCCTGTTTGAGGCATGCATTTGAAATTTCTGACTGATCAAATCAGTGATTAGTTCCCTAGTAAATTTCAAAGCTCTTCAAATTCTGAGTTATTTCTTAGTAAGACCAAGACACTGCACTTTTGAAGTTACAAACCTAAATTGCATACAATTTTTTACACATCTGAATGTTCACCAGCTTGAATCAAACCATCCATTAAGCTTGTAATTACTAATTAATGAAAGTAAGTGTTAACATAAAATGCATTATATTAAAGGTAGATGGAAATAAGCAATATTTTATGTAATTTCCAGTGACTCCTCTCCCCTTTTTAAACAAGTAATCCATGAGTTACATATGTGAAAATACAGTAATTTTCTTCAAGCAACTCTAATCAAACATCATCAATGTCTCACCAAGACTGAGCTTTGTTAATGAGGACTGGTAAATCTATTGACTATCTTGTCACCAATATTGGTAGTATGTGACTTCCAGGCTGTGCCTGGGAAGATAATCTCAGGCAAAACCAATCCTGTCAGTCTTGACAATACTCAATATTTGTCACTTGTAAAATGAGAGGTCTTCATTCATTTTCAGTGATAAGCTTAAGGACTACTATACTGTAGTCTTTCAGTATATAAAACTAACTTTTCCCCAATTCCTCTTCAAAGTGATTTCTTTTTAAGAAATCCTAAGGTTCTTTTATTTCCAGCAGACTGTGTATTGAAGCTTCCCTACTGCCAGGTTTTTCTTTTCTTTTCTAATCTGCATATGCTTCACTCCCATTCCTATGGATTACTATTCTACATGTTCCTTTAAGTTTTATGCCTTGCACTAGAAAATTTTCTCACTACAGTTGATTAGATCTCTGCAGAAAGTGTACAAGCATACCATTGGTTTTGGTGTTCATCACACCCAATTACTACTTCAATTAAACCCAGCCCTCTGCTCATCACCACTTATCTGGTCCCTGTTCTAACAAACAGTAATAATACTCGCTCCCCATTTTCAGATCACAGGACATTAAGCATCTTTTAATGATTTCTAAAGGCTTATCCATATGATTTTTACTTACTTATGTAATAAAACCAAGTGTAAAGCCTATATAATGACATCTTACTTGACATCTAAGTTTGCAACCTTGTATCAGTCACAAGTTACCTGATATACAGGCAGACTCATACATTTGAAAAAAGAAAGAAAGAAGCATTCTTTCCTGGAATTTCCCAAGCAATGATCTGAAGAAGGCAGAAGGTCTTAGAGCAGCTACCCCAGAGATGGCTCAAGAACTGCTCACCCATGTGCTCTGTCCTTTTCCCCATACCTCTTGGTTACATCTGTACATTACATCCTTATTTCCTTGGGCTCTAGTCCCTGATTTGGATGAAGAGGAGGAGCCAAAAGTGCCAGCAGACTGCAGAAGCAGCTTAATCACACACCAGTGCCACAAAGAGTGAAAACAAAGCAAAACCCACATGGAGTCATTTCTGTGTATGAACTAAAGTGACATTTTATCTCCTTTGTGTGGCCTTCCAACTGGGACTGCCTCCTGATTCAATAGTTGTGAAGAAGATAAGAAATCCATACACGTCCCCTTTTAAAGAGCTACTGACACCAGGAAAGAAAAAACCCCACAATTTTTCTTCTGTTACCTTAAGAAAAGAAGTCAGTACAAAGGAACAAGAAATTTGGAAAAACAGGAAGTTACCTTTGTATTTTTTGAATCCTTGGAGTGTAGGAGAGGTTGAAGTTTCATCAACACATGAACTTAAATAGTATGGTTAAAATAAATGTAGCTCAAGACGTTAACCAGCTAAAACCAAAAAAATCTCATTTCTCTAAAGGCCCACTAAAGAGATGTATTAAACCAGGAGACAGAACTATATTTTGCCTATTCTTTGACATGTAATACGTAGTGAAACTAGTATTTTTAAAATTAGTACTACTTTTGTCTTTGTTTCAACACACTGCTAAAAAAATGCAAAACTGCAACTATTTTTAACTATTTATAAGTAGCATTACTGCTACTTTTTCAGGAGTCAGAAGCACTTTCCCCTCAAAAGAATGTTATTACTCATCTAAGTAATAAATTTATGTCATTCTGGGAGTCTGAAAGAGAAAGGAATTACCAAAAAAGACAAGCTATTGAGAAATAAATACAGGGCAATTTTTAATCATTCTGTAAGGTAAGTAAAGTTTCCTAAAGGCATAAAGAGTATGTTAAGACTATTTTTCCTAAAAGGTGTAAAAAATGGAAGCTGAAGTTGTGTTGCTTGAAGAACAGTCTTTTCATTTCTCCTTCCTTATAAACCTGTCCTGCAATAAAAAAAGTTCTATGTTTTCTATACTTAAAATATGTATGGGAGTGTCCAAGTCTTTCCCAGCTCCAAACAGAGCAATGAGAATCTAGGCTTTTAATTAATGCTTTAAAATTTGTGCTTTATTAGAAGTATTTAAAGTCTGGAGGCAAAAATAAAACTATGACAAAATCCTGGCTTAGGTTTCTATGAATTGATCTCATCCTATTTTTTATGTATGTCAAACTTGTTTTAAGTACCTCTGGGAAAAGAAAGGATTAGTATTCCTATTGTTGCACAAAAGCTGAATTTTAGTTATTACACAGAGACCAAAATGATCTGTCATCTCCTTAAATAATTTAAAAAATAAGGTCAGCACTGTGTAATTTACATGACTGACCTCATCCACATTTTTTTTTCATAATTCCAGACAGATTAAGTTCTGCATGAAGTTACAGGTCATTCACACCATGTCCAAATAAACTTTACAAAACTACTCTTTTCAGAGCATTTGTATCTTCAGTGGTTTTTGAGGAAAGGCAGATGACTTCTGCAACTCACTTATATTGTTACAGTATTAAGCCTACAATATTCTACTCAATTTGACTTGATATATCCTGATTAACTGTTTTTCAAATTTACTTTAAAAGTGCCAATTGTAACATTTCTGTTCCCAACCATCGCTTGACTTTCAAATGATCCACTGGCTTTCCTGGGATGGGAGAGAAATTTTAGGGGAAAGAGAAGACTACAACACTTATAGGCAGACGTACAGCACCAGTTGCTTCTTCAGATTAAGTGTTTGCATTCTTGTGAAGGCCACGAAGTTACAGTACATATACAAACTAAACAGGGAAGATGCATGGACAGATGGAAGAAAAATGAACTCAGCAATGAGGAGTTGGGCAATTTGTGAGGACGAAGTGGGAAACAGACCATTCACTGCTAATCATGACAACAGAGCCAGTGAACGCAGTTCTGATTTACTATACAGACTTTTAAACACATTATTTATCCATAAAGATCTACAGACATGAGCAAGCAATACCATTATTTTGTTCATCTATAAAGCGTAGAAACAAGCTAGAAACAGGCAGCAGATACAGAATGAGCAAGCATATACAGAGGAACTTGTCTCATAAATGTGTACTATGCTGATCTTACTAGCAAACACTCTAATATTAGCAGCAGATAAATAAGAAATCTTCCATTCTCAGCACAAGAAAATAGTCTGCACGACATTCAAGAATAACGCCCTCAGTACCTCGACATTTATTTGCCTCTATTTCTTTCCACAGCACACTGTAAGGGAAGAAATCAGTTCCTTAACATCTGTTCAATTTTGTGACATATACAAAACTTGATTGACATCTGCTCTGTATTAGAAATTGTTGACAACCAGATGCTAACTGCAGGAAAATGGAAAGAGAGCTAGTGGGGATGGAGTGAAGTCAAGTCGTGCAATCTCTTTACTAAGACAGATAGGCATCTTTAAGGTTTCACAAATAACATGATGATGAGCACAAGTAACTGAACAGATGCTTGGTGCTTTTAAATTTCCTGGATGTATCAACAGTTCTTGCTGATACACATTAAGTCTGAAAGTTATAATTTTTGCTACAGGTACCCTTGACATTTTTTATAATTTCAGTAAAATATATCCTTATTCAAACAAGAAGAGTCTCTTACAGTGCTTGCTATAAAAAATGAAGCCGAGCAGTTATTTGCTCTTTCCAGAAGGTGCTACACCTTCCATACACAATACTCTGAGTGAGAGTGTCACCACAGGATACTACAGTATCATGGCAGAGAGACAAAAACCTGGCAGGGACACTATGGCTGCCCAGTACCAAAAAATTCCTATCTATTGACTGTAGATATCAATACAACTATGGTATTGTATCCAGGCTACATGGGGAAAAATGTCAAGAAGGATGAGGATGTTGGGCTAGATGACCTCCACTAGTCTCATCTAACTTAGTGACTGTGTGACATGAAAAGTTCAGAGATCCAGTTAAAAGTTAAGGAACATTTCTCAGATGTTTTTAATCCATTTACAGAAGAGATTTCATTAGAGGCAAGCTTCAAGAATGCTGGTGTTACATAATTTCTTTACAAACGAAAGACCTTGGCAATCCCTCGCTAAAACAGACTTAGTCTTCTCAGAATTAAGAGCACTGAACATAGGAAGATTTAATTTTTAGTATTCCTTAAAAGCACATCTAAAATTTAGCAAGAGAAGCAATTACTCTGCCGCCAAGCACAGCTTTATCATCAGGAAAACAGGTAATTCCTCCAAACTTCATTAATTAAAAAGAAACAAAGACCTGTCAGAAAGAAAAAGTTGAACAAAGAAATTTTTATTCTTTCTATATGTTTTCCAGATGTACTAGGTCAGCTGTGATCTGATCAGATGTACAGATTGGGACTTCAATAGCAGCATCATCAGAGAAGACAGACTACATTTGCCTCTACAGTACAAGGCCTCAAGAAGCGTTTAGAGAACCAGAACCCAGAAGCAGTTCTCTAAGCACTTTCTTCCACCTGTGGCTGTTCATTACATTATTGAGGTGATATGAAAACACAAAAAATACATTTAGATGGTGCAACACGAATAGTCTAGTATTACAGAACTTTAAAGATGACATGATTGCCCATTCTTCTACCCAACAGATCACTCACACACACACCTTAACTCATTAGCAAGTGCAGACTAATAAAACTGATCCCAGGCACGAGGTATGGTAGGAAGCAAGTTTAAATATAAATGGAATCCTGATTTTTGTATGAATCCTTTCATCAGTTCAAACTCCAAATAAAGCAGAGTGACCACTACATATACATTTAATGAATTACTAGTATAGTCCCTTTGAGGTTTTGCTGGTTTTTAGGACTTAAAGCTATAATTTTAAGAACTTCCAAAAGCCTCATCTTACAGAGTTAAGTATGAAACTGATAACAAACTTCTCCATTTCCTGTATTTTTTTGAGTTGGCAACAGGAAGATATTAGTAGAAGAGAGAGCAATGGCAGGGCTTCAGGCATAGAAGAAAACACAGAATACACTTTTGGCATTCCATAAGAAAAACATCCCCTATGAATGACCTAATTATGCCAGAAGATACGGTGTTTTTAACTGGTGTGGAGGAGTTCTCCTTTGTTTATTCTCTTGTACACCCAAAATTTTTGAGGACTTTTTGTTTCTCCTCCAGAATAGGATCTAATATTGATTGGTAAGATCATTATGTGGCTAATGCTTTGTTAATGAATCAAATTACTACATCTCAGTTAAAATGCATCTGTTTAAGAGCTGCTCTGGTATTGCCAAATAAGAAAGTATTTTTTCCAGGGTGTCAGCACTAAGGTCTGAGGTTCCTATATCTCAGAACTAGTAACATATAAGTTTTGTGGTACTCTTCAGAATGCAACAGTACATCAGTACTCATGGCTTCCAAACAGAGGATACTTTCTTTTATTCCATTTTTCTTGCCTAGTGCATACAGAGGTTTTTCCTAAAAAACAAAGTACAGTACAAGCCAATATAATTATTGTACTAAGAATTGGTAGATTAAAACACTGTTAATCATGAAGTTCTCTGAATATATCCATAAATCTACCCTTCCAAAGATTCATTCTATATTCAACAACTTTAGAGACTGAAAGAAGACCACACTAAACTGTTTATTATGCTTCACATTTTGAACAATTTTATTTTGGTCTGAGCTTGAAAGGCTTTTCACAACTGTTGTTTCCTATACAGAAAATATGTGTGCAAGAGCCAGTTAAACATTAAAATGGAAAAATTATATCTCCATAGCAATTATTTTGTTAGTCTAATCTATTAAGTAATTCTGTTAATACTATGCATGCTTAAAAATTGTAACAATTTCAAGTGACTTTTCATTAAATGATAACAGATATCTTTCTCTAAGATCATGCTTAAACAAACTGATAAAAACATTCATACGAACAGTACTTAAAAGTCACCAACTACTACCTCAGATAGTTTGCTTTAAATAAACATCTTGATGACATCAGAACTGGAACAGCAGTATCCTCAAGAATGCTAAACAAGAAGGTTGTTTTCAATGTAAAAAATGTGCAATGAGTTCCTCATTTGCTCTTAAATATTGATATAAAGTTATGGTAATGCAGCACTCCTAAAAACAGTCTTAGGATTGTGACCAGAAAAGAGATTCAAAAATGTGCATGGCAGAGCTTGATTTGTTTTTTTGTTTGTTTTTGTTTTTTTTTTCTTTTTTAGAGTGTTTTCATGTAGCGAAAAGTTCCCTCCTAGCCTAATTTAATGCTTTCATTTTTCTAATTATGCTGAAACATCAGTTAAGAGCCTACCTGATGTTTTGGAGAATTTGCTGTGCTGGGATTGATATTCCGCAATGCCTAAGAGTAAAAAATAAGATGGATAAAAATTACTTTAGCTGCATGGTTTACCTATGCAGGCTGTCTTATAAACACCATCTTGCAGTATCAAGCCCCCGAGACAGGCTAGATGAGACAGGATAAGGGAGTTAAGAAACTGTGAAAATCATGACACAGTGAAACAAAACTCACAGATTTACCAAGGATGCGTATTTGACAGATAAGCTTAACAACTAAGGAGAACAACATGAAGAGAACTGGTTGTCACCTGCTCCAAAGTTAGTCAGGTTCTTAATGACAACTGAGGCAAGAAGACAATTAGAAGGCCTACCTAGAAGCATGCTAGCACAGGGTAAAACGTCTGTTTGTGGATTAATTGCAAAGCAGGAACAGCAGAAGCCCAGGTGCTTAAGCGGAGAGAAAGTCCTGATGCCACCTTTGCAATGTATTCTTACCTAGAGTACTATAAAAAGTAATGGCTGTAAAGATGACCCATCTTACACCAAGAGATGCTGAAGATTCCTACTAAACAGTCCTTGACTACAAAGGGGATAACGGGAGTCAGATTCCAGGACAGAATACTGCAGGTGATGAAGAAAGAGAAAAGCTGTCTTTGAGGACATTAAGATGTTATCCTCTTCTGATGCAAGGCCCATCACCCAAAGTGAAGAGGGAAAGATTTTAGAAGGTTTTCCTCAAAGAAAAGATTAGTACTTTTTCTGGCAGTGTCAAAAACCCAAAGGAGTATCTTAAGTATCTAGCACAGATGGTAGTAACTCTTAAAACACTCAGATTGAACAATCGAAGCAGAAGGCTTAGAGTCAAAAGGAGATCAAGCCCGAATTCCAATCCAGAGATTGAGAAGTCCAGCCCTACACTTTAATATTTGCTACAGGCATATCCATATAGTGGATAATACAGCCATATTCATATAGTAGAAAATACTGAAAGGCATCGTTTCCAGCCTTATTATGAAGTTTGAAATTCTTCAGCATAAGAAAACCACAGGTTCAAAATGCAGCACAAGTTATTCAGTTGTTCCATACTCACTCCACTGTTGAACAGGTAAGATTTTGGCAACAAGGCATCTCCTCAATGTATCTTACATAAACTTTAAAAATACTTCAAAATCCTAGAGATTGCAACAGGTTCTAAAACTGAAGACTTTCCTCCACTTAAAAGGGAAAACTAAAGTAGCTGTGGGAAATAACTTTTTGCATGACTTGGAACTCAATGAATATGAAATATATTCTCAGGAGGAATATTCAATCACATCAACAGTCCATGTTGTCATCCTTATAGTTTGTGAAGCCTGCTCTTTAAGAGTTTTGTTACAGGGAGGAATGAGGAGTCTAAAAAATCAGACACTTTCACCACCAAGTTGGTATCAGTAAGAGAATAAATTCAGACCTTTTTAGATCTCAAAGCTTTTTGTACAGTCACTGGGGTCTTTAAGACTCACTGAAACAACACCTTAGAAAAATCAAAAGATAACATACAAAAGAAAGAGTGGAAGTAGGTGTCTAACCTGTGGCCTCACCTGCCGAAGCAGTTCTTGATGCTTCAGTCTCAGCCTTTCTTTCTCCATCTGTAGCTGCTGAAGTCTCATCTGTTGTTGCTGATTGGAGCTACTCCCTCCCATCACACCACCCTGGGGACTCTGAGGAGCCAGAGGAGGTGGCTGTTTGACTGGAGCACTTTGGCTGATTCGCTGATTCATGGCTAAGGAACCAAAACAATAAACATTTAAAAAACAAATTCAAACAAATACATGCAAGGAAAATATTATCCATGAAAGGTATACATTAAAACATCTACAAAATTACAAGGCGTGACAGTACAAAACAATGCAGTTACACTGATGTTCAGTGTGTGAAACGTATGCTCACGTGTGAGCAACTGATGTCTGTAAAATTAACACAGCAGTCTCATGGTTAAGACTATGTACTTTTTCTAAAAGCTTCAGAAAACAGTTTCATGTGCTAACTGGTGGAAAATTCAAAAGTGGTAGTAAAATATTTCAAGTTGAATTAAAAGAATCTCTCTTCTTTCTAATAAACTGTTCTCACTGCAGACACAAATAGTAAATAACTTGTTTTATTCATGTGAAATCTTAGGTTCATTTAACTTGAGAACACACAGAATGACAAAATGGATCATTTAACTTTTATCACAAACAATTAAAAGCTACCTATTGTGGTGCAAGGTCATGCAACCAGCATTCACATCCTTGTCACATCAAGATTTTAGAGACTTCATTTAGAGCTTCTTGATAGGCAAAATTAGAGTTGGTACAGAAATGGCAGATAAATTATACAGACATAAATACTGACATCAACGCAGGAAACATTTTGCTAGTGCTTCCTTTACTTTTACCCCTCAGAACTATGCATTGCATTTTTCCTGGGGAGCGGAGAAGAAAAAATGTAACCTTGTAAGCATAATGCACAATGAGAACCCATCTTCCCTTCCCCTATAAAAGCAAGGCCTAAGACAATTCTATTATTTTTTAAAATAATACATGACTGGAATGCATCTATTTGATGCATGAGGCCTGATTTCTCCCTCACATGACACCAATATGGTCAAAGTCAACAGAGGCATTAGAGTTCCAGAGTGAAAGAGAGGGTGGGAAAGGCTGACTGTATTGCAAGGGCACTATTTTCAGGGGCTTTCAGCTTAGAATTAGCTCTCCATCATGTTCTCTGTAACAGACTGAATCTGTTAACACACAGTATTCTGCAGAATGCATTTGCTGAAGCAGTGATCAGAGAATGGCAGGGACTTTTTTTTTTTCTGGGAAAGAAGATTATGGTTTACAGAAACTAAGGAGAAAAAAAAAGAGAGGCTTTTTTAGAATGACAGAGTGAAGTGGGGCAAAAAGAAAACCATCTGTAGAATTAGTTTAAATGAATGTTTTCATCATATAGAGGATTCCTGGAATACTAACATTTCTAGCTACTGTAAGAAAAGAGAATTTTCTCATTGAAAAATCTATATCATCTCTTCACTGAAAAGCCCTTCAGTCTTTTGAGTGTCCAATTTAAGGTACAGTAGTGCTGTTCTTCTGTTCCAAGAAAGGCAACATATATTTATCCCATAATACTAAACCAGTTAGAGACCCAAATCTGCAGTCTACCCTTTCAACTAATCCATGGGTCCAGCACAGACTCAACAGTCTAATGGGCAGAAGGGTCATATTTTCATGAGTCCAGTCAACATAAAATGCTGTCAAATAGCATACCGTGATTTGAAACAGTATTTCATGGAGTGAAATACATATGATTGTTAATGTGGTAAAACTGCCTGTAAGGTAAGTGAACCCGTGAAGTAGGAATAGAAACTGGATCCCAGTACCAAGCAGAAACATCTAGGGCTGCGGTTCAGCGCCAACCTACAAATCTCATCCTGACCCAGGATGAAAAAAAAATCATGGGAAAATGACATTCCTTTGGATCAAACCCTAAAATCAAGCAGTTGATGTTACAAGACATCCAGCACCACTTCACCCTCAGAACTGAACTTCAGGACAGAAGGTGACCAGAGTGAGCCAATTAACCAGCTTTGCCACGCGAGCTGTGGTCTCTGGCCCAGTGACAGGAAGATGGGCCCCAAGACACTAACTAGACACTGTTAAGCAAAAGTTCTAACAACAGCAACATCTGTCCTGTAAGGATGTGGGCAGTGAAGATTTAACTACAAGCACCAAGAGTTCCACTGGGCAATATCTGCTAGAAGCTTGACAGCAATTAGACAACCTTCATTTATCAAAGCTGAAGCAAAGTTGAAGCTAGAGAAAGCAAAGCAAAAAGCAAGATAACCCATCTAGCAGTTTTAGACAAGCTAGACATGACAGTGCTGGAGTGGGGAATAGATCTCCTCCTTTCTCTCTCTTCAAATCGGGAACCAGGACCATGCCTTCTGCTCTATATATTTTACTCTCTTTCACTTTATAAGCAGAAATAAAGGAGTTGGTAGGGGACAACAGAAAACAGCCTTCTCCTGCTGTTAGTTAATTCTGCAATGCTATCCCAAAGTCTGTGCTACCCCTCAGGTGTTCCAGGATCCGAACCCTGCTATTAAACAAGATGGAAGGTCAATTACAGTGTAAAGTCAAGAGGGATAAAAATCAGAAAATTACAATCACCTGCAATGAGCACATCTAAGCTAAAAGCAAGCTAGCTTGTAAAATTTAAGTACCCAAAGCTGAAAAATGTAAATCTTCTTTTGCTTAAAAAGGGTCCCTTTATAGTCTAGTCCCCAATCATATAATCATGGTTTCAGAGTCCTACCTCAATGCAGTTCACAGCCAAGTCATGTTACAGATAACCTCATAAAAATTTAACAGTGTCTAACCTTAGTTAAACACTTCAGTGAAATATCACTAACATTCCTTCAACATATTATGAATTTGTTTTTCCTGCATGCACCATACAAGTATCTCTTCTCCACAAACAGGCAGCTTTGTATTTCCTGCTCCTGTCACTTTCTGCTCTTTTTATTTTATTTGTGTCTTTCTGACAGCTGCTTGTATTATTCCTGTTCTCTCTAACCACCGTTTGCTACATTCTTCCCATCTACTGACTTTGCAATTTTAACTTTAAGAAAGAAATCATGTTTCCCTGCTGTTTTTCATTTTATTCCCTCATCCTAGATCCCCAAAATGTCTTCGAATGTCCCTTTTGAAAGTAATATTTCTAACTAAAAGCACATCTAAAGCAGGAATATTGTAAGATGTTGAGACTTTGGTTTATACTTAAAAGTCATCAATAAATATTAGGGGATCACTTAATGATATGATTTGGAACTATTTGGAAACGGAATCTAAAATTCCAGTTTCTAAATTATTATTATTCATACATCCATTGAAAGGATATTTCTTAACATTTTATTATTTCAAGAACGAAAGTGCAAAAGACTTCAAATTGATAAGATTTTTAACTGTCCCCAGAACAGACTGTGGAGATGTTTTTATACAAGCAAACTCTTTTTAGCCATGAAATTAAACTAAAAGTTAAGATATTACAAGAAGATGCTGCTAACTGAATTTTACTGACTTAATCTATCCAAGAGAAGAACCAGTGGTTACACAAGTGTGCCATCTTCAAGGGAAACTCAAAGAAGAATGTAATTATCTATAATTTCCAACACAGTATTTATTGAAAAGACACAGGGAAACACATCTTGTTTCAAGTGACAGGAAAAAACAGAGCGTTTTAAAGCTTTTTGTTGTTGCTTTGGGGTTGAGGTTTTTTTGCTTGCTTGTTTTGTGGGTGAGTTTTCTTTTCTTTTTACATTCCTATTCCCCATTACTTACCAGGACACGACTGCAGAAATCTGCACTCTATAGAATATGCTTACTAATGTGATCTCAGATTGCAAATTTTGTTTTTTCTACACCTCATGCATGACACGCACAGCTCTTTTTAAGTACTTCGAATTCAAAGGCGAAGAGCTTCATTTTATCTGTTAGCTAGGACTTACCAGTTTCTAATGCATCCTGTTCCTTACCTTCCATGGCTATGGAAAGCATTTAAATAAGGGGCTCTGCACCCACACAGCGGAGGCTGCATAGACCTCACAGGCAGAGCAGGAACAAACAAGTCTTTGTTTCTAGAAGAAGGGGATTTGAGGGAGGAGGAGGGGCAGACAAGTTAAAAAACATGGGCAACTTAAGACAATAAAAAAGATCTTCTCCTGAAATATGGCTCCACAATCTGCAGAATACAGTCAATTGCAATTGTTGCGATACGTTTTTGAGACAATTACTGGTCTTCAAATGCTACACATTAAATGTTCTACTGTCAACAGCAGAAATGCCTCTTCTGTACTCTACCAGACAATATCTGACAATTCCTGAAAAAGGTTTAGACTGCTGTCGACATACATGAAAAAAACCAAACAACAAAAACCCAAAAAACAAAACCAAGAAACAGAAACAATTACCAGGCATTGGTGCTAGAGAGAAAAGGCCAACAAATACTTAACAACTCAAACACAAAAGGCTAATAATTTCTCTCCCAAGATCCTCTGTCACGTGAAAATCCCAAGTCCCAGGGCAGTGACAGTTTGCAGTAAAACAGCACCTCTCCCCTATGCAGAATTACATGCAGAGATTGCACCCTTAATGATTAGTAGACACAGCTGAATGTTTGATGTTGTTTCTTTCCTACTTATAATTTCACCCTTCAAAGCTAAACCTAATTTTAATCTGCCAATTCAAAGACCTTATTTAGTTGAACAAACAATTAACAAAAAAAGCTTAGGATGCGAGCCTACTATAACTGACTGTCCCTACTAATAAGAATCAATGTTTTCATTGGGGGAACTAAAAAAAAGTACTTGTCCCCTTCAGATCCATTTTGAAACTAGACAGCTATTGTGCACCACTTTTGGCTATAATCAGGTTTTTACCTGGTGCTAGTTTGCAACACTTCAACAAAGGCAAAAACCCTCTTTGATTACATTTAAAAGAGCTGTGAAGAAAAAAAAAATATCAGTAGGATTTGAAAGAGTCTCGGAAGTAATAAAAACATGTTCCAAGGGGCTTTTTAAGAAAGGCTTGGTACAACAATTTGTTGTTTAATCACGATGTAAGTAATGTTTCTGGATTGTATTCTTTCTAATGAATTGTTACATTACTCTAAGGAAATCCCACTCACAGTTTCATAATGCTGCTGTTATGAAACAACCTAAAAATGAGCACAATAAAATATTCCATTGCTTTCAGTCTCTGATTAATCTAACAATCCTGGATCTTAGGAGTATGGGGGAAACCACAAATAGACTGTTCTCTAGGCACATTTTGCTGCTTTAAGTGCACAAACAAATCTTAATGTCTTCGGCAAACAGAAATATTCACAGACTCCTAAGCTGAACTTCTGGTTAAAGCAAGATATATGCAATGAAAATACTATTACAGAATCATGTCCAAACTACAGATTGGTTACTATGCATTTATCAACTAGTTTTATTCAACTTAAATTAGTATTTTTCTTTTTGTTTTACTACCACTATCGCAGCTGCTGGTTAAAACAATATAAATTAAGTTCCTTTTTCTTTGATAAATCTGCCATTGTTTTTGAAGTCTTTCTGTATTGTCAAATGTAGATGTGCAATAGCCAGACTGACTTGAGCACCACTAAGACTCTACAGCATGTATAGACAGACTCTTAAATCACTGGTAACTAAACTGGAGTAAAATGCTGTGTTAGTTCTTTTCCCCCCATAGCAGTAAACAGCAGTATTTATAAAGCACTTTCACTCAATGTGTGCCAGTTTCAGAAGAACCAAAATATTTTAGCCAGAAAAGCAAATATAAATGATACTCAGCAGTAAAGTAAGTTAAGTAAGTACCTTTTAGGAACTTCTGCTCAGTGCACACATATAAAACAAAAATCTTTAAATAATGGGCTCTTACTAAAACTCTCTTTTAACTCTTTGCATAACTCTTTTTCACTTAAAAAAAATATAAAATTTAATTTTGGAAGGCTAAACAAGTTTTAAATTACATGACTTACAGAATGCAACTGGCACCGCAGGTATTAGTACTACAGAACTATATAAGACACACTGCATTGGACAGATTATGAGAAGAAACCTGAAGTAATGTTGTTTAAGTTTAAATTCTATGTATGAAACACTGAAGACTACAGTAAGTGCAGGAATCTGAGCTCACCAAGGCCCCATATGTCTGTCCACTGACTCTCTGGCAAAATATACTTAATGAAAGCTAGGCCACGTGTTAGACCAAAGTTTAATCAATGAAGTGTCTACATAAGGCTATTAGCTCTGAGCAGTTTCACTGTTTGATCACTACATAATACTTCCTGGGTTAACTAACCAAAAGACAAGCTTCTTTATAATTTCTTATAAAATAATTTGGTAACTTTTTTTAAATGCAGGTTTACTTTAATTTATTTGAGTGGAAAAACCCTGTACATATGCATCTGCACATCTTCATCTTTTTTTTAGATTTATGTCATAAGCCCATTAGAAATGATTAAACAGAAATTACAAAATCCAGTAAAAACCAGTGTATACAAAAATCAACAGTATACTGTCAAGAAACACTTCTATATATAAGAAACTACCATCATGTTTCAACATGATTGAATTCAAAGACAAAAAACCTGATGTGCCTTTGAATTTAAGATCATATATGATTAGATATAGACTATATAATTACTGTATGATATATATTTAGATTACAGATAATGAATCATGTTCAAAATGATCCACCTTCAACTATTAACACAGTATGCTCATTAACAGGGAAGTGCAAACTGCTGTATTAGAAGGATATGGTGAAAAAAGTATCCCTGTTAGGAGTGCTGTTTCCTTTCACTATCACAGCTGCTTAGCACAATGCTGCAAGCATGCATTATTTTTACTGGCACCCAGACATCATTAGCAATAAATCTCCTTTCCCAAACAGGATTAAATTACTCTGAAAGCAGAACAAACCCCAAAACAGGTATAAACTTACATAAACTTACTGTCCTGATAAATTCTTAAGAAAAGTGAGGATTTCTCTCTCTTTCACAGTCTAGAAATATTCTACCTAAAGTAGGTAACTGCATCGTGACACAATACTTGTGGACAGATTTAGTAATTTTTTCAGTGAACTTCAGTTAAGAGGTATAAATACATCCTGCTTTCAAACAAACCAAGATTTCACTTTCTGGTATAATCGTACACAACAAATAATTATTTATTGCTATTACCATAAGGCAGCACCTGCCTTTTACAAAGGGATGCTCACCAGTGAAATTTCATCTGCCTCTGCACATTCGCAGCAGGCTTTGACAGAAGTCACTGGTTCACTGGAAACTGATGCTGCTTCATCTGTACACATCTCTGACACACATACCAAAATACAGAAGTCTTTACCCCATCCTAAGTGATCTCCTGAAACTGTTCTTCTGGAAAAACAGAGACAGGGAAGTGAAAAATCTGATACCACTAGACCTTTTTTAGATGAGTCAAACTGTCCTTTGTTTTACAGAGTATGTAAAGAGGATATGACATTGCATTTGCAGATCAAAACCACTTGTGGCTCATGCTCTGCTTTTTGTGCAAAAATCTGAAGGCAGATCTGGAACTTAAGAAGTCTAAAATGCTACTATGATCAGTCACAAGGTCTGGGATTTTTTTATTTTTTTATTTTTTTTGACTAGACAAAGGCCAAGCCCCAGTTTTCCAATCTAGAGCTCCAGTTCTATCTTGTCCAAAAATCTGCCATCTTGAAAGGCTCCTACAAACTAATTTGAAGGAACATATATTAAACAAAGTGCTAGACAGGTAAGGAATAAGAAAGCAACACTACGGAATGCCTCCTTTTAATTTCTGATACTTGAAAATTAGCAGATGCTCTGAAGCTTAAGCATTTAATTTAATTTCAAGCTTGCTGTGTGTTTGCTTGGTTTTTCTTTAAACAGAAATGATAAATATATGTTTCAATGAAATGTATATTTTACTACAGTGTTTCTGAACAAGCTCTCTTCATTTTTTTCAAAGGTGCAATGTTTTTATACTACAAAAAAGGGAAGCAGAAAAAGCTATAATCATACTGTCACCATTACTTTTATTTCATTTCCTAATTATGTAGTCAAGCAGCTACTGTACACACAGCCCCTATGGCACTTTCCATAATGATATTAAACACTGTCTTGCCTTACTTTCCCCCTCATCCAAAATTCATGCAGAACTTCAAAGAACATTAACATTATCTCTAAGTGGGAGTGATAAAGTTGTAGCAATGATTTCAACCTGAGGTCACATATTTTGCTTCATACCCCACTATCGCAGCTCCAAGAATTGGAAGACCAGAAGGAAAGAGACTGAGAGTGTTCAGCACTGGTATGACCACTAGTTACAAGCCTTTAAAACCCAAGTTTAGAATAAAATAACAAGGAAACTCAATATCTTATCTTACCCCAATCCCTACAGACACTTGTCTGACTACTCTACTGGAGGAGTAAGGTCTCCACACCAAACTTTACCCAGCAGAGACATGGAAATCAACTGCCAGTTTCCAGTATTTTCCCACTTCATCTTTGAATTTAATAAATTAAGCACCCTCAAAGGGCAAATTCTTTAAGGTTGCATTTCAAAACCAAGTCCTATCATTGGTAAAGTTAAAAAAGAGTTAAAATCCCTTTAATAGTATTTGATACAAAAGTCAATTCTTGGAAACTTACAGCAAAAAAGCTGAACAGTTTTAAACTTCAACGGGTTCTAGGAAATTTGATTTTATAGAAAAAGCAGATGTTCTTCTACTCTACCAACTCCAGCCACTCAGAACACACAGCTGACCTGCTTCCGATCCAGGTGTTGAGTATCAAGAAAACGTATTATGTTATCTGAAAGGCTTAAAAATCCAGTAGGACCTGTGCGGAATGACCAACGAATAATAGCAGAAAAGACAAAATGGTCCAAAAGACAAGTTCAACCTGTCAGTACAATTCCCTCAAGGAAAAAAACTCTCTTCTAAATAAAAGAAAAAACAAGGCAATTTGAAGCCTGTAACTTACTATGAGGCCTGCAAAGGCACTGAGAAGGTAGGACAGCATGTTTTTACCAGATGCTCCACTACACAAGAATCCTGCTGACACAGGCCTAAGGACCAGCCCCCTCCGATCCCCACTCCTTTGATACCATGTCATCTTTTATGACTGCCTGTGCTTGGCATAAGAAGACCCTCCTTTCATACTTAGTTCTCTCCTAGATATTAAAATTTGTGAATTGCCCTAACACAAAACTGTTTTAAAATCGTATTTGTAGACTTGGAAGATTAAAGTCTGAGCAACAGGACTTCACTAACACTTAAGTGGAGTAGCCGAAGACCTCGAACCCATTTCAAAGATGTTAGACTTGAGTCTTGGAACAAAGTTCTTATCTTCAACTTGGAGCACTCAGGTTTTAGACCTAGCCTACTCCACAGCTATTCTGACAGAGGCTCTTTTCTGATGCATTATTTCTAAAAGCCTGCTCCAAGAAAGAATACATACTAATTGCATTCTTTTATTTTCTGTTTAAAAGCATGAATGCTATACCAAAATGCCCTGTACCAAGTCAGTCCACCTAAAATAATTTTTTCCAACTGATTCTCCTTCCACTCTCTCTTTTCTAGCCACAATAATGGAAAATTCCAAGCACTATTTAAGAAAGAGCTATATCCACACCTACTAGAGAAAATAAAATGAATGCAAAGCTTCCATCTGATGAGGTACATACAGAGACATAAAGGCTGTCTCCCTGGAAGCTGGGAATTCAGAAGCAATAAGGGCAAAGACTCTTCATACCTTCTGTTTCTGAATACTGGAACAGAGGAGTATGTTTGCACATACCATTCAACAGCTTTGTTTTCTTCAATGGTTCTTAAGATTAGTGAAAGTGGCAGAGAGAGAAATTATTTCCTCCTTCATTTTCACCATTAGCATCACTGTAATAACCAAAAGCGTTAACAAGACAAAGATGAATTCATCCTATTAGTAGTAAAAAATATTGAAAACCAAGCCCTTATATTAGAGCACAGTGATAAAAAAGGGTATGGTCATCCGCAGGGGAAAAATACTAACTGAAGTTTCAACCTATATTAAACACAGAAAGGTAAACTTCTGAGTCAATCACATGCTATTTAGGGTCACAGCACATATTTGTCGAGGATCTCCACACAGTAAATAAATGCAAGGCTCAGTAATTTAACTCTGTCAAACAGATTTTTTTTTCTTCTTGACTGGAGTTACTTAAGGAGGTCACAAGTAAGAAAGCAACAGGAATAGAATTTTGTACTTTCTTGGCTCAAATGATAAAAACATAAACCACAATACAATGTGTACAACTTAGGTTTTCAAGGAAAACTCCTTCAAGCTCAACAGCAGCTAGCAGCTTGTCTCTATTTGCCGTCACTCTAGATCAGAAGAGCCCACATGCTTTTTTTTCCTTTCCTGCCCCTTTCAGTTACACTTGAGCTCTTTGACTGAAAAGGTCTGGAACAGATTAAAAGTCCGACCACAAAATAAAGAGCCTTGGCATGTACTCAAGCCTGTCTGGGACACACATACACAGTGGGCCCAAAAAGGGAAGCTATGCAGCAAGAAATCCTTAATCAGTCTTTTGGACATTTCTAACTTCTTTCAGTTTAACTGCATAGCCTTAACATTTGATGGAGTTTCAGTTTGCACAAGACAAGCAGCTTTTGCCCTTACAGTTGGACCACTCTATTTACAGGAATACAAAATAGTTGTGAGAAGCAAGATTCATCTCACTCACAACCTGTGTCCACTAAGGCATTTTCCACACCCCTTTCTAATTTCAGTTCATCTTTGGAAACTATAAAGTAATGCATGTAAAGAAAAACAGATACCCTGCAAGATTACCTGAGTAAATGTAATTGCAAAAGGCAACACTGATATTCAAAATGACTGCTTCCTTTTCAGCCTTATTCACATACTAAGTAATTGTGAAGTTGCAAATTACCCACACTCTCCCTCTTGCAACATGCAAACTGGTCTGTAGCTCTGGCTGGTGTTAAAACCAGCATGGACATTTGCCAAAGCTGACACCCCACCTTTGGGCTCAAGTTGCATAGTGGTTCAACCTGTCTGCAAACTGGTGAGCAATTTATAAACAAAGTGTGACAATCTGGTGTTCTCCATAAGAGTAAACGGATGTTGTAAGTAAGCGCTCAAGTATACAAACTAAAAATGCAGAATTTCTAACAGACATTTCAGAAATCAAAATAGAACAGTGATGGTTGAGTTTTGTAGCTCTGTATTTATATGGCATTCATGGAGTTAATGCCTCTCCCAAAAGGGGCCCACAGTTGTTGTTAGGTCAACCCCTGTAAAGCTTCAAAGGTTTTGCATCCCCTCAGCCTGACCTACTCAGTGATCTGCACACTGTTTTCATTTAGCTGCATTGAGTCCAAAAGTAAAGCCTGAAAACCACAATGATCTCTTCTTTTTTTTTTTACTCCTACTGTTTTTCCATGGCTCTGGAAAAATAACTTAAAATCCAAAGGAGTTGAAAATAGTAAGTTATTGGGAAAACAAATCAAGAGCAAGCTAAGAAGGCTGACACACACAAGTCATGGCTTTACAAAAAACCAGAAATTGTAATGCCATATTAAATACATCACTTGGACAATCTGAGAAAGTAGTTTAGAGTCTTCACACTATATGTGATTTCTATTCATAGCCATCAGTGCCAACATTTTACTGAAAAGTTTGCAGTTCAGCTCTTCATACAAATCAAAAACATTACTGAAAAAAATTACACAAAAGTTCTGTTTTGTTGAATTTCTCCATCTAGACTTTGTGATGGTTAAGTTACTATTTCTATTTCCAATATCAAATAGTCTTTACCCCACAAAAAAGGGTAGGAGCAACAAATTAAACTTATTAAAGTAGGAGCAACAAAACTAGTAATTCCTCATCATATTGTTTAATACAGAAAGTTTTGTCAAGATAATCACTGTGACAAGCTGGAATTATAAGCTGGTATATGTTTCAAGTGTATTTAAACAGCATGAACTATTATTTGACAATAAGAGGGCATTATTTGACAATGCCCTCTTAAGATAGCACAAAGGAAAGTAAATATTTGTTTAGGAATTAAAAGATTCTTCTATGGTAAAGTTTTGCTAATTTAAAGGGACGAGTGAGCTTGACTGAAACTGTCTCAATAAGTAATTTCTGAATGTCACCACTCTGGGGAACTGTATGGATCATATGGCAAAATACCAACCCGTAGCATCAGAAACTTGGGTAACATACAGTCTTGAAGGATATAAGCTAATACTTTTTATCTTAAAAAAAGGAAAAAATTAAGTAAGGCCTCTATAACTCAAAATATATTTTAATCGTACTATAAAAAGTTTTCAAAATATGCCTGCAAAATTAAAGCCGAGAGAACTGAAGCAGATCAAGAATTCTGAATTGAGATGAACTTTTACCAAAGCGTGGGTCAAGCCTTGGGTCTAGCCAAGATGTGGTCTTGTTCTTATGGTTTATGTAGTAAATTTCTCCATCCTGGGTCATAGCTTGTTCCCATCCATCGGGGAGTGGGCCTGCAATATAGAAGGAAGGAGTTGATGGCGGGCTCTTGTTTGCTCCAGCTGAAATTGATCTAAAAAAAGTTTTAACATTTTACATAAATAACAGTACATGAAACGGAAGAGTTTCAAGCTCATTTCTGGGATTAAGGGCAAAGAAGTGCTGGGTGGGAAACCAAGGAACAGGAAACACTTCTGTAATTTTTATTTAGGATTTGGACTTTATTTTCAAACTTGTTTGTATCCTTTCATATGCTTTTGACACATCATTTTGCTATTGCATTCTAGTATAAAACCAGCAATAAGTCAAGCCTGCCAGAATGACACCAGCATGAGCACCAGGAAGACAACACATAGAATAATTCTACCTCTCATAGGAAAGTTCATCTCATGATTAAAACACAGCAACAGCAACAAGCTAACACTGAGGAGATCCTGAAATATTCCTGTCTTTCACAATTGAAAAAGGAAGTTTCAAAACTCATTTCCCCTTTACCTCATACTCTAACTTTCGGTGAAAGCATTCAAGGCTTAAGCAGACAAAAATGCAAACCTGAAGAACGAGGCAGGCAAACAAGCAATGACAAAGCAAAGGCAAGAAAACACCATGAGCAGCCACAAAGACAGTGCTATGAACAGCAGTGCAATGCCTCTACAAGCAGAAAGGCACACACAGGAAAAACCACTTCTAGAAAATGGTCAAAGGGAGGTACATAATGATGTTTTGGAGTTCACAGCTGGTGTCTGAATACACAGCCTGAGGAGTGGTTCCCATATGCTCCCATCAGCAGCTTTCAAGAAACTACCTGACATTCCTATACAGTTCTTAAACCCCTCATTCCCATCTCCATATGATCACGTACATTACATCACATTCACTCGTACTTTGCTTAGACTCAAAAATATTTTAAAAAGTTTTATTTATCTCATCTTATCTGGCAGGTACTTTACAAATACATGGTTTTGAATTTTTATACTTGCATTGACATGGACTAATAAAAATATCTAAATTAGATACAGGAAGATCTTCCCTGTATTTTAGATTTAAGTACAATCCTCAAATTATACAACAGAAGATTCACTACACATGCTAAGAATGTAAAAGAAATTAGAACAAAACCTGCTGTAGCAGCAAGCCATTGTATTTCAAGTTCTTCTACTCTTCCTCAGTGTAATACAGTAATACAAGAACAAAAGCCATCTGGCTGTTAGACTTGAACTAACAGATTATTCTGTACAATGTAAGATACACTAAGTACACACAAACATCATTATTTCACACATGAGATTCAGGTGTACCCAAAAATATGCGTCTATCTTATAAATGTCTACTATATTCATCTTCAAACTACATTAGCTCTTGACTGTAATTCTGTCCTGTAGTCATGCTCCTGCTGAAGAATTCAGTCTAAAGCTGGGAGGAGAGGTGAGGAGGATAGATTTGTTTGCTTAATCTCAAAAGACATTCTTGGAGAAATGTCAAAAAGAGTAAAAAAATAATTCAATTGCATTCCAGTAATATCCCAAGGCATAACCAGGACAAGAATTTCTTACTGTGTGTCTTTGAAGATCCCTTGCAAACTACATTTCTAATTTAAACTTTCATTTTGGCTCAGAAAACAAAGCCTTTCTCTATCAACTTCACTACTCCATCATCAGAGCTACAGATTTTCAACAGAGGAAAAACAGTGAACACTAGACATTTTCTTCCCACCTCTAACGCTCTAAATGTTTCCTGCAAGTAACGAGTACCTCAGCTTTTATCAGAAGCTAGTGAACAGAACAGGTAAGAAAGAGTGACAATGCTGCAAATGATTCTTAAACCCTAACATACTCACTGTACAAAAGGACTTTGATGGAGAAATGAAAGCTCCAGTGCAAAGAACCCTGTATTTTGTTACCATACCCAAAGACCAGCCAGCTAAGCAGTGAGATGCTTTTTTATAAAACTGGGGCACAGGAGCACAGAGATATGCCCCCCATCACCCAAGTGTAGAAACCAATGAAGAACCAAACCCACTCCTTTACTCCTGAGCCAACACACTAGCCATGCAGGCAGACCTTCTCACTACCATTCTCCTCAGAGTCCTGCTAAGCCACACATCACTTGGAGAAATTCAGCAAGAAATTCTTTGTGAACTGCAAAACCAGAAAAACCCTCTGTGGCTTTAGGAAAAGCACAACCAGCCTTGGGGTGTCAGTCCTGCTGAACACTGAAATCTGTACTGGTCCAGCATGTTCCTTTGTAGCAAGTAAGAACAAAATGCCTTTGAAGAAGGCTGCCAGGAGCTGATCAGTCCATCCACCTAGTGGAAAAATGCTACTTACGAGATTCAGTGATCTGATGAGTACTCGCTTACTACTGGAGACAAACCTGGGCAAGGTTTTCTTTCTAACTAAAATGCACAGCTTTGGAACAGGACAGAAAGGTCCATCTGCTTACCTGGCTGTCACAGCAGTAAACCTTCCTTGCTAAGTGCCATAAACGACTGCAGAAGCAGAGCTTTTATCTCTAGAAACTTTTGGCATTAATAATGTAGCTTTCTTCCTTGGACAACAAACTGCTCTCATGTTTCTGCTGTCATCCTTACATATTGAAAAGGCAGTTCAAAAATTGAAATTATTGTCTTCTGTAATTCCTGTTTGGTTGTGTGAGTAATTGTGAAACTAGAAGACAAGTCTGATTTTCTAAATGGTCACTTGACAAACTCTGTATTAGAGGCAACTACCAGAGGAAAGAACTAAACCCATGCTGAGGAATAGGAGACACATTCACCTAGAGCATCTAGGAAAATTCCTTTGCAATTACATGCCCATTTCCCCCCAAAAGGCTCAAGAGGAACAGAATTTTCAGTGTTAGACAACATAGGTCACAAAAGCTAAGTCCTATATTGCTGCTATTCAGACCTTCTCACTAAAATTTCCATAGTTACTGTAGCTCATGTTGTACAGAAACAGCAATACTGGGTCTAACCAAAAGTCCATTTAGTCCAGGCATCTAGCCTGGGTTGATGGACGGATCTTGTTGGTTGCTGAAAGTAGCCCCTTTAGTTACTGTCACACTATAAACTTTTAAATAAAGCACTGAATACATATAGAGACCTAAAAGGTATAGAGGCTATGAATAGTCACTTGGCCTCCAAGTATGCTGGGCACCAGTACAGGCTCCTCAGGAACGTGGTCATAGCCTCAATCCTGACAGAGCTCAAGAAGCATCTGGACAATGCTCTCAATGGTGTGACTCTTGGGGATGTCCTGCGTGGGGCCAGGAGTTTGACTTGATGATCCTTGTGGGTCCCTTCCAAATCAGGATACTCTGTGATTCTATCACAAGTTACTCCTCGCGCCAGTTTCTGTCTGCTTACTAAGTGCCAAAATATCTCTCTTTCAAGTACTTCTCCAGTCTCCCCTCCAACTTTTGTAAATATTTAGCACAAACAATATCCCTGTGACATGGTCACCTACTACTTCTGTTTGGTGCCTCCTATGACAATTGAACACTATCGCAACTGTAAGTTTAGAATTCTATGAAATAATTTGCACTGGGAGACACAACCCTTCTAGGTAGGAACTCAGCCTGCACTGTGGTACATTTAGGGACAAAGTTAACAAAAAATTAAATTCTAATTTCCAAATGTAAGCCACCTTTCCAGAACAACTGGTAAGCCATACCTCTATAACTAAATATTCATATAATGGTGTAACTTCATATAAATAACATGTAATTTTAAAAGCCTGTGTGCATGTCTATTTGGTGCATGTCTCCACTTTTTATGAATATTTTTTTTTTTAAAACTTTCTCATATGCCATGGAATATGGAATGCAAAGCAGAGCTTGCTGCTGGCAGATAGAAGGCAACTGGAAGACAAACAAAAGCAAAAATGTAGTAGATTCAACCAATGCTGGGATACAAAGTGAATCTTGCAAGACTCTACAGTTCTTAACACCTAATTTTAAACAAATGTGAACAAAGCCATATTTTATCAACACATCAATGCATATAAGAGGGCATCTATATCTATCTACCAGCTGAATATGCATGGACAACCTAGGAACTAGAATACATACGTTCAACAACAGGAATCACCTTCACCTAATACAAACACTGATCTCCAAGACCTTTCCTAATCTTTCTCTGTGAAAGCTGAACTTTTTCCCTTCAGTCACTGTGGTTCTAAAACTTCCAAATATATTAAAGTCTACAAAATTTACTTAAAGTACACCTTTATCCTGTCAAATTAGTATAAAAAGACACTATGTAAAAAGGGGTAGTTTTTTGCAGCTGAAGAAAGAAATGAACATTATTGTCATGCAGATACTTACAAACTCAAGTTTCTCAACAGATCATAGTGTTGGCACAAAACAGAATTTTGTAGTATGACTAGCTACATAGGAGCAATCTGCAACTGAAGTGAGCAAGGATCTAAGAGAAGAGCTAGAACTTGTTTCAGTTATTGGCATATTCCTTCCTACCCTCCTGTCCCCTGAGAGTTAAGAATTCAAGTGTCCATTTTCTTACCAACATTTAACATGGTGCTACAGCCTTACCTTACGAGACGATAGAATTGCACTAGGTCTACAAACTTTCACTGGGAAACCCAATTCAAAACTGCCACAAAAGAAAGAAGACAAAAGAAGACAAAGACACAATCTGCTCCAAAGCTAATTATCTAAGGTCTATGTGCAAGCGGAAGAGGCTGAAGTATGCAGTGCTGTCAAGCACAATTCAAGCATGATTCAGAAAGTAAAAGTATCTGAAGAACAGAAATACATACATACAATTATCCCATCTCTGTTGTATCAACTGTAACTGTATACGAAACAGCCACTGTTTATTTTCAAATGTATAACTTTACCTCAGTAGGAAATGTATTGGAGATGTTCCTAAGAAGAACAAGGTACCATTATTACTACTCTCTTATTTATTTGGTTTAAACCAAGACAAAAGAAACTATGTTCTTTTTTTCTGTTCTTTCTGTTTCCCTTTAGGGAAAAAGTGGTTAGAAACATAATGCAAAAAAATCAGAACAGTCACAATGACTTTTTATACACACGTGGCATATTTATATAAGTAACAGGCTTGTTTCCTTTCCACTATTGAAGATGCAATCCTATTTCACAGATTAACCAACAAATGCCATCTAAAAGAGCACTGTGCTGCTTCTCTGCCTACATATGGCCCAAACTATTTTAGTTGATTACATGTAGCAACTAAGTTAAGAAAGACTGAGACAAAAACCCCCTCAGTTTTCACACACTCATGACTTCCTATAAAGGATGGAGCTAACTAACACTCATAGAATAACTCATTCACAAAAAATCATGCCTGGAACAGATACAACTGGTTCAGATATCCATTAACTTCCTTGAAGAAACATAATTTGCAGCAAGATACTTGGGTTCTCATCCAGTCTTAAGTGCCTCAAGAGATGGAATTTCTTAAAACACAATCTAAATATTTCAATCTCATGCTAAACTACATCTTTCCGATTTTTATATTTTAACAAGCTTTTGACTTGCCCTTATCACATCTTTCCTGAGTTCTTCTTCCCCTATTTATCCAAAAAGACAACAGGTTTATCTCCAATATGCACACATCAGCTTTCAGTTCACATCAGTTCTCTACTCTCTGCATCTTCAGTTTGTTTTCCTGTTCTTAATTCTAGCTAATGTCAAGAACTCTAATTCTGGCTAAATGGTTAAAGCTTCTAAAGGCTCTCAAGACAGCTCCCAGAAATCTCTCTTATGTTACAGCACAGTAACTTGACTTACAGGTTCCTGTGGCAGTATACTAGAACTTGGACAGTAACTTTAAGGGCTAAAATTAATGAGCACCATACCACATCTATACAGAAAGGAAAATATTCTCCTTTGTGGCATTTCAGATACTTTTCTGCAAGTCAGTGATCTCCAGCTGTCACAATACTGACACTCCTTTTTTCCCAGTATCTTTCATTAAAGGCTCTTATGCACTACGGTATGTTTCACTGCCAGCAATATTTCATAACAGGAAATTTCTGTCTTAAAGTTCTCAACTTGATTTCTTGAGGACGAATACCCAAATTAGAACATGAAGTAGTCTGAAATCTGAGTGCCAACACCATGACTCTAAGTTCCACTGTGCTGAAGTGGTACATAGTTACTTGACTTTTCCATTTCTCTCAAAGATTATTCAAGAGGCTACCAAGGAAGCATAAGCTACCACGAACTCAGCAATAAAAAGTAACAAAACTAGGTATAAGAGATTTTAGTAAAAACAAATATACAGCCATAATTTAAAGTTAGTACATAAGCATTTACCACATCAAGTATCAGAAACAGAATCGCACCCGATGAATGCGGGTTCGGTATTATTTAATTCAAAGCAGACTTTTGTTAATAGGAAATAAGGGTAAGCAAGTGCATCCAAAAAGCCAGTTCCAAGTCATACTACCTCAATGGACTTAAGATTAAAAAACCTAATACCATATAACATGTGATGTAATTCAGTATACACAGGAGTTCTGAGTCCTTCATGCACTTTATCAGATTTAGAGCACTGGGGGAAAAAAAAACTTCATGGGATTTTCAGTTGATATTCAACACAGTATCATCTGTGAAATTAAAAATGAATGTTCAATGAACTTGTATCCAAGTAAGTGCTTTCTCAAATCACAAGACAACCCACTTGCACATTTCAACTGTTCTATATTGCATGAACAACAATATCTATGCAGCATCACTCCCTCACACACTTACATCAGGCAATTACATGCAAATTCTTCATATTCTTTTAAAAATAATCCTTGTGTCCAGATTTCTAGCTTCTTCTCTACTTTGTTACCACTCTGTTACAATTTAACAGTACATTTTTTTGCTAAGGACCCTTCATTTCTTTCTAAGTATATAAAGTGATTCCGACTTTTCTATCAATATTTTTTCCTGTCAATTCTTGGTACAACGGAAGGTTTGAGGAGTTATCTTAAAATTTATGTCAATATTTAAACAGCAAGCATCTAGTTTTAGCACAAATAATCAAAAAGGCAGGACAGACCAAAGGAATTGTTTCCTTTCTCCTATTCTCCCTCCTTTAGAAGTGTCCCTGCACAAACATGCCACCTCTATTGCTGCAGGTTTCCTGGGATAAATTTACAGAAAAAAATAATCACACTATTTTATTTTCACATCAGAGCCTGAGACCTTAATTGCTGTGAATCACGACTTCCTGAACTTGAACAGGACTCATTTGTTTCAGGATAATCCAGCCTCCTGGCCTAGCCAGCAAAAAGTTTGATTAACTTCCCCTCTAATATTCAGTCATGAACAGCACAGTTTGGTCACGCCTGTTAATCTTCTGGTATTGTCTGCAGCACATGAATTGCAGCATGAAACAAAGCTGTCTAAACAGACCACAAAAAGCAGCACCACAGAATAACCCCTGGGAAGTACAGGAACAGCAGACACACATAAAATACAGTCAGACTGTGAGAAAATAAATATAACATGAACCTCAGTGACAGACAGGAGGTGACAAAGCAAGGGGAAGATCAAGCACTCAAACTAGCACGACACCAAATTTATCTGCTTGCTCTCTGCATAATCAGATGAGAGAGCTCTGAAACATACAGTAGATTCTACACAAGAACAGGAACATTTTACTGCTGTCTAGTAACAGCCTCTCCCAGGGCAGCTGAAAAACAATTCTATATTCCAGGAAAAGACATCAGATTTCCCCAGCTAGAGCAATAATGACCATGATACTGGATTTTGGAAGTTACAGGAACACAGAGGAAAACCAAAACATCTCTGCTTCTAAACAAGATTTTCAAGGTATTTGCTTGATCCATTTAGGGAGGACAGGAAAAAATTATACGTTCATATTAAATGTAGGAAATGTAAACAAATAGCAGTATACCATGTCTAGTCAGTGAGCAAATGGAGGCAGAACACTGCGAAGCACAAAAGCTTTAATGTAAATTGATATTAACTTAATGGAAATTCTAGTCTTCATCAATTTAACAGTATTTTTTAGTCAGAAGAAAATAGACAAAAATTGTGCTTTCTTAAAAGCTCGAACCATTCATTTGAAAAAACCCCCAGAAATCAAAGAACTACAGTGTACTTTCTATTGACAACCTTAGTATTATACAAATTCCCTTACTTCAACTGTCAGCCTCTTGCTTGATGAATCAGGCATCAACAGATTTAAAATTTCAAACCAGGATAACTAGAAGAATATTTATTAAATCTGGACTCCCTCCCCCCCGATTACAATAGCTTGTGGTTTACTTGTATGATCTTTTTCATAAATACGAATTTTGCTTACCTGATGCTGAGTTCATGATGTTCTGCTGCACAGAAGGACTGGTGGGAGCTGTAACATTCATCTGGGAAAGCATGGCCTTCCTAGGATCTTGCCATGTTGTTGTTTGATCAATGTGACTAAGACAAAACAAAGCAAGGGTTAGGACAGTCATGCATTCACAACAATGACCTGCTAGCACAGGAAGTTTAACAACAAAAGGTTAAGCCTGCCAACAACAGCCACATTCAAAACCAAACAAGAACTGTTTGGATTCTCTCCAAGCATCACTCTATGTCAGATTCTCAAACCCTTGCCCTGGCCACCACCACTTTACCAACCAACAGCTGCAGCAATCAGAGCTAGAGCAACAGTGAGATAAGGTTCATAATGAATATCATAATCTAAACTGTTGCACCTCAACTAGATGTTGTACCCTTGAACTAAACATTCTCTTCCTTCTCTCTTTGATCAGTTATTTACCATTTTTAAATGTGACTTCACAGATTTTCAGACCAAGCTAGTTATGTCTGGAATCTCGAGCACAGTCCAGTACCTAAGATGAGTTCATATTCAGGGCCTAGGGAGTGGGAATGAACTGGCTAGTATGCAATCATTGGTCTTCCCAAACTTTCTGTGCATAGACCACATCCTCAGATTATCGGACAGACTACTCTCCTCACCACTGACACCTGAACAATCTCTCTGCGACAGCTGAAGTAACCAGTCACACTAAAGCAGTAATGTGAAAGGGTTGTGCAGCCGCCTTTCAACTTCATGCGAAAAGATGAGGACAGTGGGACTCTCAAGTAACCCACCCAGCCCTCTGCAAAACTTTGGAAGCTTAGATTTCTCTGTTTTGAAAAAAATGGCAAATACATTCATGACTGTCATTCATGGAACTATTCAATTCAATGAAAATACAAAAGTGTAATGAATCATTATTCTACTTTTGGAGTATGTGATTAGCATATTTTGCTAATGAGCAACAAATGCAGTCTATTCCTAACAAGCATCAACATTATCTAGATGCCATTAAGCAACACTGCTCTGAGAAGTATATAGGGACAAAGATACAACTCCAAATGCACACAAACACTGACAACAAAATTTGTTATCCAATTATTTAGAACTGCTATCAATTAAAAATCATATTCAGATAGTATTGTTATAAATTAGAATCCAATGCATTATTAACTTGGTACCATTCCTTCCTTAAATAAATTATCCTTAAAATTATGCTTTTCTGTATTACATGGAATGCCCATTTTCATATACTTCAGTAAAATCACGAGTAATGAATTCTTCTTCACGAGAAGAACATAAAATGAGGCAGTAGTAATAACAAAAATGATTACTTATGTCAAATTACTTATCACATTCTAATCTAACCTTCTGTCAGCCAGCCACGAACTGGCTTATAAAAAAGTTTTAAGATATGTATATTTACCCTCTCTAAACATGCACACAAGCAATTCCAGATCAAACAGTTACAGACACACTGTAGTAGGATCACAGTACAGCTCATTTAATACAGTATGTCTTGGGTTTGTCTGGGGTAGAGGTTATTTTCTTCACCATGGCTAGTACTGGGCTATGTTTTAGATAAACTCAACCTCCCTCTGATCATCACACCAATAAATTAAACTGTTTGATGGCTGGGGTTAAACCTCGACAAGGTACTATTAAGCACACTGCATCTTTGGTTGCGTAGGTTTCCAAATATTCAGCTTCACTAAGAAACATGCCACATACAGCAAGACTTCTTTATTTTTTTTAAAAGCCTATTTATTTATAAAACATGGTGCAACACAGTAAAGACTGCCCTATATATACTGAACTAGATATAAACCTTCATACTGGAGAACAATTTTTCCACTTTTCTGCTGGTCAGTTTTGCAAAGCAACAAAAACAGGTGAAGATAATAGAGATGTAAAAACACTGCACTGTAATGCTTCACAGACCGTGTGTTTAAATTACTGTACCAGCGTGTGCTACTCCTCCCCTACATTTCTGATTTGTTATATTTGCTCAACTCAGTTCTGGCAATAGTGGAAACTGGGAAAACACCACTGTACCCATAATAACACATTCATCTATTTCCATTTAACTCTTATAAAAATCCATGTAACACTATGAACTAATAAAATGTAAGGTACATCATTTATAGCCTTTGTTTTTACATGCTATTTGAGTGCAGAGTAAGAAATAGAAGGAAAAACGTTTTCTCCCTGCATTACAGAACCATTTTTGCAGTTAACTGTAGGAACACACTGAAATAACAACATTCATCGATTTTTCAAAACATGAATGGACTGATGAATGGACTATGGAATAAGCAGTTTTAGATGCAACTTCAATTTTGAGCACAAGGACAGCACTATCGATTCAAGACAGCTTAAGCATACCACTCAAAGTACACTTAATGTTCATATGGAGTTGTAAACAAGGATAACTACTTAAGGCAGCAGCAGCTTCCAGCTTTTCCCTAGCTCAGTATCACTTGAGAAAAGTCAGCATGTTCCTCACGTGACCACCTGAACTACAATCAGCAGTCTTAGAGCCAAGAGCCATGGAGGAAAAACCTCAAAGTAAGCAAGCTGATTATATTAATGTCATACTGACCGTATGACTGGTTCAATACGGGAAATATTTCCCCTCCTGCTCAGCTCAGTCCTTCATGACCTACATATCCATTTCATCCACACGTTCCCTCAAAACCTCTCTTCAACCTCCATCAAATCACAGTCCTCATCTTACCTGCTCCATATCCTGAGTGTTTGAATGCTATATACTAAGAAACCACCCAAAACACATTACAATAGATCAGTTCTTTCCTACAAATTCCAAACAATGCTCAGCTGATTGAATACAAAGTAGCCCCCACTTACATATGGATGAAATGTTTATATAAATCCTAGTACTACATGCAGGAATATAGGACTTCATTTTGTTCCTATTCACAGCCCATGGACCAGGGTAACTTACTAGAAACACTGTGTATTTTTAACTATCAAGTTAAGTATTGAAACAGGACATTCTCCACAGGTAAAGATATTTCCCTCTGCTCTGAACAGCAGCACAGAAAAGGTCTCAATGGACATAACAAGAACTGACATCAACACTACATTATCTTTCCTTGCATTAAGTAGATTTTTTTTCTCATAGTAGCTGAATTACATGACAACTGCTCCAATCCTTACATTCAAGATCTTCTATTTTACATGAGCTTCACCATATTTCAATAAGCAACTAGTGTCAACACAAAATAGAAGTTTAAAAAACATTAGTGAATGATATGAAACCAATGTAGCCTATAAATCAACCACTATATGTAGTATATATTATCAAATTAAAACTTAAAATTCTACCTACTCAGGAATGAGAAACACAGCTCTGTACTATGTGAACAGAACAAAGTGAGTAAATATTCCTGGAATTAAATCAACATCTCTAGGGTAATCATGCAATGTAAGACATTTTATTTCACAGAATAAATTCTCAAATCTAACATCTATCTTCCACTGTTTATTATTTTTCATTTATGTCGTGGAGAAGCCGTTAAACCGTACAAACGTAGTATAAACTAAGGAAATAAGACTGTATCATAAATGTAGGTCTGTGGTAACAGGCCTTAGAAAAACAAAGCTAGAACACCCACCACATGCTAAGCATTTGTTAGCAAACTTTTGTCAATTTTAGTATCAAGAAGAGTGACTGTTCCAAGACACATCACCCACCATCCTCCACCAAAAAGGACTTTCAAAGTGATGTGCGTTATGAAGAGCACAAGCTGCATCTCCTTACCGATCCTCAAGTTCTACAGCCAAATACAAATTATCTGCATTTTGACAAGAACAATTTCAAAGAAAAGAAAAATATTATCATTTCATGTACACAAAGAGCATTTCTGCAGTTACTAAGAATCAGAATATCCAAATTTAAAAAAAATCTTTACTGGCATCAAACATTATCACATGCCTAAAGATTTGTCAGATTCAAATTCTAACCTAATTTTAGAATTTAAGGTTTGGGTTTGTTGTGATGGTGGTTTGTTTTGTGATTTGGTTTTTTTGGGTTTTTTTGTTTTGTTTTGTTTTGGTTTTTTTTTTGAGGGAGAGGGATGTTGAAGATTTTGATGTTTTTTTTTTTTTTTTTTTTTTTTTTAAAGTACATTGGAAAAGAAGCAGGAGATCTAGAGACCAAAAACAGAGAAGAAAGTTTACATTTTAAGAATCCTTTGGATCCTAGTAGACTAACAAAATAACACCATTTTAAAAACAAAAAAACCTCATCTGCTCTTGTACAAAATGTAATATACCTTCCCATTCATTCTCCAGTTGCTGCACTGAAAAGACATGTACTGATTTGTTAAAAGCCATGTCAGAAACGAACTAACAAAAAAAAGACACTCATAGAATTACTTAAATTCTTCAAGAAAGGCTTATCTAAGAGGTCTTCTGTTTTGATATTCTCTAGTATGTACTGGAACTACAGTGTCCCCATTGGCAGGTGCACTTTCCAGGGTAAGCAGAATTCCCAGTCATTACAAAATCGTGTCTTTCTCACCCTTTTTGCCTTTATTAGCATAGAGTTACCTTATACCACATCATTTGTAATTAGAACTTCGCTTTCACAAAAACAGATCTTCTTAGGACAGACATTATTAACATAAGCAGGTCAGAACTGCAAGACTATTTCACTGAAGTGTGCAATAGAAATTTAATGTTAGGAAGAACAACAAAAGAGAATGAACAAATATTTTAACCCTCAGTACCAGATGAACATACTGTATGAAATTTCTGCAACAACAAAAAAACATAAGAGGTCTGATCTACACATAAAAGAACAGATAAGAATAAATAATCCGTTGCTTCTCAGTACATTTGGACATGACTCTTCATGAAAGGACATTTCAAAAGTTTAGTCTCAAATACACAGAAAGAGAGGTTGTTCCTAAGTACAAAAGCATCACTGTATGAAATTATAGAAGCATCTCTCCATAATGTAATTCTTGTGTTTTAACAATCTAGACAAGACTTATATTTTATGTCTGTAAGAAAATTATTTTCAGTTTCTAGTGAACTTGAGATGACTAACCTTGGATTTTGGTTTTCACATTTTTGGGACTGCTAAGAATTCACTGGAAATCACATTTTAAGAAAAGCAAAACACGAACACATACCACTGACCACATCATGACAGACCTCCCAAGGGTATTGACGTGGCATTGAGCACTTTTTGTTCTGGGAATAGCTAGGAAAGTCTTTGTGTAACATAAGCAAGTGCACAAATGAAACTAAACCTAATTGTTTTCTAATTTTGGTGTGAAATTTAAACTTTAATTAAATCCCAAATGTCAGCTGCTCCACTGACAAGCATGTCCCCTATGATTCTATGTTAAATGAATGAGATATAGATTATACTCTTTCATTTTTTCCTTTGTCTTTCTAACCAGCTAGTTTCTTTAATCCACATAATGTATCCCTTTCTGAAAGGTTTTCTCTTTTTATTTATATTTGTCTATTAACTTTAAGGACTAGTAAAGAGAAAGTGTCTCCTCATAAATGCCAGAATTATTTTAGAGCTCTCACCAGTACATTTCAGCATGTCAGGTCTTGATGTATATACTGAAAGTTAGCTTTCCTGGTGATGCCAGGAGAAATTCTGTATTTCTGCTCTTGAAACTACCATGAACTGTCAAAAAAAAAAAATCAACTAACCTCTTTACCAAATCTTATATGAACTTGTCCTGTGCACAGGCAGTGTAGGGTACCTCCAAGATACCCACTTAACTATCATTTTAGCAGGCAGAGAAAAAATCAGAATATCTACTTCTGCAGAGGCCTGAGCTCTACAGCAGAACACCAATGTGGTGGTCTGACCATAGGGCAGCTCTGAAAGTGGCAGTATTCACTAATTCAAGAATAGAGCTGGATGCATATTCCTAAGAAAGTGGCAATAGCTAGAAGGCCAAGATCAGTTTGACAGGGCTGATGAGCTAGGGGGATTCCCACAGGAAAATTTTCCATAGCTGCATTTAGAAATGGGATGAAAAAGAAGGTTTAGTGTATAAGGAGCCTCGACATGAACTGGTCTAATTACCACTCTCAAAAACTGGAGTGTAGCATGCAGAGGCTTCTGGGTTATGGCTGCTGATGATCTTAGGATATTTACACACAATGGAAGGATTCAACTTTGCCTGAGGATAGAAGGCGTGACATTCTTTGTGCATGCACCCTTTTCTATCCTATTCAGGGGATTTCGAGAATTGGAAAGGATTAAAACATTAATCTAAGTCTTCAGATATATGTGCCATTTTTAATTAGCATAGCAGACTTTGCAGGTGCTGTAACAAAATTACAGATTTATACTTTAAATGCATTATTTGAGATTATTTCAATTCCAAGCAGCAACAATACAGAGAAAAGCCTGAAGGGGAGATGAGACAGCTCAGTTAGCAATTACCTCTACTCTTAGTTCAGTCCTCCATAAACATTTCCCTGAATTTGCACCATTCTTAGACAAGGATACACACTTAAAGTGGCCCTAAACCCTTTAAGGACTTTCCAACTGGCTTTGTAAAGAAAAAAATCCAACAAAATCCAGCAACAGAAAAGGCTGGTTACAGAGCAATGAAAATCTCATCTGCTGAGAGATTATACTCCACCCATTGCTGGGGAAAGCACTGTTTCTCCACTTGTGTTGTCCATTTACTTGCAATATTTCCTTAGGTTTCAGGACTGTTACAGCCTAATTTATATAAAAGCACATGGCAGTAAAATTCAGAACTTCCTAATCTCACTTTCCCAAAAGCATCAGAAAAGCCTCTAAAATTTCTAACAGTTTATGTTTTAAGGATGGTAATGTCTCCAAGCATGGTCTAATTGCCTCAAAGAAATAAAAACACTGATACAATATTCTGAATATTCCTGCAACACATAAAATGGCTGTATTTTTGAGTTTTTCTTATTCTTCCTTCTGCTTGGCAGCCTTAATGCATTAACTAAACAAAGCCTGTGTTGGACTACTCTATCTACATCACTGATCATGTTCTCACCAAACTGCACCACAGGCATACAATGCCAGAGAGCACACCGGTGAAATGACAATAGACAGTTCTAACCTTCACTCAGCTTGCAAAAACATACCTTAAAATTGAAATGCAAGTATTCAGTGTGCAATCCTGTGGTGCCACAGCGGTGATTTCATTAACTTTGAAATAGAACAAAAGCAAAAAGTAAGAGAATGGTGGGCACAAGCATCCTGCTGACCAGGTGGGAAGAGAGCCTGTCAGAGCTCAAGTTCCTTAATCTAAGTATGAAATAAAACCACATACACTATCCTACAAAATTACAGTCCTAGGCAGGAGAAATTCTTCCAGCAAATTAATGGTCTGAATCTGAACTAGAACAGTGAAGTAAGGGAAACTTAAATGTATCTAACAAAAGTCTAATTCATCAAGAAACAGATTTTGTACACAGTCATTACTAGTCAGACAAGTTCTTCTACAGATCCCCCTGGAATTTATTCCTAAGGTGGCTGAAGATACTAAGAGGTACCAGAAATTCCAGAAAACATGGCCCATGAAGCTGTGGACACTGATATGAAATAAAGAGCTTTTACAGATACACAAAACACAGTATTTAGCATTAAGGTATTCAAAGGCAGCCTTCATTAGCACTAGCCTGCCTGCAGACAGTGCACAATACATACACCAAGGACTTAAAAACTAAGCTTCCTGTTCTGAGTATAAATACCATGCTGTTTTGAAGCTGCAGAACAGCACTGCACTTCTTAGGAAAGCACTCACAGAAAGGTCCTCACTTCAGAGTGTGTAATGCTAAAATGGATGTGTGGGCAGTAGGCAATCTGACCACACATGCAGGATTAACAGAAAGAGATGAACGTATGATATGATGTTCAAAGGTTTGCCAAGATAGCACCACTTTTATTATAATGTGCTCTTGAAACAACTACCTTTTGTCAAAGCAAAAATGGAAGAAATAACATGCTTATTTTTGCAATTATTATTCTTTTTCTTCCTGCCCCTTTTCCTGCCCTGCACTTAAGGATCTCATGTAGAAAAGTAGGGCTGGTATCGCAGTGCTTACAAGGTTTTAAATTGATTCTCAAAAGTATTACTCTTGGATTCCTCTGTGGATTTCCCAAATAAAATAATTTTCTGAGTTTCAGGAACAAATAAGGAATACAAGGACATTTTCATTTTCAGAGCTTTTTCCATTACTTTGAAAACTGTAAGACACAGCAGTATTATAGACACTAAAAAGAAAAGTCTTTGTTTTACAGTCTTTTTACTAGTTAAATTATTTTCCAACATCTGTAAAGGACTAAATGCTGTGATCACATTCTGTGTTGCCAGATTTATTTGAACTTCCTCTGTCAGCTCCCCACCAGAAAAAAAAAAGGCTGTTTTTAAAGGAAACCTTCCTTTCTTTCTACCCTACCCCCAAAGTTAAGAAGCTTGCTTCCCATGGCTAAGTCATTCAGCATATGCAGAATTCATCTTTTTTTGTCTCCTTAATTTTCAATGAAAGAGATATAGATATATCACCAAGGAGGGCAAATCTAAAAGAAGAACTGTCTCTGCTGCTATTTCAAGTAAAATTACTATATTTGTTTGACTTTACAGATACCCTCCTACACTTGGGCTTAGCAAATGCAGAAGACCTCCTCAAGATGCCTTCTGTAACACTAAAGACTAGATTACACAAACACTAGGTTTCACATTTATTAAGGGAATGCAGATGATTTTCAGAAGTGATGAGCCATGGAACGTTTTATCACTTTCGTGTCCTTTTATCTCTGAGATTCTATCTCATTTCTCCCTCTTAAAAGGAGACAAAGAAAGCAAGAGGGAAATCAAGTGCTTCTTTGCATGAAGAGAAGCCAGGCAATTTTACGCCCCTCTCAAAACACCCTACTTTTGTTGCCTGAAGGTTTTCAAGGCAGAGAGGCTTGCCTAAGCAAGCTGCAATAAAAGCTGCTATAGCCAGCTGTCTTAGTATCTAAAGGGGGTTGTTTCTAGCAATCCTGCCGATTAACCCTGAGGCTAACCACCACTAAGGAAAACAAAATATTAAGATAAAAAAGATTCTTTAGGTTGTTTCCTTATTGCTCTAAGTAGGAAGTCTCAGAGGGCAGTTCAAACTGGTTGCTTGAGTGTTCAGACAATGATCACTCCCAGAAGGTCTTGACAGGATGGGCTGACTCAGGGAACCATTAGGTAGGACCTACTGGAAATGAAGGCACAGCTTTCTGCTACAAAGTGAACTTGCTTCTCTTGCCATTAAAATCATTAATATTGACATCTCTTTTTAATTTATGTTTCAGAGCTCACACTTCACACCTTAGATTTATCATCTGTTCAGATGTTCTCAGTTTTAGTCATATAAATAGTCTTATGGACTATCTTTTCCCTCATTTTGAGGGCTGCACTTTATTTCATTTAAAAAAACCCCAAGTCATCTGTTTCCTTCTTATGACTCTGTTTCAGGGAGAGCTTTTTATTTTTACAATTCAGACAACCACCACATGCTGCTCAGGTAGGAGGAAATTATTCCTGTCCCCAAAGACTCCGCAGAATGCTAAGTAAAACAAGTAAGAGAATCTTCCAACAGCAAGTTGCTGCCTGAGTCAGTACTTGTAAGATACGTGCTCAGTCAACCTTAGGCAATCTTGTATTCTGTTTTTTGCCAGCAGATTATTATTTTTCCTCCCCCACCCTTCAACCCCCCAGAGACAGATTTCACAAGTTGCAATCCACCAGAGGCAACAGATTTCTTGACCCCAGATACACCAAATTGTCTGAAGGCTATGCTTTGAAAGGTTATTTTTACTTCCCATTTAACTAGAGTGGCAAAGAAAATACAGAGCAAAAGCCTAACTAAAAGAAGAAGAAGAAGAAACTAAACTACTTAGTGTCTGATTTTAATTATTATAGCTATCATTTAAATGTACTTAAATATAATAGCTACTACATTTGTCTTTGAAAGTGACCTTAAAATGTTTTCTACCTGAGGATTTTAAAGCTTCAGGTTCTACATTTCTCTTCACTATTCACAAAGAGTTTAGGGAGCATTGGTTTAAACAATATTCAAAGGCCCACTGTGAAATAAGCAAAGGAAACTAAAACTAATTTTGAACTCAAATTTCACTGCATGTTTCAAAAGTTATCAATGGGAAATATTAATTTACTTTTTGGTTTATTATTAAGAATTTAGGTATTCACAGAAACTGAAAGGTTGAAGGGATCACTGGACGTCATCCAGCCCAATCTCCCTCCTCGAGCAAGTAACAGAGTAATAGCAAAGTCCAGGATCGAACAGAAACTAAAAGTTTGACTGTAAAATCAGCAGCAGCAAAATAAACCCTAGCTTTCTAAAAACGAATAAAGTCTTAATTTATTTCATTAAAGCATGATAAAAAATACCAATACCTCAGCATTTATGTATTTGATTTGCAGTAACTTAATTTACTTTCTGAGAATCTTTTGATACAGAGGGAATTACAAATAGGAATGACAAAATATGCCAAGCACATTATTTTATTTAAAAGCATATCACTTATATTACTAACAGTTCTTAAAATACTAACAGTTTAGTCTTTGCCAAAATTAGCAACTACCACACTTTATCAATAAACAGAATGACGTGCTTATTTAGAAATTGGTCAACCCTACCCTTAGATGCAAAACAGATCACAAAGCAAAAATCACAGATCTCCTAATTTCACTAAATTTCAGCAGATTTATAAGTGTTTATGTTCCAAAAAAATCCTAAATAACTAAAAGTTATCACCTTAATTTAGTATAAATTAATCCTGAATTTATAAGCACTGCAGTCTTCATCTACTAGTTACGAAAATCAGCATTTGTCATTGGGAGAGGGGGATGGTGAAGGGACTGTGCTGCTGCCATGAGAAAGGGGGAAAAAACACTGTATTTACTTATTGTCATGCATTTTTAAAAAACACGTACTCACCAAATATATGTCTAGCATTTAAAATCATGCTTACGAGTAATAGGCCTCTCTAAAGATATGAATACATCCTACCCACCCAGAGATCAGACTACAGGTCACACACTACTGATTACTACTAACTTCTGTCTCAGAAGACAATTGTGTGGGTTTTTAAATAGCTAACATTATCATAATCATGCTTTCCTTCTAGCATTGCCCCTCCCCACTTTCTACCAGTCCAGTTTAGAGACTTCCCAAGCCCAAATTTTACGCTTGGATAATATAGAGTTTATTTTCCTTTAGGAAGTGAGATCAGTTCTCAATAGAAGAACTCCCTTACAAACTAATGGTTTGCTCACCATTAGTCAGCACTTCCCTCTGACCCATCCCTTTCCTCCACTCCCTTTCGGTTCCAAAAGCTGCCATTACCAGCTTCCAGCTTTTTGGGATTTTTTTCCTGCAAATTCACAAACTATTTTAGAAATTCCCTGGAGAGTGAAGCAGCTTTTTTCCATGAGTATTGTCACTTTGAACTCTTGGACAAACTGAGTTCCTTTAATCTCTTCTATAAGATACACTTCCTATAGCCAAAAGTCTTATCACCATCCTACAGGACCACTTTTGCCCATCAACTAGGCAGCCAAAACTTTTTTGAAATTTTCAATTCAAACAAAACTCTAAGTGCAAGCTCTGAAGGTTGTCCAGGTTCTGTCTATTGGCTTGAGTTTAGCTCATTCAATAGTTAGCATATAAAATTCCAAAGACAAAACATATTTGTTTCATAATCCATGTTTGCAAAATATAATGCTCCTGATGTCAGAGGAGCCAATGTGCACTATCACATATCAGTAATTTCAACAGCTGAGTAATAAGACACAGCTTTTCTGAAATTTAAGCAGTAGATTAGAGAACACAGTTAATGGAACCATACTGATCCCAGTTTTATGCCAAGCTCTCAGGAAGTAAGCCTGTATAAAGGTTACCTGATACACACCTGCTGGGGCAAGGCACCCAAACTGCTCATGAACAGTTACAACACTCAGTGACTCACTGTCACTGCAAACTTCAGACTATATCCACTCTTGCCCTTTAAACTCAGTAAATTGCAATCTTCAGATCAGAGGATGTAAACCGTACCTGAAGGCAAAAGATGAAGGATATATCAAGAGGAGACTGAAACTCCCAATATATTTTTAAATTCATAATACTTCATAGACATCCACACTTGGCTTGCTAAAACTCAACACCAAGCTTATATAATATTTTTGGTCTGCCCCATTCCAGTAATGTTTGATATTCCTATAAAATGTCTGAACTGTATTTATCAATGTGAATTGATTGCTCCTAGACACTATGTAAAGAAAGCTTACTGTAACATGTCTTTTTTTCCACATCATTTTTACATTCAGAATTATGGAAGAAGGAAACAAACCACTTGGCTCTTCAGCTCCAAGTTTCTTAATTTTGAACAAAGATGCTTGAATAAACCAAAAAGTAAACATTTACTTGGCTAATGCTTTCTAAGCTGTGGTTTAACACTTTATAGTTCCAGGTACTTACACAGCAACTTCCTTCCAGAATTTATCACTCAAAGTTCAGTAGCAAACATTCCCTGTTTAGTGTTATCTTAAAATTTATTTTGCAATCACTTCATTATCACTACACAGGTCATAATTTTAAACTTTATCTCAAAACCTTTTAAAAGTAAACTGTACATTAAAAAGAAAAAAATCTATTCCTAGATACTGTGATTCTAGTTGTATAAACTGGGACATTAAACATTCTGGTCACTCTTCTCTGGTATCTTGTTATCCTTTAAATATATTCTCAGAAATCTATTCCTTCAGAAAATTGGTTACAAAATATTTATGTTCAAATGAGGCCAAAAAGGACTGTTACATTGTCTGACAATGTAACATGCTTCTTTACAAGAAATCTACTTACATTTTCATGTATATCAAAACCAACAAAATTTAAGAGTATACCAAGAGCAAAGACTATACTGCAGAAGACATATGAAAGAAAGACTACCAGGCCCTGGAGTTGACTGGCTGTATTTCAGAGTCTCATTTCTTCGTGCTACATTTCTCCTCACCTCTGACTTGACTACTCATAAATGCTGAGTTTGTCAGAACTGCAATCGTACTTAAGTAACTTGCAGTAGTCCTGTAATCTTGCAGTCTATCTGGTAATTCTCCTACTCTACTACAGGGAACAGCTGCTTGGCCAGCAAGCATCCCCCAAGCAGCCAAATACCATCTTCTGTGCTAGAGCATGCACCGAGCTGGCTGGAAGCTGCTGCTGCCAACACTGCTCCCACATGTGAGAGGAGCAGGGCCTGGGGCACTCTCGTCCTGCTCACAGAGCAGCCAAAACTGCTCTTTGCCGATTCTGTCGATGCAATCAGCGGGGGATTTGTCCCTTAAATACAGTAACTGCCATGAGACCGTATCAGTGTCAGTACACACAAGACAAATTAAATCTGCTGATAGACTCACGCTGCTACAATATACTTAGAAAATCATCTGTGATGAGGGTTTTCAAACAAATCAATTTCCTGAATAACTTCACGAGATGTTATCTAGCACCTTATCTGAAAATCACTGTATATGTTGGAGTAAAAATGTCCCGCAGGTGAAAGCTGCTGAAGAGAAGTTTGCACTAAAATAAATCACATCCATTAAAAATTAATTTGCATCCTGTCCGGAACTGTGCAAGGATCTAATAAACCATTTAATTACTGAACACCAGTAGCTATTTTGTGAGATAATGACACTCAAGTAATTTCTGTACTTTCATAAAATTGAAGGGGACTACATTTCAAAATAGCAGATGTTAAAACATGGTCTACTTGACTCTATAACTCCTATTTATTTATTTATTTACAGTCATGTAAAAATTAAAATCACTGTGAACACTTCAACACAGTACTGGGGGTGATTAATTAGGGAGTAGCAGAGGAAAGCATGAAACATCAAACGAAAGTGAATACTGTAAGTGTAAAAGAAGAAACATCTTGCAGAGGGATCTGTCAATCTTGTGATACCAACTTGTCCCAAGGAGCCAAGCTGCATGAGGAGATGCTGAAGTAGCCAAGAAAGGAGGTCAAAATCTGAACATTTACAAACCACAGGAAGAATTCTTGCAATGAATGAACTGCTGAATCCACTGGACAGAAATATACTGGTCTGGGAGACTAAACTGGGAGGCAGATTCTCACCAGAGTGGAAGGAAGTACTGAATAAAAACATTATGAACCCTCTTCTACTCTCAGGCAGAGGAAGAACACAGAGCACTTCAGCTCAGGCGGGAGAATGAAGCCAATTTGTTGAGCAGAAAACTACCACAGATGAGCAACACAACTTATCAGAATACCAAGAGTAACAGAAGGACACAGAGGCATTTGTGTATCAGCAGCAGAAGAACAGTGAAAGAACATAATGGAGAAGAGAAGCTAAAAGCTGATATAAAATTTTCCCAATGTTAAGAACAGGTTTGATTTTCAATCTATACAAGCCAAAACAAAACCTTACATACTTGCAAAGCAAAACTTCAGTTCTTTCTTTAAGCATGCATCTGAAATTCACTGTAAACATCAACTGAGAAATGGAAAAAAAAAAAATCATCAAAAGCTGCAAAGCAGTGAGTTTTACAGTAAAAAATATATGCCAGCTGCATACAAGAAATGATCACTTCCTGATGCTAGAATTATTTTTTTGGCATTGAGCATTCCTCTTTTGAAAATCTTGACCTCGGAGAAATAGAAAAGTTTCCTCACTCTCACTATGCAAATTATTAGATGAAATGCTTTTACTTCACCATAACTGGTAACAACCAAGATTTTGCCTTAATTTTAAACTGAAGGGTTTTCTAAATAAGCAACAAATATCCTAGTACCCTATAGAAATGTGCACATACTATATGTAAGGTGGTAACTGTTCTCAGCACAGAGAATGCCACTACTGACTTAGCAGTTTTGTGCACAAAGCTGCACATTTGCTCCTGCTCTCCTTGTTTTTGCTTTGCTGATCAAAGGAGTTGCCAAGTTTTTTCTTTACCATTACAAGGCAGGAAAAATGGCTCTCCTCGGAGAGGCCCCTTGTGAAGGTCACAAAGGTTAGCTCTACAAGCCCTGGAGTCTGCTCTGATGCTGGAGTGATTGGCTGGCTTCCCTGCAGTTACCCTGCATTTCCCTTCCTCCACAATAGTGCACTGGTTATGGAAACTAAATATGAAAGAACTTGGTGGGGGAGGAAAGAATTTCTATGGAGACACATTCTAAAACACTCACAAGTTCTACTTGTTTGAGCAGCCTGGAAACCTAGCATTCTAAAACATTTGATTTCTTTCTGGAAAACTCAAAAATTTCAGCCTGCAAGCCTCTCTATTTTGAAAGGGAAATCCACAAAGTTTGCTTTTTTTTGGCATACAAATACATAGATACTAGTCTGCCTTGGTCTGGAAAAAGTTTAAGTTATTTACTTGCCCCATCTCTGGACTTAACCAAGTGGAACCCACATGTCACACCATCTTAATGAAGACTAAAATGAAGCCAACTAATCAGGATTCAGATTTGTAGCACTTTCCAGCTCCAGAGCAGTATCACACCAAAGACACTTTTTTACTTTTAGGTCCTAAAGTGAAGTAATGAAGACATCTTGAGATATCCAGTAAAACAATAATTGTGTTTTAGACGGCCGATTAAATACACTTCCCATTTTTTATAAATTCAAACCTACCAATCCACAGGTAGATTATTCACGTTTTTCTTATACATAAAAAATTTAACCCACAGTGTACACACTGAAAGCTCTAAGCCACGTCAAAGCATATACTCCTAGAAAACAGATTCAGTATTGGTCCAAGCAGGGGAAAGTAGTATAGATTTTGTATATTTAAGAATGAACTTTCTGAGGCTTCATGTTTTGGGGACACAATTTCATACCACTTTACAAATAAAACTTTGATTCTCAGCATTGCTCAAAAAGCTTTCTTACCACCCTGAAAGTCAAGCTAGGCTCTTTCCTCTCTATATAACTGTAGGTGTCAAGTTCTGTCTCCAGTGCCATCACCCATATGTTTGGACAGATGAAGCCAATTAAAATTGAGCCAGTGTGTTTGATGCTGAACCTACCTCTGCAGCTGTTCTGAGTTCATTACATTACCAGGAGTCAAAAGTACTTCCAGAATAGTCAAGATGTACAGCCCCACTAACAAGGATATTTCAAGCTGTTTAAAGTACTCTCAATATTTAACAACACCTAGTAAGCGAGAGGCTCATACTACAGCTTTATCTTCCTAGGTGGAATCAACAAGCTTCCTCTTCTTAACCAGTTGCCTCTGTTCACAAAACATTAAGGAAAACAAACCCTCTCTATTGGGACACAGCAACAAAATACTGAGAATGCCAGAATTCTAAGCTGAAAACAATAAAATACATAATTAAAGAAGGAATATTACAGTTCATATAAAAGCACAGAAGTGTAAGTAGGATTTTGACCCAGTTACTTGGATTTGTTCACCTGTAAAAAGAGGTAACAAAAGTAGAGACACCTTACGGGGTCTCCAGAACTACTTCAACAACTTTAGATGTAGATGCAAGGAGAAATCCATACAACAGCCATATTGAAATAAAAAGCAAAAAGTATATGTAGGCAAGCACTGCACCTGATCATCATTAATATGTACTGGATAAACTTTTAAAGAGGTACAAAAACACAATACTAAATAAATTCCTTTTCTCCTCTTTTGCAGGAGAGCTTTTACCACCACCACTTGCCATTTTTTTGTTAGCTGGTATAATAAGGCATAGCACACTTCTGACAAAAAGCTTTATCAAACTTCTCAAGCCTCTTTAGGGGTGGGCCACAAAGGCCAGCACAGCAAACCCAAGCCTTCCTCCACTCTCATACAAATGCCGGGTACACAATGTGCTGGCCAGCAGAAAGCACAGACACCAGATCACCTGAGACATTTGCAACACCACCACTTAACTTTTGAACTTGCCATGACAATAAAACCCCAGAGGAGAAAGAATTGGGTCAAGAGTCAATAACACGTGCTATTTTGCCACCAGGCACATCTTTGACCCCCTCAGTACAGAACAGAAGTTCTTATCCTTCTGGCTGATGTTGCTATGCAGATAAGAAGCCTCCCATGGTATATGTTGTGATAACATTAAGACATTTCTCCTGCTTTTTTTACTCAGGCAATACAAAGCAAAAAACCTTTCTTATGCCATCACCTGCCCAAACCACACTAGGGGGCTCTGCTGATGTCATCACATTTTCTGTCAAGTATTTACTTCATGATTATATTAACCCATTCCTATCTAAGGAATTAAATTTATTATCTGAAAAATGTGGAGCAACATCAGCTTACTGCAACTCCTGTGTTCTTACAGTCCCCACAGTTAAGAGCAAAGAAAAAGCTTTGGTCCAAAATATCTAAAATATCCAAAAGTAAAAAAAACAACACTAGACACTAATGAATGAACAAAAAACCCCTCTCCATAAGCAGTAGTAAGACAAAGATACCACTCAAATCTTTGACATGGGAAAAGGCTAAAGTTTAGGACTACGGTTTTGTAAGTTTTTATGTTAAAGGTTCAGATTGCTGCAATGCTTTAATGACACAACTGGGCCAAGGAATAGATGCACTGTAACCAGCCTCTTTCTGCTGTATGTTAGGAAGGATGTCCAAGACTGTTTTGGAAAGCAAACCCCTTCAAAAACATACTTTATGAAAATGCTGAGTAATTCCCTGATACAAGACTCAAGCAATATAAGAATCTTTGGAGTGGCTGTAGGACCAAGTGTCTTACATCAGTCCTGCAACTGTACAGAAGAAATATGTTCAGACCTATTGCCTTTTTTTTGAGCAAGTTACAGAAAAATTACTAAAACCAGCCTGAACACCTATCTTTCTTAACATTTGAATTGAAAAGGGCTTCATGTATGGCAAAAAGCTTAAATGTTTCATTTGCACCTCAGTTTCATTTCATTTTATGACTTGTGGTGTAAGCAAGAGGTCAATAAGCTTATCATTTCCAAATAAACAAAAAATAAATAAATTGACATAAAACATAAAAGGAAAAGAATATAGACAAAAATGGGGATGAAGATTAAAATAATTCAGTTTTACGTTTTCCACTTGAGTAATATGGATGTCTCAACTCATCAATATGACACATGAATTCCCAAGTTAGATTTTTAGCTTAAACTGTGACAGGCCTTATTTTTTGATTTAGCCTATAAATACTAGTAAACCTAATATGATGTTGTTAAAAGTGCACAGTATTTGTTGGAAATGTAAATTATGACGTAATAAAAAAGTACAACTTCCATGATTTTTATACCACAGCAAGTGAACCAAAGCAATCTTTATTACAATTTAATTGTTCACACCAGACATATACCCACAGAGGTAAACCTGATCTACTAAAAATTGAAAACCCCTTTGTTCCTGATATTTTAAATACAAAGTTGTAAGAGAATGCAGAGGTTTTCCAATAGGAAAGGGGAGCAGGACAAAGAACACAACAAAAATACACATGCCAAAATGTTTGCTACAAGGTAGCTTAGCCCAGTGGTCTCCAAACTTCTTTACCACAAACCTTATCAGTAAAACAATTCTGAGTATGCATCCACAATATATGTACATTTTTAAATAATATACATGTAATACATGATGTACATTATAAAACATATACAAATATAGGAAGAAGAAAAGGATGTCCTAAAGATTAACTAAGCACTATTTTACTTCTTAATTTTTATTTATTAATGGTCAAAAATACATTTTCTTCACCCCACTGGACTGTCTTTGACAGCACTTGGGTTATACACACCACGCGTCAGAGACCATCAGCTTATACTGTCTGAAAGAGGAATGTCATCCTTCTGAAATGCACTCAGTTTCAGAACATGGTCTTTTAAATGTAAGTTGAACAACTATTGGAAAGGCTGATGAGAGCTATACTTTAAATCAAGGCTAAAATCATACATGTTTTGATTGTAACAGACTTCTATTTTTAACACGGATCACATTTGTTACATTCTACCAAAAGTTTTTGAGACTTCTAGAAGTGTAGGGAGGAGACAAGACAAAGCTGGCAGCATTTAACAGTGCAAAATACTATTTTGTAAGAGATTACATAGCTTCACCTTTCCAAGTGGGGAATCCAATTAGGCACATTACAAATATTACCTGAAATTAGACATCTACACAGAAAGCTATTGGAATTTCTGTTGCCTGTTTTCATAAATGCAAAGAGAAATCTGATCTGAGATTCATGCTGAAGGAGATTCCGTCTGAATTAATTCTCTACCAAATACAACAGGATTGGTAGAGGGGGTGAAAGAAGGACAAAAGATTGTTCTAGTACAAAGCCGAATCCAAATCCAGAAGACAAAACAAAATCATATGCAGCAATGAAACCAGGCCTGATGTAAAAGGCACCATCCACTACAAAGACAAGGTTCCTTCGTTTGCTGCTTGCTGCAGACAAGAAACTCTTTAGTTTGCCATGATTTGAACATCAATTCACATCTAGAAGGTGACCAGATAGTGACTGATCACCTCCTAAAAACGATTACTTCAGAGGATGCTGACTTTAGCTTGAAGGATAATGCTTTATTAAGAAAATAACCATGGTAATTTACAGAAATACTTATTTCTTCTAAATGGTATTACTTTTTGCTAGATCAAACAATTAGGCGGTGTATTCAAGCTATTGAGAAGAGGGACAGGTTCAGCAATACTCTTAGTGATTTCTGAGCCATTGCACCACGAGGTTCCATTTCTATATACAGATAAACACAAAAAACAAATACAAATCATGTGCCCAGGAAAGTCAGGAAGCCAGACAACACTTTGAGAAAATCAGCCTTACATTGATCCTCCACTCCCTAGGCACATAGTATTAGCACCCCAAGACAGTCATCAGAAAGACTGAAATTCTTTGTGAGTACAGTTGCCTAAAGAACCCTGTTAAAGTGGCAGGGGAAATTATGGCCCACTCACTAAGCTTACATTTGTTATGAGAGAGTGCTATTTATAATGTCACATGCTGGAACTTGTTCCCAAGCTAGCTAAACCTACACGCTTAATCGACTCAATAGACAATGCCGCATTGTTAAGACTAATCTCTTCCTACAGGCTACAGTTTCCAAACCATGAAAGCTTTTATACATTTTATTTTTTTCAGCAGTTCTGAAATCAGGAAACTTCAAAATACACATGCACGTACAGACACACACAGTATGATATTGACTACCACTAAAATTCACATATCCATATGCAAACTGAGTTATCAGAAAGTCCAAGTACTTTAAAGAACATAGGAGCCACTGAGTTCTTGAAGTTGCTACTTCAGACATCCAGGATGGAAAGAACTAAGGAAGTAAAAGACTGGGAGCGTGTTCATGTCAGCATGGAACAGCAGCTCTCACGTCACACTAGATTTTGACTAAGCCATCTTATAAAGTATTTCTTTCAAGATACTTCCCAAGAGTAAGGTTTTGGGAACTTCTAATTAAAGTCTGACAAGTTCACAATTAAAAAACCAATTTAAACAAAAATTACTCTGAATGCTGCAGACAGACTGAATTGCAGACTACCTTAGTTTTGCACAGTAAACAAGTTTCATGAAGTAATTCAGCCATGAAAAGGAATTCAAGTTTTTAACCATTTGCATACCAACTATCAAAATAATTGCCAAATTTTTAGGAATTGAAGTGATTCAATTACTGTTTATTTGAAACAGCAAATTGGTTCAATCACTTTTATAACCAGCTTCAGAAAGCTGAATTTTGATATCTTAGGATCCATCAAGCTATTCTGACTTTCAAATATTCCTTCTGACTCCACCCCAGCCTGAAACTGATGAAAAGAAACAACTTAGAGAACACTACTAAATCTCAAAATTTCTTGAGTAGCTTTAGGAAAAAAAAACAAATAAAGACAAAAAATAATTAAACTATGACTTCTCAAACTACTGCCAGATGTTAGCGATTAGCAGAACTGAAGTCTTCATAACATCGCCAAGCAACTCTGACAAAAGCACTTGAGTTCTTTAAGTCAATCATGATTGGCTGCTCTTAATTCCTATAAACCACAACTACACACACCTAACAGTTACCAAAATGCAGAGAATAAAAGTCAAGATAAACATTAAAAGCCATCAGTGTACCGATGTACTTATATTTTTCTGTACAGACTTGCTGTTTAATGAGTTTACCTTTGAAATTTTTATAGTTATTATAAAGAAGATTTGTATTTGAACTCCCTCTTTTTGTTGCTACTATCTCAACAGGATAGAACTCAATAACCAAAACAATCATCCTCTTTAAAGAACAGTGGTTCACTGTAAAGACAGCCTCCAAAAGGATATATTTACATATATGCAATGTTTCTCGAATAACATGACAGCAGGAATGACATGCTGAGCAGTGCTGATAAAACCTGTTGAAGATACTCTCCCATATCTCATGTTTCACTGACTCAAGCTGAAAACAGCCTTCTAAAACACTGGAGCGTTAAATTAACAACCATCACGGCTTTCCTCTATAATGCATCTCCTAATTTTCCCACACCAAGAAGCCATCAGGTTTACACTGCAGGAGGATAAAACAGCTTCGCAAAAACAATGTATGATTCCCTTTAATCTGAAGGGTTTTTTAGGCTGAAGGGCATCTGGTCCCACTTGTTTCACTTTTTTCTGATCTTCACAAAAACACCTCTATTCAACCTGACTGTGAAAATAAAAATAACAAGACGTAGATAGAAAACTGCTAAATTACTTAAAGCATAAAAAATGGACTCCAAAAAGTCAAACCATGTTGGAAAGATGCTCTTTCAATCGCCACAGGGTCTAATGATATTTTGACAAGACTGCAATTATGCTTCTGTTATAAGAACAGATCTTATTCTCCACGTCTTGCCAGGATAATACTGCTTTTAATTAATGCTTTTGTTGTGAAGTGTTCCCTCAGGCAGTAATAACTTTTATAATAATTTCAGTATGTAGTGTGTATTTCCCCACACCATTTACTCAAAATTTCTCATCATTTGGCCTCATGGATAAGGCCCAGGCCCTTGCTTCCCAGAAGGCTTCAAAACATGGCTAACCCCTGCCATGCTGAGCAAGACACTGTTAAAACATGTCTTTGTACGATTGTTTTCCTCTGCTTCCCTCAGGAAGAAGGAAACATTACACGCCTATCAGACTGGCACAACCACAAGAGAACCAAATTTCCTTATAAACATCAGTCCCAGTTTCACAGTTTCACCTTCAGGAAGCAGTTCACACATCTTTCTGCTTTTCAAGTAGTTGATATGCACTTTTAGAGTACCTTTTTAAAGAAGTTGCAACCATTGCCAAAGTGTCATAAGATGCTGATCTTCAATTCCATGTACTGATCACTAAAGCTGGGTAAAACAATACAAGTGCAGCTTTTCTTCTTACAATCCACTGTATAACCCACCTCCCGAACTTGTGAAGTTATGCTAAAGGAAGTTCCAAACCAGAGTTTCAAACAGGCCATTACTGAAGCCGTGGAACTACAGACACTTTTATCTGAAGCATGAGCTAAGTACAGTAATGAATGGGAAATATTATGAAATCCCTGTCAAGAAAACTAGGCCTCAGATTTAATCCACTCACTGCCTCTTTCTACCACAAACAGCTGTGAAGTAACTAACTTGGTTTTGATCTAAATGTTACTAATCAATAAAACATGACTGTCTAACTCCAGAAGAAGGTGGGAAGTTTCAAACTAATTCCCATATGCCAATTAAAATTGGCTTTACAAGGTGTTTTGATAGATTATATTGGCTTGTAAAGTCAATACACATACTGCAGGGACTCATTTTAATCTGTCACATGTTCTCTGACCATTTTCAAGACAAGAAATTAAAATATTAAATCTCACTTCCACTGAAATATTCAAACTTTGTGCCTTTTCTTTCCTTAATTAAAGTGGTCTCTGTATTTTAGCAGGTTCAGTTCTCCAAAGTTTGAACACTAAAAGCAATAGTATGTTTATACCTTCAACAGAGGGAAGAATTAATGTTACAATTACAAACAAAATGACAAACATTATTTCCAATTATTTTCCATTTTTTTTTATTTCTCTGATAAAACAAATCAAATATTCTGTCTGATCTCTCAAAAGCAAAACTAATTTCCGAATCCTGTCCTCATTTCAGGCACAGTTTCTCCTCCACGGTCTTTGCATGACTTCACTGGAAGTCAACATTTCATTAGACTGCTATTTGTTAAGAATAAATGTACATATTGTCAATGGCAAAACTGATAGATTACATCATATGGCCTTTATCAAGAAGGTCAAACTAGGTGACAGATGTCTCTAGTGTTTCCAAATTCCCTGGCTGTAGCTGGAAAGTGCATCTATCTAGAAGGGCAGGTTGGATTTGTGTGTTTAGTCTAAAATCTGATGAACTAGTAAACCCAACATATTTTGTGATTGTGATTCGCAAAAGCAACCAGTAGAAGAGTTCCAAGGCTTTCAATGTAACAAAAAGTGAAGTAATTTAGTATGAACTCTGTTTAACAGACATAAAAGCACTCACACAGAAACAAAAAATAGAATTGTGATTATGTAACTATTTTTAGACTCAAACCTAACACAACGTTGAGCTTTTGCAATCTTAACTGCCAATTTCTTTTACACTGCTGACGTATTTGCCTAAAAAACAGTAATAAACACAGACTTACTTTATAAATGGCTGAATTGCCCCAATCAATAAGAGATCCACTGGTTGCCTCTGAACAGCAGGCTATAAGCATCAATTTAAGAAATTATCCTTTTGACCCTTCTCCTTTTCTTTCATAAGAAGCCTTACTGCATTACTCCATTCCCTACATTTCTCACAAAAAAGCAAAACATAACCTTGGAATTAAAATGGACTCACCAAACAGAAGCAGATTGAATAAAGAGCTGAAATACTAGACTTCTGGTAATCAATACTATTAATACCAAATTGTTACTAAAGAAGGCAGTATCCAACCTCTAGAAATCTGTAGATTGGCTTCAATTAACCCTACAATCAATAAGCTTGTATTATGAAAGAGAGAAATATTTAAAAAGGAAATCAAAGTAATTAATTTTTACTGTCTCTCTCCTGTAGTTACTGGGTGATATTACCATCAATAGCATATCTAGTGCTACTAGAAACAAAAAACAGCTTACAACCAAAGTGTAAAAAAAATGTGTGCAACACAGAACTGAGATTTCTTTCGTTCTGATTTTGTCACACTGGCTAAGCTGTATAGTTACTGTGTAAAGACTGTTAAAAACCACATGAAATTACTTCAAAAACAAAAATTTCCAGAATCAGAATTATCACCTCTAGATCTCAGGCACACCTGATATTTTCTACTTTGAGAGAAATTTCATGCTATACAAAGTCTTTGACTGAATTTACACAAACTATTTAACAGTGCTGTGCTTTTTTGTTTCAAGGATGTGTTAGCCATTGAAGTTCTGTATCGAGCACTAAGAATTTTAATGGCACTTATTTCTTAAAACATGCTTTTGTGTTACAAGTCTGACTTCTGCTTAAAATCAAATTGTATATATTTTGATTTATGTATCTGGTTATATACATACAGGAGAATAAAAGGTTCACAAATGAGTTGAATACATCCTTCTTTAACGAAACATACACTGAAACTATTTGCTCTATCTTCATATAGTATGACAGTTAATTAAAGCATTCAAAGTTTACTTTAGTTTTATACAGCACAACCGTTAAACCAAGCTGGTAAACTGGAAGAACAAGTCATAAATCAAAAAGGAGCCATGTGTAGCAAGGAACAAAGTCATTTCTTATTCTGATGTTTGAGATGAACTGCAACTGCAATAACTATTTACATAAGGAACAAGAGATTTTAGAAAAGGATTGAACTTTCCAAATTTATAAAATACTGTTTACTTACACTTTAAAGTGTTTAGTAGAATATCTGAAGACAATGGTACAGGCTTGAATTCTTTGTTAGTATCAGTTCTTCCAAGAATAAACCATGACAAATTCCTTTAGTAGCAGACCTGTACCTACATGTTTCTTGTTTTCTTGTTTCCCTACATCAATTCCTGTTGGTCTGACACTCAGTATTCTTCATCACCCTGTTTAGCCTACGGCAAACAAAACAGCCACGTGTATTTTCTGAGAAAAAGAAATCACAGCAAAAACCCAAGCCAATCCCTTCACTCAGGCTTCCATATCAAGCCTAACTTTACTATAGGACATGAAGCAGTAGCATGCTAATTTTGTCACTGAAAAGCATAACAGATTGTACTGTATAAGCATGCAATTGTAATTTCCAACTGTCATTACTACTTAAAAGTGAGCTAAATCTTTTATTAATTTTTTTATTGCTCCTGTTGAACAACTTTTCTTTAACATGAGAAAGAAACGACGAAATGCTGCATTATTTTTAAGTTCCTTTGTATTTCAGTCTCCGTCTAAACCCTCCCTCACATTACCTGCTGTATGAATTTGAACCTTGCCCAACGTTTCAATTTTGCTGGTAAGTGTGCTTCAAGAATTTGCAACATGTTCAGCAACAAAAAATCCAAACAAGAAACAAGAGTGTGGTGTGGATATACTTATGAACAAAATCATGCATTTACCCTTCTTAATAAAGCTTGCATTCTGTGATTTATTCTACTGACACAGACCTTCAGCATCCAAGACTTTCGCTTGCACAGGTGTATTTACAACAAAAAGCTTTTGAGAACAGAAAATACTTGTTCTGATTTTACCTGGACCAGGAGCAGTCAGAGCTGCAACAGACCTACTACTTAAAAGTTGAGCTGCTAAGTACAATAGTTACAGCGTTAAATAACCCACTTAGATCTAGTACAACTCACAGTATTTATCAATACCTCACTTTAGATCTAAACCACTTGGCTTCTGTAAAAGCTTTTTTTTTTCTCCCTCCATTTCATTTTTAGCATGCTTTGATCAAATTATTACTGAGTACAGTTTTGTGCCAACAAGGCAGATATTCTGGTGGGAGTCTGTTACAGACCACCCAACCAGGATGAAGAGGAAGATGAAATATTCTGTAAGCAGCTGGGAGAAGTCTCACCATCTCTGGCCCTTATTCTCATAGGGGACTTACCAGATGTCTGCTGGAAGTACAACACAGCAGAGAGCAGTCCAGGATGTTCCTGGAGTCTGTTAAAGAGACTTCCCTTACAGAGCTGGGTATGGAGCCAACTAAGGAAGGTGTCCCCCTGGACAAGGTGTTTGTGAGCAGAGAAGGACTGGTAGATGGTCAGAGGCCGTCTTGGTCACAGCACTCACAAAATTACAGTTTTCAATTCTCAGAACAACAAGGGGCATCAGCAGAACTGCCACCATGGACTTAGAGAAGGCAGATTTTGGCCTATTTAGGAGTCTGATTGAGAAAGTCACTTGGGAGGCCATCCTAAAGGGCAAAGGAATGCAGGAAGGCTGGACATTCTTCGGGAAGGAAATATGAAAGGTATGGGAACAGGACATCCCCATGTGGTAAAAAGACAAGCTGTTGAGGAAGACTAGCCTGGCTGAACAGACAGATCTGGCCATAAGTAATGATAAAAAGAAGAGTTTGTGATCTTTGGGAGAAGGGGCAGGCAACTCATGAGGGCTACAAAGATGTCATAGGTTATGCAAGGAGAAAATTAGGACCAAAGCACAGCTAGAACTTAAATTGATTACTGATGCTAAGGACAATAAAAAAAATGTTTCTATGAATGCATTAGCAACAAAAGGAGAGCTAAGGAGAATCTCCATCCTTTACCAGAAACAGGGAGAAACATAGTGACAAAGGCTGATGAAAAGGCTGAGGTACTTAATGCCTTCATTGCCTCAACTCCTCTTAGCAGTAAGACCAGTTGCTCTCAGAGTACCCAGCCCCCTAAGCTAGAGAATGGGATGGGGAGCAGAATGAAACTCCCATAATCCAAGAAGAAACAGTCAGCAAGCTGCTATACCACACAGACACGTATCTGTGGGGTCAAATGGGATCCAACCAAGAGTCCTGAGGGAGGTGGTGGAAATGCTCACCAAGCCACTTTCCATCATTTACCAGCAACCCTGGGAACTAGTGAGGTCCTAGTTGACTAAAGGTCAACAAACGTGATTCCCACCTATGAGAAGAGACAGAGGAGCTGTGGGAGTACAGGCCTGTCAGCCTAACCTCAGTGCTGGGAAGGCCAGGGAACAGATCATCTCGAGTACCAACACAGCACATGCAGGACAACCAGGGGATCAGGCCCAGCCAGCACAGGTTTGCTTGTGAAAGGCTGGTCCTGCTTCACCAACCTCATCTCTTTATGTGACCAGGTGACCCTCTCAGTGGATGACAGAAAGGCTGTGGATTTTGTCTACCTGGACTTCAGTAAAGCCTTTGGCAACATTTCCCACAGCATTCTCCTGCAAAAACTGTCTGCTCGTGGCTTGCAGGGGTACATTGTTCACTGGATAAAAACTGCTGGGATGTCTGAGTCCAGAGAGGAGTTGTGAATGGAGTCACATCCAGCTGGCACTCAGTCACAAGTGGGGTGAGCCCAAGGGCTCAGTATTGGGGCCTCTCCTGTTTAATGTCTTTTCTGATGATGTGGATTAGAAGATCAAGTGACCACTCAGCAAGTTCGCAGATGACACCAAGTTGGGTGGGAGTGTTGATCTGGTGGTGGCTCTGCAGGGGCATCTGGACAGGCTGGATCAATGGGTCAAGGCCAACTGTACGAGGTTCAAGACCAAGTGCTGGGTCCTGCACCTGGGTCACAGCAACCCCCTGCAGTGCTACAGACTGGGAGTAGTGGCTGGAAAACTGCTCAGTAGAAAATGACCTGGGGATGCTGGTTAACAGCGGCTGAACATGATCCAGCATGTGCCCACATGACCAACAAGGCCAATGGCATCCTGGCCTGGATCAGCAATGGTGTGGCCAGCAGGACCAGGGCAGTGACCATCCCCCTGTACTCAGCACTGGTGAGGCCACACCTCAAATCCTGTGCTCAATTCTGGGCCCCACTATAAGAAAGACATTGAGGGGCTGGAGCGTGTCCAGAGAAGTGCAACGGAGCTGGGGAAGGGTCTTGAACAGAAATCCTACGAGGAGTGGCTGAGGGAGCTGGGGGTGTTTAGCCAGGAGACAAAGCAGCTCAGGGAGAACCTTATCACTCTCTACAACTGCCTGAAAGGAGGGTGTAGCCAGGTGGGGTCAGTCTCTTCTCCCAGGTAACAAGTGACAGGACAAGATGAAATGGCCTCAAGTTGTGCCAGGGAGGTTTATGATGTTGGGTATCACAAAAAAAATTGTTTACTGACAGGGTTGTCAAGCACTGGAACAGGCTGTCCAGGGAAGTGGTGGAGTCACCATCCCTGGAGGTATTTAAAAGACATGTACACGTGGCACTTTGGGATGGTGAACACAGTGGTGTTAGGTTAGCAGTTGGGCTCCATGACCTTAGAGGTACTTTCCAACTTAAATGATTCCAGGATTAAAAGTCACTTGTAGATCACTCACTAATTCAGCTCAATACGTTTCTTTTTACAGTAACTTTCTAACACCAGGTGCACAAAATTTACACTGTTAAACAATTAAAATTAATATTCTGTTCCCTCAATTAAAGTTAACTACAGTACCATTATTCATTTTGTGCAGATTTTAGATCCTGTTAATGGTTTCAACAGGCTGAAAGTCGGTTGAGCACTTGTAGGCTCAAAAATCAACACTTTTATGCAGTGACATAAATCCAAGTTGTCTTCCTCCCAGCACTTCTCCAAAAACCCACACTATTTCAGATCTTTCAGTTAAGGTAGAAGTTTTGGACTCTGATAAATTACAAGGAAACAGAAGATTCTATACAAAGGCGACAAAATTTTATTTCAACTTAATTAGCACATCATCTTTGATAGCACACATCATGTGAACTAACAGCTCAATTCAATGTTCAAGTTTTTTAACTAAAGGGAAAAAAAAAAAACCAAACCAAAAACCTCAAAACCACAAACCAAAACAAAAAAAAAAGAAAAAAAAAATCCAACCACAAAACCACCACACACCCCTTGCTGATTTCAGCTGAATTTAGTTCACACATCAAATCTCTAACTGCAGCAAAGCCAAGTTTATGCATATTGTTAAAATAAAAGCAAGCTCAGACCTCAATGAACTAGCTACAGAACACATACTGGATCACAGCAAAGTATAATACTTATCAAGCATTAAAGTATGCTGTTTTTTCTAGATTGCCCTTTTAATTGTAGTTGCCAGTCCTAAGTAACTAAGACGTGTATTGATGAGATTGGAAGAACCACTGTGTCACCGTAGTCCAGCTTCAGTAAAGAAGAAAGGTGCTAACTCTACACAGATGGCTGCGATAAAACTTGAAGAAGTTTACAAGCCAGACAAACATCACTGCTTTTTAACTTTTTTTCTCCATATGGCTCACTAAAAACTCCTTCTCCCTATTATTTTTCTGCTGTTTCCGAAGTTCATATTAAGCTAAATATTAATGCATGTGTTTATTTACTAAAAAGAAGCCAAAACCACCAATAATGACCGCCTAAAACCCCAATTTAAAAAAAAAGAATTATACAATATTATCTATACTATTTCCCCTGTCCCCCACTGATGTACCACATATTTGTACCAGAAGACTGACATTTTCAGTTAGACACCAAAGCAGACCATCTTACACCATGTTTCAGGTTACTCCATTCAGTGAGACCTGGGCTTCTATAAACAGCACAAGAATGCAAATTCCACAAACAGAAGATTATGATCACATACCCACAGGAGCCTATACAAGGGGGATTGGGGTTTTTTTGTGTTTTTTGAACCAAGTATCTCAAAATACAATTTAAAAAGTGAACTTTTGTACTCTTTTTAAACTCACTTCTTGAGGACTGCAATCAGATCTCTGAATTTTAGATTAAGGATTGTTACATTTGTTGAGTGTCACCATAACTGATACGATGTGCATAAAGATTAATAGAAAAACCTAAAGGACCTCTTTTCTGGAGGTTCATAATAGAATCTGGATTCAAGACAGACAAGAATAAACATTATGCCTTATTACTCAATTACTCTTGCAATGACTGTGTTTAATATCCACACTGAACTTATTAGCAAGAGTATCTAAAGAACACTGCTTAGAAGCTTTAGAAGTAGAATTAGAATTTAGAAGTAACATTTCAATAAAGCCTTAAAAAAATTATGTTGTTTCTCCTGTACATGTAGGTTTATGTTCAGTCACTATGAAGTTCATTAAAATATTGTTTGATTGCATCACAGGCTAAGAGAGTAAAAACAGCATCAGTTAAACCTAGAATATATTTATTGCAGACAAAACAAATGGATCCAATACCCACTAAAGCTGCCCAGAAAAAGGCAAAATAGAATTCACTAATTTGTCCACAGGAAACGGTAAGCATGTAATTTTGAATTGCAGAGTATAGTATTGACAGTAAATGTAAAAAATAAGCAAACTATACAACAAAAATCTAACGCATACTTCCCCCAAAAAACCACAAACCAAAATCCATAACCCACCACACAACCAACAAGCTCCTCCTCTAAAGCCCCAATCCCTTTCAGTACATCCGAAGTGTAAACGAAATACTTTATGGAATAGAGGCTTGTTTTGACAAAAAAAGTAAAACTAGATTCTGATGTCAGACGGAATGATTCCACATGCATCTGTCTTTAGTCCCATCACTGATTTGCTTCATTAACTCTCAGGAAGCATCTACCTCACTTCCTCCTCTGAGCAGTCACACCATGACCTGGATCAGAGAATGAGCTTAGCTGAAGAAATATAATCACAGAAAAAGCTGATATATGGCTTATAACGTAACTACACAATAACTATGCACAGCTTCAGCTACAAAACCCAGAGAGGCTGCCTCAAACAAAATCTATAAACAAAGTTTGCTTTTGCTCTTCAAACTCAACCTCTTCTAACATCTTTAACCTCATTAGGCTCTGCTGCCTTCTCATGACTTATTCACATCCCATCTGCCATGACAAGTTCAACAACCGAAAGAGAAAAATTAAAACTGACTGTAGCACTAAGAATCAGGGAGTACCATTGCTGACAAAAGACCATCCCCATGTACCAGTGTGATGAGCTCACATTATAGCCACGCTCTGGAATCAGATGACAAGTCAGCACTTTAAGACTTCTTTCCAAAATCAAACTACACTATAAGACACGCTTTCCCAATGGAAATAGGCTTCTCTCTGTTCTATCTAGTTTCCTCTTCTCAGTTCTAGCTTGTTCAGAAACTCATAATTACAGTACACTAAGAGTACAAATATAGAGGATGATTTCATAGACAAGGAGCAACTTCTTCTATTTTGAATAGGATTCCCTGCTATTATGACTTAGCACTCACCATCTACATTTAAGAAACCATGTCATATACTGACTGAAATGCAATTACTGTATTACACATCCAGTAACCTGTCAGAGCTTCATGAAATTTAAAAGAAATTGCATAAATATGATCACAACTGTAAGCAACAGCCAAGAAAACTGATACATGTTAACCAGGTATTCCAGTAAGGCAGATCCCTGGCTGAATTACTGAACACACACTACACTGCAGAGTACAGCACAGTCATTTGGAGAACTTAATGTAAGATGGTGATGGGATATCACAACACAGGACTAACTTAAATATATGAAACAGACTGCAAAAATGTAGTAGGCTGACCCTGGTGGGCCACCAAGTGCCCACCAGAGCTGCGTTATCTCTCCTCTCCTCAGCTGGAGAGAAAGTATAACAAAAGGGTTGAGGTAAGGACAGAGAGAGATCACTCACCAGTTACGGTCACACGCAAAACATGTGATGCTGGGAAACAAGTTTATTTTATTGCCAGTGAAATCAGTGGGATAATAAGAAATAAAAACAAAATCTAAAAAACACCTTTACCCCACGCTTCCTTCTCCCTGGGCTCAACTTCACTTCTGATTTCTCTACTTTCTCCCTGACTGCAGTGCAGGGGGACAGGTAATGGGGGCTGCTGTCAGTTAATCACATGCTGTCTACTCGGGGGAAGGGCCCCTGCTCCGGCGTGGAGTCTCTCCCATGGGATGCAGCCCTTCACTAACAGCTCCAACATGAGATCTACCCATAGGCTGCAGACTGCTCCTGTGTGGGTCCTCCGCAGAGCATGGGGTTCCCTTCAGGAACAGGCTGCTCCAGTGTGGATACCCCATGGGTTCACAAGTCCTGCCAGCAAACCTGCTCCAGTGTGGGCTTCTCTCTCCATGAAGCCTCAGGTCCTGCCAGAAGCCTGTTACAGTGTGAGCTTCCCGCAGGGTCACAGCCTCCTTCAGGCATCCACCTGGTCTGGCATGAGGTCCTGCAGGGGCTGCAGGTGAATCTCTGTATCCCCATGGACCTCCATGGGCTGCAGGGGCACAGCTGCCTCACTGTGGGCTGCAGCAGGAGTGGCAAGGGAATCTCAGCTCCAGAGGCTGGAGCACCTCCTGCTGCTCCTTCTGCGCTGACCTTAGGGTCTACAGGGCTGTTCCTCTCACATGCTCTCTCTCCTCTCTTCAGCTATTGCTGTTCCGCAGCAGTTTTTTTCCCTTCTTCTTAAATACATTATTCCAGAAGAACTACCTCTGTCACTGATGGGCTCAGTCTCTGCCAGCTTCTTAGAGCCGGCTGGCATCGGCTCTGAGAGACATGGAGGAAGCTTCTAGTAACTTCTCAAAGGAATCATCCCCATAGCCCCCCTGCTATCAAAACCCTGCTATGCAAACCCAAAATAGCAACTTCCTTAATTGCTTTTTTTTAATCATAAGAAAATACCACCTAAATAATAACCTTATTTTTTTTTTGGCTAGTAGAGAAACTTCAGCCCCTTTACAAAATCACTGTGTCCATCAGGAGCTACATTAGATATTTTGCTGTGCTGCAGAGAAATCATCTTATGAAGGATCATTTTAATAGGAGGAAGGGAGGATGTGGTATCTCCAACCTTGGATGTTTTCCAGACTTGGCTCAACACGTCACTTCTGACCTGATTAAGCTTTAGCACCATTTGTGTGCTTTCAGCAGAAGGTTGGATGGATGACCAACCTTCACTAAGTTGGGTAGACAATACTAATGACACTAATGGCCATGGTTGTGAACTCCAGGGGAAAAACGGAGAAAAAACAACCCAAACCACGTCTAGGTCACTTGTTGATTCATGATTCTTTGTACATCCAGTCAACTTAGGACCTGAACAATGCTGAACTGTCTATGCAGAATCAATCAACCTTTACTGGTGTGAGAAGAAAGCTCCCACCGAGCTAATTATTCAGGTAGTTTTCAGACTCAGACAACTGTCCCTTATTATCTATTTACTAATTGCTACATTTGAAACAACATATTCAATATCACAAAATCAGTTACAGATGGTTGACAATCTTTAAAAAAATCACAACTCTGGAGAGCCAAATGCTTCTCTCTTTTGATTACTGAACTGTTGTGCTATGCACACATACTGCATGACACAGAAAAATATGGTGCAAGCATCTGGTATTCAGATACTAGGAAGTAAAGCATGGTACAGGCAGAAGCGGTTTTGTACCAAAATTTACCAGAATATCAAATGACAGTTTCAAAGCATGGTTGAGATTGACATTGTTTCAGCATCACTGAAATTGAGTATATGAAGAAGCATAAGCCATCTTCCAAATACACTGCCACTGCTCACTTCTTTAATCACATTTCCATTCAATTCAAGACCTACATACACTAAGTAGGTTCAGTAAATCTAGCAGATAATTTAGTACATGTGTATGATCATCCACAAAATGTTTTGTTCTACAAATTAATCTTGCTTGGGTATTTTAAAGCACAGACACATCATTTTATCACACCAGCATACTTCCATTTGGTTGAAGCAGCTCCCACACATAAGCTAGACACAAGTGCAGATGACCTTCCTCTTTCAAGGTGAATGCACCACCGAAATATTTGCATCCCAGCGTTTATACAGAAGGCTCCCCTTCTGCAGACACAGCAGAGAAGGCACTAAGCTTCAGAAACCAGTGACTACAATATCTAATTAGGAACAGCAAGTATTGTTGGTTTTTATTAAAACAAACAAAAGGCAGCTACAGGATGTGGATAGGTCCTGATATGACATGAAGAAACAGTTACCAGTAAGAAACTATAAAGCAAACACACAGCAGTAGGAAAGAGCAATCAGCAGCTCTTGAACCAGAGGTGGGACTCTCATGAACTTCCACAGGGGCCTATACACTGGAATCTATCCAAGAGAAAGCAACAACAGCACCATAGTTCCCCAGTGATAGAAATTTACTTTTGGTCAACTACTAACTGCGAAGAACTGGGAAGATAAAAACAGGTGTACAGAGTAAAAGGACAAGTGGCAATAAGAACAAATTGAGTACATTTTAGATGGAAGGTTCAGAACGCTGAATGCTGCAAAACATTCCTAACCTTTCACTTGAAAAATAACAAAAAGTGGAAAATGCATGAGTTAAGGATATGAAAAAGATGGGCTGCAGGGATAACTGAAAAAAGCTTCTATTCCAGGAAGATCCAGCAGGTTAGGACTCTTCAATTTCAAAAGAAGTCATTTTCAGAGGAAAAGACAGCAATCTTGAACAAATATGTACCAACCATTCATTGTCACATTTAAAGTAAGAACTGGGCACCACTGAATGCAGCTGACAGGAGCCAAGCTTAGTAGAGATGGAGGGTGTTTCTTCATGCAGTGGACAGCCAGTGAGACTGATTCCTTGCCAAAGCATGCAGCTAAAAAGGGGCCTCAGGCAGAGACAACACAAGTCTTGGAGGACAGCTGGAAGCCAGCAGAGCTCTCAGAGAAGAGTATTTGCTTGAAGAGCATATGCTTGCCCTGCTTAGTCGTTTCAAGAAATTTGCTCATGACCACTACTAGCAACAAGACAGTTACCTGGACAGGCACCTGGACCTGGTTTGTATAAATGGAAGCAGTTTCAAGTGATGCTGTTAACAAGCTCTCTTACAAAAACAATGCTGGCAGGGCCCAGAAGTTGCTAGGTTTTAAAACTGAACATCTTGAACATCTCAAACACCTCAAGAACAGCAAGAGGAGACTTAGGGAGAACAGCATAGCTACTTCTACTGCATCCCTACTGCCAGTACTGCTAGTTTTTTATCTCCACTTCTATCACATATCATCTTCCGATTTTTTCCTTCACCCGATAATTTTAAGTATACTTTAGATGTTACTCAGAAAGATACCTCTATGATAAACGACACAACACTATCATCTGATTCTGCAGTTCAGCCTTGCTGTAGGATCCACCAGCACTCATCTAAAATGCTGGGCATCAACATGAGCTAAACAGCCTAATAACTTTGACAAATAAATGTTTTTTCTTTAGCAGAGATATTGCCTCAAATGGTATGCAAGATTTATACTAACCTAAATGAAAACCTACTAGTCCTAATTAAGTGCAAATGAAAGGACAGTGGTATAAAGCACAGTCACAGTGTGACAGCACCAGTAGCTACTGCACTGCAGTCTGAATATATTAATTTAATAGAACTTTTTGGAGTTTGCTTACAAGAACTTGCATCTTCTTTATTCTTCTGCAACTTGCAGAACAGACAAGATTTGTAACTGGAAGTCAAGAACGGAACTGCATCCTATACAATAGAAGAACACCTTTTATCTAAAGTGTATCTTGCAGTTTGACTAGTTGAAGAGACACAATATGTCCATAAATACCTGCATAAGGTAGGTGAGGCTGGAAAGTTTTAAACAACGGTGGATGCATAACTGGATGGTTACATTCAGTTTTCATATACTTCAGTAAAGTATTCTAAGGTCTGGTAAATTCATGTCCCAGATGCAGATAAGGGCAATAATTATCAAATATATTTATCAGAAGAAATCAGAAAGAAGTCATACAAGCTAGTTAAGAAGTAAAAGCACCACACATTAGCAAAACTGTAAGTTTGTTTATACCTTTCACATAAAGAATTTTACAAAGTTATAGGCAAATTATGCAAAGATCCTGGCAAAACAAAAAGCATCAACATCAGGATCTCCTGTATTTTAAATAAATTCCATACAAACATGCATGCACGTTTGCATGCACAAAACAAGAGCTCAACTGTTTCTTGCGAATATAAAAGACTTCTTCCCATAACCTGATTTACATAAATTTTATCCATGACAAAAGCCAGCAATTTTCACTTTATTGCCACTCCCTCAACTATTTGCTAAGTTAGTTGTTACCTTAGCTTGGAAACCACTTAAAATTGTCCCCCTTAGGCTTCAGAGAGCAAGCATTTGAGGCCATTTTAAAAAGGTAAAGTTTGGCACAGACAGGAGCCTACACTTCTACTCCAACAAGGCTGCAGAGCAAAGGAATCAGTTGAAGTTCATCCGTAATCTCTGAGCTGCTCACCATCACAGCATAAACTGTATGCTGTGGATTCAAACAGTAGCTGTCAGTAAAAGCTACACAAATAGTTCCACCAGAAGAAAACAAAAGTATCCCCCTTCTGCTTCCCTGCTCCCTACTCCAGTGCAACACTAAAACTGAAAGTTGGAAAATGGGTACCACAACGATTAAGCTGATTGACTGATTCTTTTTTCCTAGATACATTACCACATAAAACTGAAATTTAATTCATCAAGAAAACAATGAACTATTGAAGTTCCTCAACAAATTTGCATAACACAAAGGTGATCATGTCAGGACCTGTCTGACAGCATAATAAAAAATGGGGACAATTTCAAATTGCAAACAATTTTTAAAAGCGTGTAATTAAGACTTCCTTTGACCTTGTTAACATGGATGCTAAAATGTTAATTCTTAACTAACTGTTTATGCTAAGGCCTGTTCCACATTTTATTTTCCTTATGCCTAACCAATGTGTAAATTACCAGGATATTGTTAAATATCCAATAGATCTTTTTCCCATTATTAGTCATTACAGGAAAAATAAAAAGACAAAGCCAAACCCCCACAATCATAAAGATTAACAGTTCTAACACTACAAATCTGAAAGTTCCTGCCCTCTGTTACTTACTACTTATTTGGTTCCAAAATCTTAGGTCTGCTTAGTTTTAGAATTAAAATCTCATAAAAAGTGAAAACCTGAAATATGAAAGAGAATGCTTACTTCAGTTCAAATGTTATACTCACTGGCCAGAAGTAAGTGATATACATGGACAGAAATTAAGTGTGCATGTGTTTAGAGGCCAAAGGTATAAAAATGAAACACAGGTCCACACTGATGATAAAATAATTCTGTCTACAGCAGCATAACAAAAACTTCTCAAAAATCTATCCGTACGTGAACTAGACCACAGGCAATTTTAGCTTAGTCAGGCTCTTGTGTACAAAACAATGTAACCACAGAAAAAGCTATTAACTGTCTTCACTGAAAACTGGAAGTATTTAAAATATTTCACTGTTAAATGAGTACAATTCATCATGATCCAAAGACCATCACTGAAGTCAATGGACACCTAAAATCCAGTAACAGCACAGTACTACTTTTTTCTGCAAGCATGTTTTTCTTACATATACAAAAACAGTCTCTAAGGATGGCATAGAACACGATTCAAAGCAACTTTGTCACAGCCTTTTATGTATCAGATTACACCTTTTTAAGTACATATATTTCATATCCTTAACTCATGCAAACCCGGCTCTGGGAGTGACAAAAATTTTGCAAATAAAAATCACTACTGAATTATGTGTTCATTGGACATTTAGGTCTATTAACCATATCAACTACACCAGCTGCATAGTTAGCAAACACAGGAAGAAATTTCTCTTTTACTCTATTTTTCACCATTCTAAGGAGACTACATGAAATGTTGCAATCAAAGTAATTGTAGAGGACTTGCTAACCAAGATTTTCAAATAAGTACAACAAATTAGAAAAAATAACTGAGAAGTGAGATCCAATAAGAAAATATATCTGTGAGTTGCATTTATTTCCTTTAATCAAAGAATTCCTATTTTGCCTATAAACCTATGCTTCTTTGCTTTCAGATGCTTTATTCAGCCATAGATGTCTAACTTGATAATATATCCAGTAAAGGCAAAAAAGTTTACTTTCAACAAGGGAATCAGAAAGAGAAAGGCATTCTTGAAGTTTTAACACTGGTTAACCAAATCTGTGTAGCGCAGACAGACTTCCAACGAAGTTCTCAATGAATCAGAACTCACTGGAGATAAACTAGCAATAGTTAATGACCTTTACTTGACTTTCTATAAAACAATTCAGCAGAAAAAAACTGGCTTCACAATCTTGGTGTAATAATCAGTAACTATACTGAATCCCTAACACCGATCTAAGTTACCAAACAGCATGTCAGAGACTCAACAAAAGAGATGTGGTCTTTCACGGTGACGCAGCAAAGCCTCGTTAGCAAAATTAAAGCAAAGTCCAAGACTGTTTTCAAGACAGCTTTGTCTCCTTAGCAACTGACATGACTGACAGGCAGTATACTGGTAAAAGTCTTACTTTACAAGGCAGCTTTGTATTATTACTTTGACTTAACCAGCAATTTAGAATACTTGCCTGAAACACAGCCTGAAGTAACTTAGTTAAAAGCCAAATAAAACAGCAACAGAGTGAATCCCAGAAAACAGGCTCCAAGAAGCACTTCAGGAGGCCGTGAAACAGCGACACAGCTTAGTCACGCCTTACAAAAACTTTTGTTCTCCAAATAAAACTCCAGTATTATTTAGCAAAAAGCAGCTATGAGGTACTGTTCTCATATTAAAAACAAATTTCCCCCATGCTGTAGATTCCTATTCAAATGCCTAACAAAAAATACAGTTCATTTGGTAAATTTCCCAATAGAGCTGACATCATAATCAGGTTCAGCAAACTGTTTGGGGGACAGTGTCCAGTCAGTACATGGCATCTACCTGTTAACATTCCAATACAACATTCCCCCAAGAATTTGTTTCCCATCACACTAACCCCCATGCTGTTAAATTTCCCCTAGACACAATTCTGTCATTTTCTTGAGCCAACTAGACTGTACCCTGGCCGTATTTTAGGGGCACCTACCAGAGGACTGCTACTCACAGAAATCTCCTGTAAATTTCCTGCATTCAACCAAGTGAAATTTTCTTTATAATTTACATGAGAAACTGAGTCAGGTAAATATCAGTGTTTCCATAATCACTCACAGCTTGTTGCCAGGTGGAGAGAAAAAAAAAAAAAAAAAAAACCCCACGCCTTAAAAAAAGGAACATTTACTCGAATAGTAAGAGACAGCAAGTTCCACCCACCATTACTGAGTTTTACTGCACAGGTATATGAGAACTGTACAAACAATAAATGCAAGTATGATGGAATGTATAAAAACACAAGGACACAAATTAATACGAGAACTGAGCAGCTATCAGTTTTAAAAGGTTAAACTAAATCTAATTACATCATCTGAATTTGTTCCCAGCTATGAAGATAAACACATGCAGCGCTCTGGCCACATGTAAAAAGAAGACAAACATCCCTAGTTTTGGATGACAGATCTCTGTTGCTGTTTACCTAATTCTTGGTTCTTTTTCTTTGGTTGGTTACAGAGGAGAGGTGTCAAGTCTTAGTCAAGATTGCTCGTAACTCAGTCTAGCTTTAACAGTCAATCTTGTACCTCAGCCGTGAGCAACACATCTTGCTCTCTTGGCCATCACCTCCTAAGGGCTCATGTCCAGTGCTTACGTCTGATATGGGAAAACATGTCTTTGAGAGCAACAGGAATTCTGCTTTAACTTTACATGTGACTTAATTTACGTCCTGACATTAAATATTTCAGCACTCCCAGTGCTAATAAGTTACCTTCTCTGATGGTTTAGTCTAAAACCAGACAGAGTGAAAAATCCTATTTGCTTGCTGTGTCAGCTTTTGAAAATTTGCAGCTGTTGTGCTACAACTGCAGAGGGAAATTGAGCAAAGTATAAATGGTAGCTTTGCATTTCAAATTTTAAAGCTACTGTTATTTTTTCATTTCCAGAAGGAGAAAGATAAGAGAGTAAGAGATGAATCTTGTAAAAGTTGGTATGGTTTTACCCAAATATGCCATGGATCACTTCAACAGCATTTACCCACTAGAAGCTTCTTGCAAAAATGTGATGTAGTAGTGCTCAGTCTTACGTTCATGGGAATTTTCAAATTAACATTCTTTTATTATTTTACTGCTTTCTATCAAGCAGGAATTTCCATCATGTGACTGAGGGGTTAAGACTACCCTATGCTACAAGCCAGATGACTACTAAAAACCCCACTACTGTAATTCTTTGCCATCTTCCACACACAGAAAAAAAAAGCAAAAGGATAAAAATCCAGAAGACACTAATCTTGATTTAAATCAAATTCTTGTTTGTCTTTAGAAGTCAAGACCTCAGAAAACAGAAGTCGTTCCATAGCAGTGTAATTACACCCACAGAGCTTAATGCTACAACTCTCAGATATAACCAGATGAAATATTTAATAAGTAGAATTGCAGAAGCATGTTTTTTAAACATGAAATTCTGATTAAACTTGTATTTGAATACTCTTCTTATTACTAATCAGAGATACTTTTGTATTTTTAATTATAAAATACTGGTTAAGACTTGGTCACAATTACAGCTTTCAACATAATAAAAAGTTTTCAGATCAACAGTAAGATAAAATTGATCTCAAATTTGATTCAGGAGATAGGAAAGCAGTGCTACAAAGCAGTATGAGATACCTAGAGCATATAAACCCAAAATCAGACACTATAAAACACAAAGACTATTTTTATGAGATATGTGAAAGACAAAACCCATGGGAAGATGAAAGGTTCAGATCAACAACTAATTTAAAAAAAAAATCCTCAGAGAGAATTTAATTATTAACTTCCAACTAGGTGCCTCAGATGCTGTATTTTCCCCAGTTCTATTTTCCTCTGAAGATAATGTCAATATGCCTATAAATAAAAAAAACATACATTTGTGAAAACCATGAGATATGGTTTTGGTTCACCTGAGATCATATTGAAACTGCTTTTTGGAATAGTCTTATAAAATCACCTTGTACAGCAGGGTAGTGAATGCATGGATATCTTTCTTTGACCAAACACGAGAAAATGTGTGCCACTGCTTTCAGCAGTGCCCAGCCTCAGTGCTAACACAAACAAGGCATACTTGCCCTTATTCTTCCTTGGCCCTCTCAAATATACTGAAGTCTTCAGTAGAATTGCGAATTTGAAATAACTTGTGTTATTGTTATTTCATAGGACTCTTCAAAGTAAAAAGTAGAAGGAAAAATATACACTTAGTAGTACTGTGACTGTCTTCCCTTAAATTGTCAAAAACATACTACAGCAAGCTTTCCTTTGAAAGTTTTTTAACTAAAGTTTTTCCTTCAGCTATGTTCTGAAGTACCACAGTACCATTTTTTTTTATGGCTTTTTCTAGGGAGATCTTTGATCTTTTGAGTATTTTCTTAAACAGTCAAATCATCAATATAAAAAGGCAACTAACTTGATATATTACAAACAGAATTTAGCAACCAAAGATCTTCAAACGTGGAGAAGCCCATCAAAAGCAGTGGCTACAGTTTCAGCTTCCAACAATACTGCTATTTTACTGACCAGCTTGCCTGAACTATAGAATTATAAACACAAGAAGTTATACTGACAACTCCAAATATGCACTTCCACACTAAATTAAGGTATTCAATAAAATATGCAGCTGTGGCTGCAGTTTTTCCAATTAATATCTTTTGTCCTTGAAAACTAAGATCGCTTTGGTGGGGTGGGGAGACCGAGGGGAGCAGAGGATATTGGTGTAGTGGGTAGTACCAGTCAGGGGTAAAAACAAGAGAAATTCAACAGCATCACTGGATATTTTTCATGTGTGACATGAGGAAATAAAAAAAAAAAAAACCAAAAAAAACACCCTAAAATCATAGCAACAAACTTCCCTGTTGTCTTAAAATTAGTTGGTTTCATAACATCCAAAACCATACCTCTGTATGGAGAACATGAGAAATGTCTAACAGCAATCTTTTTTTCTGCCAGATGGATAAACACCTCAAACGCACCCACAAATACTAATGAAAACCACCTTGGCCTCCTTCAGGAAATCATTCAACACTTCACAGAAAAAAATAGGAAGTTGTTGATAAACTGCTTGCAAGAACTACTTCCTGTAGGAAAAATAATTACAAGACTTGTTTGCTGGACAATCAGTTAACTTTTCCTCACACTACAACAAGAGAAGAGGTATTACACAAGCTCTGTAAGAATTAAAAGCATAACTCTAATTTAAAATGATACAAGAGTAATTCTAAAACTGAGCAAAATTTGTTTATTCTTTCTGCAAGCTGTTGTCTGCTACTCCCACTGCACATTATCTTTTGCCTGGAGAGCGATCCCCTATCTTTCTGCACAGTTCACCGAAATGTCAAGCAGCAGCTGGCTAACAGGAAGCGGTTAAAAAGCAATGCAATTGACATCACCACACAAACCAAGCTCGGCTTTTTCACTGTATGTCTAAGAATGGGCTAAAGCTACCACACACCAGTGAGAGATGACTCAGATGTGACCACTTACTAACCAGGCAAGTCTTAACTTAGGAGCTCCACTGAAGGAGCAGTATCAATATAAAATAGCTTTACTAGCTGTACTGTAAGCAGGCCTTAATCCACTGCTCAAAATCATTGCTAAGGGAAAATTAAACTCGGCAGTACCACTTATAATAGTGAGATGAATGCTAATGAGTGGAATTCTGGCAAATCATATGTTGGGCATTCATACATAAGGGGGTCTGTTTATCCAGATGACAGACTAATTTACAAGAGTAGTTCTGGTTCAAACCCTGCAGTACCGCTCTCACCTTCTTTTAATATGTCTCGATACATTGGGTGTGTATATAAAATATCTGGCAAAACAACTCTGTGCATCTATCTCTATATATACACACACAGAGATGATTAAGTATTTTCTCTCCCATATACACTATTCTCATTTCTTTGCACAAATTACTATGTTTGCAGTGCTTGACCCACTGATTAGTGGAAGTGACTGTAATTCCAGAGTGTATTAAGTATGGTACTCAATTTTGTATTTTTCTCTTTGCACTGTAGCATATTATGACAACTATAACCATAAGGCTTACTGACATCTGGAAAAAATCTAATATTGTTACCTATTCTGCAAAGATCTTTCTAGAGCCTGATTACCAGACTGTTCACAGAGCGGCTACAGAACAGAGCAAGTGGAAACAAAGAGCAATGCAGCCAATCAAGAAAAAAAGCTGAATATTTGGAAGAGACACTAAAAATCTGCATATGGTAGAAGGAACTGCATTAAAGGTATTTAGAATCAGAAATCTCAGTACTCACACTTCAAGCAAATGTTTAAGGTACAACCAAGCAAGCTGTGAGTTTTAGTGGGCTTGTAGGTGTGAGATAGAACTTACCACTCATCACTGAAAAAAAAACGTTAGTATACAAACTTGCTACTCAAAACTAGTCTTAAATTTCTTTGGGTTTCCTACACAAACAGAGCAAACATTGTGCTAGTACTTTAAATGCTTTCTACAAATCTTAAACTCCAATGAAGTTGGTGGATCTCACCTGTAGATAGTATTAAACAATCTTTTATGAACAAATGTTCTTCAAGTGTAAACAGAGCTGTCCTCATTAGACTCTCCCATACCACAGCATCAACCAAGGAAAGCCAAAAGGAAACAGCCCATTACACTGTTTAAAATCTCCCAAGGTCAGCATGTGACCCAGCAGGGAGAGGTTCAAAAAGTACAGCCTTTATTTTTTTTCCTAACAACCTGGTTTGTTTCCACTCCTTTCCCCTTCAAGACACATCCTTCACAGCTAGCAGCTCTTTCAATCATTTACTTTGGATGTCTGCTTGAGAACAAACGATCTTGCTCATGCAGATGAGTTTGCCAGACTTTGTGTGTACTTTCCAGTCTCAGGCTCTTTATTGTTCTTGCTGAAACCTGACCCTTTGAAATGGATACCAGGACACCAAGAAAGGACAAAAAAACTTGCAGAAGAAAAAGGAAAGATTTTTGTGGTAATAATCAAACTGCAGAAAAAGCTTTCCAAGAATAAATCTTTCCCTCTGATTTCACCTGAATGAGCACAATTAAAAAAAAAAAAAAATCATTAGAAAAGCAGGAAGGCATTTTTCATCTCTTAAACTGTTTCACCTTCTGTAAAATTGACAGTGCTATCAAGAACAAACACTTGTGGTAGTAAAACTTTAAAATCAAATCTCTATTCCTCATGCTTCATAAGATGCTCTTTAAGAGCTCTCACTAACAAAGTCAAAACAAAAGTTTGCTTTTTATTTCAAAACTCAATCTGTTCTTTCCTCAAGGTTCAATGAGCTTACAGTTCTCAAATGGCATAAACTTACACAGTTCAAAAAAACCTTCTACTTGTGCCCACTGAAGAGCTCATATTCTAGAACACACTGATGTATTAAACTTCACCAAAGAAAATATCACATCTTCAAGATATATAGCTAATGTTTATTTTCACATTTCTAATAGAGAATGACTGTTCTCAAAAGGAAACCTTCAGGCTCAAATAATTTCAGACAACTACTGCAACCTCTTTTCAGCTGAAAAAGAAAAGCCAATTTCTCTGTGTAGAAATATCACAGCTACAGGAATAAGAAACATTTTTAAGAAGTTCTGCAAGTTCAATTTTCATAGCAGACAATGTAAACTTGTTTTTGTTTTTGAAGGTACAAGCTCAACTACTTCAGATGCATATATTAATCACAATGTTTGAGAGAGAAAGGTAGTAATAAACATGTTTTTCTTGACTGAAACAAGTTTTACATAAGTAACACAGTGTTACCTCTCCCCACTCTGCAAATGACATAATGGGTTATTTAGAGACTTCCTGTTACATAGAAAGTTCAAACTATAGTCAAAATATTTGAGGGCAAGTTATGGTCTTGGTGGGCACAATTTCAGAAACAAGGACAAGTCCCTGCTGTTTTAGAAAACTGCATAGAATAAAAGAAAATGCTTCCTCAAGGATTGGGTGTCAAATGTACGGCAGGTCTAACTTTTCTTCAGGTATAGAAAAGGTGATACTAATTTCACTGAGTGAAAAAGTTACAGCTCTAGGAACAGGACACAATGTTAGAAATTCTGAAATTTCCTTTTCACTGGCGGGAATCTAGATGAGTTAAGTTACAAATACAAACACTGCAATCAAACACATATGTTAATCACCTCTGGAAGAGAGAGTAGGCAAAAAATATTTTGGTTGTGTATTTAAACAATTGTCCTTAATCAAAACATAAGAAGTCCTGACATACTGTCACTACAATAGTCTCTAAAGTTAACCCTGTATTTTTACATCTGTATTATTAAAATGAGGTAAAATGTATCTTGACCTGCATGGCAACTCTGACAATATTCAGCAAATCCAAAAGTCTCATTGTTCAAGAATGACTGTGCTCATTTTACTGATTTTTTAGTACACATTATAATGGATAACATTCTTTAGCTAAGATTAAGATAGGACAAATTTTCACAGAGTACCATACAGTTTTCAGAAACAGCAGAGTTGATATGGGATAAACACTAAAGTGGTAGGGTCCCCTACTTAAAATCAGGGGCATGTTTTCAAAAAAACATATTTTAAACACAATGAAATTTACTGAAATTCCAAGATTGTAAAAACGAAATATATATCCCAAAAAAAAAAAAAAAACAGGGCAAAAAAAGCCAGAGATACAGCTAATTGAAAAGAAATTTTACTTACTTAAGAAAGTATCTTTGTCCAGATGGTGTCTTAGCCATCTCCCAACCTGGTGGCAAAGGTACATCGTCAGGGATCTCAAAAGAAGACTGGCGAAGGTGTTGAGAAGATGGAGCTCCAGGTCCAGCCACTACTCCAGAGGGTGTAAGTGTCCCTGGAGAAACAGCTCCCAGCTGCAGTGATGCTGGAGAGGAATGAGCTCGAACATGCTGTGGGGTCAGGGCTCCTGCTGTCCCGGCATCAGTGCTGGCCTGCCAGGAGTGAAATTATTTTTATTAAGATTCCTATATTTCAGTAGAAATGCAGCTGTCAGAAGACATTTCACTTTAAATGAACGTTTCAGGAGAAATTCATAATTCAGTTGTTCTAAAGTTCTGCTTATTTTCCAGTTGTTACTGTTTAAGCAAGCCTTCAAGTAATTTGGTTAATTAGCATCACAAAAGCCCTTGTGCAAGTCAAGAAATATTAACTGTATGTGTTGAGAGCCCTTAGTTTTACTTTGAAAACTAAGGTTCTTACTCCTCAGCACAGGGTTAAGAACAAACCTGTCTGCAGTCAGCAGACCTCATCCAGCGCATTGAGTGGTTTGTTACTGGACTGCACCCACTCACTACCATCACACCCACTTTCTGCTGGAGGAGTTAATTTCCCACTCTCCTTTTCAAGTGGGGCTGTAGAGATTCAAGTACACGCACACACCACCACCTCCCCCACAGGGGTTTAAAAGATCACACAAAGAGAAAAGCGAAATGCCAACTGGAAGCAGAGAGTTCCAATGGAGGAAGACTCACAAATTCAATCATTAAAAAAACCTATACAAGAAGCCCGAACATAACATTTCCTAATAACTCAAACTTTTAGGGATATAAAGAGTTTGTCCATGCTTTATCCAAAGCATGGCTTCAGTAAACGGCTGAACCAGTCAATCAGAAATGACTCACAAACCCATTCACCAGAGTCATCACTCATAAGTACACAGAATGTCCTTGCCAGTACTAAATACATGTCCAACATGGAACAGAGAAGGCAGCTCTGAAAACTCGACTGAAGTAAAATGGCTTTTAAAAATATATTTATCAATTAACTGGTTTTATAGACAGACCAGAACAACACTGATACCTATAATGAGGTGCATATATCAGTCTCTGTCACACCTCTCTACACAAGGTATTGCACCAGATGAGGCCCCACTTCCACACTCTTACAGCTCTGCTTCACTCCATCTTATGCAAGCACACATGAAGTTCCATGTGTTCAACTGGAAACGAATCAGTTTGCACTTACATTCAGATAAAATAAGCAAGTAGTAAATCAAGTGGATTTGCAATATTTTAATTCCTGCAAATCACAGAATTACAGAAAATAGAAACCTTTTCTTTAAGCAGAATGTTTAGTTGTGCCACAACTAAACAAAAATCAAAAATGAAAACAGTCCACAATGAAGCAAATGATTCTCTCTTGCTCTAGCTGGATTTCAAGTTTATGTTTTAGGAACCAATGAGTGGTACAAGGAACAGTGATCCCACTAAATATGCTTTACAACCGAAGATTAACATACACAAGGAATGTAAGGCTAAGCCTAGAAGTACAACCAAAAAGTTGTATGACCATCACACACCTTAAGTGCATTTCAAACACGACAGCTATTTAACGGCAGTTACTGTATTTAACAAGACAGCACCAAGTGTTAGATGAACATCTACCCATTCAGATTTGTACACAATGGAACCGCAACGAGATTTGCACAAGTTGGGAGAACACTGTACATAAACCCCTTATTCCTTGCTGGATTTCAGTATGTTATTAAAGGTCTGCAACTCAGAAGCTAGCAAAACTACAGAAGCAGATCAGCTCCACCCCTTCCAATTTTCTTTTCAGTCTTTCTATATGAAGGCTAGACTGCTTTTTTGAGTATTTGGAAAACGAATTAATTCATAGGCTGGGAGAGTACATGCCAAAGTTCAGCCTGGAATGAACTTCTGAAGTCAAGTTAAAAATCGTTCAAAACAGAAGTTTAATAATGGAAATGTTGACAGACCCTTAACAACATGGGTACCAGGCACCAATATACAGCGAATTTCACTCTTACTGGCTACACAGATAAAGTGACAATAGCCAATAATAAAATCTATTTTATAGCTTAGCAACAAAGTTCATTTCTTAATAACCCGACTAGGCCGGCATAGCCTCCTTCCAAAAAATTGGTTAACAGCATTAGCTTTCGCTCGTATTCAAATCAGCACTTAGGTCTTGGTACAAAAGTCGCTCTGCTTAAACACCAAAAGCTCCCGGAGGCCGAGCGACGACCCTGCCCCGCATCCCCCACCCCGCTCCTCCCCGGCCCTGCCCCCGCATCGCCCCTTTCCCCGGCCCTGCCCCGCCCCTTCCCAGCCCTGCCCCGCATCCCTCCCCCGCTCCCTGCGCGGCCCTGCTCCGCATCCCTCCCTCCCCCGGGCCGGCACGGCCGAGGCCCCACGGCTCCGAGCCCCGTTCCCATGCTGCCGCCGCTGCCCTGGATGCGGGCGCTGCGCCCGGCGGACCCTGGACGCCGTCAGACCCGGCGTCTGGCTCGGCAATTAACTTCGGATGTGCGCGCGTGTGTATACGGGGGGTTAATCCTACTCAACCCAGCGCCGTGCTGAAATGGTGGAAAAGTCACATCCGTATTTACTGTCTGACGGGGCGAGGGAGTGTAGGTTTGGCACCACTTCATCGACCCCTTCCACAGAGGGCAGGGAATTGGACCGCAAAGCGAAATTCCAAGCGAAGCGTTTTCACCCAAGTTTTAGGGGTTCACCCCCACTGTCGCCCTCTCGGTGAGGCCGAGACAGCCAAGGAGCGGATGTGGAGTTCGAGGCCCCGCTGGAGACCGGGACGGGGCAAGCGCTCGCCCGCCCTCCCGCCGCGGTCCCGGCCCCGTCGGCGTCCCGGGGCGCAGGAGACGGCCCTGCCCCAGGGGAAGACCAAATAAAGGGGTGTGGGGGCGGCAGAGAGCGCCCCGACAGCCCCGGCCGGGCGCCCCCCGCCCCGCTCGGCCCCGTGGATTCCCGCCCCGGCCCCCTCCCCCACACGCCTCTCCCGGGAGGAGCTCGGCGGCGGGGAGGGGGAACACGGCCCGGCCGGGCCGCCCCCCGCCCGCCCGCAGC
>VZSE01010936.1:162015-213560 GCA_013398275.1 Promerops cafer
CGCCCGCCCGCGGCCGCCACGGAGCGCTGCCGCCAACCAGAACTTTTTTTTCTCCCTAACTTCTATCCCAACTTCCAGGAGGCCGCTCCGCGAGGGGGTGGGGAGGGGCGGCCCCGCTTCCCTCCCCCCGGCCCGGAGGGGCGACCGGCCCGGGACCCCTCCCGCCAGTCCCCTCCCGCGCTTTCTCCCGGTTCCGCAGAGCTTTCACCGACTGCAGAGCCTCCCCTGCAGTTACGCGTCGCGGGTCTTTAAAGCTGGCTCATAAAAATGACGAGACCTCTAGAGAAATACTTTTTATTAGATAAAACGGGTGAGGGAAGGGGGGAAACGGCCAAGAAAACAGCTTCAAAATTATAAATACCGGAAAACTTTTGTCACTAACCACATAGTAACATCTGAGTAAACGGGAAGCACTTTCCGAGCGTGTCATCAAGGAGCAGAGCTTTCCTCGTCAGAAAACTAAGCAATGTCTACCTGAACCCAACAGAAAGAAGGCAATCTCCATTATAAAACTGGGGACCAGCCAGGTTTATAACTAGTTTGCAAATAGGCTTCCACCGAAACAGTGATACAGAATATTCACGTGTCGCTTGCAGGGATCCACAATCAAGTAGGCAAAAGTCTGTTGGTGGCTTTTGCTTGAAGGGTAACACAGGCCATTAGCATCCTGATGGGGAAAAAAAAAAAAAACCAAAACCAAAACAGTATTATCTGCAATAGGGATATCTGTAAGAGAATTAATAAAATCTGTAGTCAGTAATTTTGTTTCAATTGTAACTGGTCATTGCACAGCAAAATAGAACCAATACACTGCATTTTATTTAAATGGTATTATGTCCCCATGAGGATCCCAACACTACAAAATGCACAGTAATTCTGGCTGGATGTATCAAATAACCTTGAGGTAAATGTAATATTAATATAAAATGTAAAATTAAACATGTAAGCATGTGTTTACACAATTAGAGCCTAAAATACAAATGACTAAATATACAACAGCCCATCATGTTTCCTTTGAAAGAGAAAAAAAATCATGTACTCTATCTTAATTCATAAAGCTGTTCCATCTGTAATTTTTTTTCACTTAACATTTGCTAATGCATCTGTTCAGGTTCCGATATTTGCATTTACGCAAACGCTCATTACCTATCACATTAACAACTTTGAACTATTATTGAAAACATTTTGTGTGCCAGTCCTCAGAAAGGGTTTGAAGGCATTCTAGACACTTAGCTGCAAAATCCTGGTTCTGAAAAAAATACATTCAGCTGACCATCAGCATGGGAACTGGGCTCTTCACATTAACATCCTATGTCTGCACATGTCAATAAAAGCTTCAGTGTTGACAGAGCATCACAGCTGGACACACTTAAAATCCGGTAGGGATCCAGAAACTAGATGGAGGGATTTTTAAAGGGTTGGGTTTTTTTATTTAGTCAGTGTGGTCACTGCACATGTGAAAGATCAATAAATATGTAGCTGATACCTCCTTTCTTTTAAACATGCAACAGTTTCCTCCTGCTCCCCAACACCTTTGTACAACAGTTGAAGAGATGTAGGTTCTGTTACACTTTTCTTTCTTGAGGGAAATTGCTATATTGCATATATTGTTCATTTTCTCCAGGAAAGTTTTAAACTCACAGACTATTCTGGATTCCGCATCTCTCACATTCTTTTGTTGAAGCTATCTTCCTTTGCATAAAATAATCTGTCTGTTTTTGGAACAAAGAAACATGAAAACTGTAACCTCTCTCAGTGGTTAAGTCAGTCAGCTGAGAAGGAAAAGAGCTGGGTCCGCATTTCTGCACCAAGGACCATTTGTGAATTTTATCCTTTAACTGTTAATGGCACCCCATTTTCTCCTGCTGTTTCAAAGAGAATGAATCTATTATTAGATGTTCTGGTGTCTTCCGTTGGGGGATTATTCAAACCCCTAAATCTTAAATTAAGATAAGCACCTCATAAAAGCACTGTTTTAGACAGGTAGAGATTTGATAATGTTTATTCCCAGAATTTTCCAGTGGTAGTCAAATGCCACAAGCTAGAAATAGCATTCTATTTTTAAGTGGCACAGCATACAAGCTCTGTAGCTCCAACTGTAGGATACCTAGCTCTCTTCAGGTGTTTTTTAAGGATACATGTGTAACAAACACTGGATTCTCAACTGCAGTAAGGAGAGCAAATTTTAAGATTTTATAGTGCTCAGCATCAAAACGCCTTTGGAATTTGATCCAAAAATAACCTAAGCTCATGCATATAACTGAAGACAAAAAAGTAAGACAAGATCAACATCAAGATGTGATTGCCAGTTAAACTCTTTTTCCCTTGCTACCAAGGATCCCACTCCTGTAGTCTTTGTGGAATTGATGGGTGGCAGTTGAGGTTTTGACTGTTTAGGGGCAGTGTGAACCCACTAAAAGTTTGTTCAACAACTCAATAAAAAAACCAATGTAAGTTCTGGCGATGAGGCATTTCAAGCCATATACCAATCTTGGTATCAGGAAAATAATCAATATAATCTAATTAAATGAAAAGCGTTCTTAAATTAATTTTAATTAGTAAAAGATGTCATAAACCCCTAAAATGCTTAAGCATAAATGCTCTGATATTTACACTCATGCATGTACACAAGAATCATACAATTCCATCTGCAGTGTGGACTTTGGTTCACACATGCAGGGGGTGTAATGATTGATTTACTGATGTTAGAGTAGGATCATTTTATTTTTTCTTTGTAGCAACACAGCTGATTATTTAAGAATACATATGCATAGCATAAACCAGAAATAAAAATACTGCTGAACATTGTCAAAACTGCATAATGTAATTGACAATTTTTTAAAATACTTCTTGAATAAACTTTGCATTATTCTGATTTCTAACACTGCCACAGTTCGAGTTCAGGTAAAGAAAGTTCTAAAATATCAGTGAGCATTCCAATACTTAAGCTGTAAAAGTGTTTCATTAGATGCAAATCTCCAAAGGTCTCAAGGGAATTTGGAGTTCAACAGAGTACTTTGTCACAAGATCTAAAATTATTTCTCTTGTGTTGCCCAGGTCTATCAGGTTTTGATGCTAAAGAGCTCTACAGACATTTGTAAGAGACACCTCAACAAATTAGAAGGCTGGACAATCACTGACCATATGGAGTTCAACAAGAGAAAGTGCTGGATTCTGCACCTGGGATGGGTCAAACCTGTATGTACGGACAGTCTGGAGAATGAGATACTGCAGAGCAGTGCTGCAGAGAGGGACTTGGGGGTCCTGGTCAATGGCAAGTTGAACATGAGCCAGCACTGCCCTGGCACCCAGGAGGGCCAACCCTGTCCTGGGTGCATCAGGCACAGCATGGCCAGCCAGACAAGGGAGGGGATTGTCCCACTCTGCTCTGAGCTGGGGCGGCCTCACCTCGAGTGCTGGGGGCAGTTCTGGGTGCCACAATGTAAAAAAGACATTAAAGTATTAGAGAGTGTCCAAAGGAGGGCTATGAGGATGGTGAGGGGCCTTGAGGGGAAGCCGTATGAGGAGTGGCTGAGGGCACTTGCTCTCTTCAGCCTGGAGGAGACTGGGGGGAGACCTCATCGCAGTCTGCAGCTTCCTTGTGAGGGGAAGCAGAGGGGCAGGCACTGATCTCTTCTCTGTGGTGACCAGTGACAGGACCTGAGGCAACAGCACGAAGCTGAGTCAAGGGAGGTTTAGGTTAGACAGTAGGAAAAGGTGGTTGGGCACTGGAACAGGCTCCCCGGGGAAGTGGTCACAGCACCAGCCTGACAGAGCTCAAGAAGTGTTTGGACAATGCTCTCAGGCACACGGTGTAAAGCTTGGGGATGGTGCTGTGCAGGGCCAGGAGTTGGACTTGAGCACCCTCGTGGGTCCCTTCCAACTCAGCTTATTCTGTGATTCTGTGAACTATAACTTAAAACCTTGAGATATTTACATCTCTAATAGTGTGCTTTTTTAGATACCATTTTTAAATTGTGCTCAGCTGCACAAGTCACTTTTACGAGATCAGCTTTTCAAAATTTATTTATCTTAAGAATTATTTATCTATTTACATCAGGCTAGGAGGGTATGTCCTTTTCTTCCATATACAAACCAAGAAAACTTGGCCTAAAAACTGTCAGCTCAACATAAGGATTATAATAACACTCTACAGTTATTTATCAAATGAACTCAGAAACTAAATTCACTGCAGAAATGTAGTTATCTCCTTGAGAGAAACTTTTCATAAAAACAAAAGACATTTGTGCTCCAGTAAGTGTCCTTCCTGTAAGTGCCAAATGGAGTAGTTTTGATCTACATAACCATCAGTCTAGACACACTGTTTAAACCTTTCTGTTTTCTGAGAGAAAATTCTTCAGGATGTTCTTTAATAGAAACCGTAATTTTAGAATTCTCCTTCACCCCAAAAATTTTCAGAATGTGGAGTAATGCCTCCAAGTAATTTTCCTCCAAGGCTACAAGGCGGATAGCCTGCTCTGCATTTACACTGGATCTTCTTTCGTCCATCTGTTTTGTTTACAAAAAGTTGCTAAAGTTTGGCTGGGGTTTTGTTTGTTTGTTGTTTTTTTTCTTTGTAGTACTGATGATATTTAATGTATGGCCAACACAGTTAGGGGAGCTCTTTAATGTCTATCTGCCAAAACATAGAAATCTGCAAAGTTCACATCAATACATTTGATTCAGGGGTGTGAAAGGAACAGTAATATGAGAAGAACATCCAGTTACCAGGGTTTTGCTTTTTTATTTTTATTACAGTCTGCAACTTAGCAGAAAGATAAATTTTGATACACCCATAAAGTGTTTGTTTTCAAAAGCCTTTTATGAATCATACATGGTACTTAAAAGATGATGACCAACAGATGAACAACTGGGCTATTGGCAACCTACAGGGAAGTTTGTGCAGTCTGAAATGACATCAGCTACTGCTGTTGAAAGTCGGTACATTATCTGACATTTAATTATCACATATTCTGGTTACTCAAGAAGAATTTGGAGTAGTTCATCCTACTGTAACAACTTAAATGACAGATATGCTGAATCTAGTAAACATGCAGCCAGTTCTCAAACTTATCTTGATGGTAAATGTATGATTTTGCAAGGGAAACAGATAGGAATGAGACTTGACAAGGGAGGGGAAAAGAGGTTAGCAGTCATCTCACTACTCCAGCCTTTCTGTATACTAAACTTCCTTGCGGTCTTTACAGAAACAGATGCAATACAAGCTATTCATAAAGCTCTACCAATATATCAAAAAACAGAACTATAGGAAGTCAAGAGTGCATCCTTGATCCTTAATGTTAACTCAAGTTTTATTATTATCTAAACTCAGAATTACTCCGATTTTTTTCTTTTTTTTTCATTAACTAGTTTCTGGATGACTATTATGACTTCCACTGTAATCCAGTAAACCTATTTTTAGTGAGCTACCAAATAAAACTTTAGCTGGTGATTACTAATGAAGAGTTAGTAAAGAGGATGAGAAACAGGATCAGATCAGAGAAAGAGTTCCTGAGTAAAAAAATGACAACTATGGGAAAATAACCCATTACAATGGAATATTATATTTTCTTTGTGTAAAATGTTTACATTTTATGTTTATGTTTACTTTTTGTTATGTATATTACTGCCAGTAGAATCCCTTATAAAAATTTTTAATACTTACATATGCAGATACTCTGAAGACTGTAGAAATAATACGTATTTCTTTTGTTTCAGGGTTCTTTTGAACACTGAAATACAGGGGTAAAATACGTACTTAATATATATCATAAGTACTGATAATTAGACTTTAATTTATTAAATACATTTTAAACATATGCACTGTATCCTTGCTCAAATTTTATGAACATCAAATTTATAGCTAACATTCAACTTATGTCATACTGAACATGAAAAGCTATGTGGCAATTGTTAGGTAACATGGTTATTATGACATTTTACTGAAAAATATTGAATATATCTAGTCATCTGACTTGGTTTCATTGTCCTCAGCTACTAAATCACAGCAATATTACCCAGACCTAGATGATTCCAAATATAAGTTTCATTTTGATAGACATGAAAAATTATGCAGCTAAACATTTTGTAAAAATCTTTTCACATATTCTTTGAGAAAGAAACCTGCAAAGTGAAATGCATCTTAACACAGACTACAAGAAGTAGCAGCAATACTGGTGAAGAAATACATTCTTTAGCTCATTTTTAATCAGTATATAATTATAGTTTAGGTTTATTTTTTCTCCTTTGGAATTTTGTATATATAGTCAGCTGTGCAACTTGGGATGGGATTAGTTCTGAGCTTTTATATTTCTAGACTGTTCATTGTAAAGACTGCCATTTCTTTCATCACTTTTACTAATAACACTGAATATTATTGCAAAGAATGCAGGCATCTCAACCTATTTAAAGTATTTTTATATATATAATTTTTCCTCAAGTCTGCTTTAAGTGATGCTTACATTTCTTCAGAAATTAGATCATGCAACTGCTATTCATTTATTTAATTTTGAAGATTCCCATTTACATTAACTCACTGTGGAACACCGCAGGCTTAAAGCTTCCATACTTACACGCTTCCAAGAAATGCATAGCTCAAAACCTGCCTTGTCACAAATAGATTCCATTCCCAAGAGAGGTCCCAGTATAGAGAAGTTACAAGAGGATGTGTGAAACCCAGCCCAGCTGAACAGCACACCAGGTCCAAGCTGTGACAGCAGTCCCCTGTTACCACTGCTTTGGCAAAGCTTCTTTTTATAAGAACAAACGAACCCCAAATCAACCAACAGCACCTTTGTTGATCCAATCTCTGCAGCCAGGAAAAGAGATCGACTCTCCAGTTAACTGATTTCATCTGTAGTGACACAGTTATGTTTGAACCTATACTGTGAAGCTGATCTTCCCTGTGGTCGGTCAGTAATGAGGCTTTCTCAGAACGTTTTGTTGCATCTGACATGTTGACATGGTCAACAGCGGATGAAGACAGCATTGCTGAAATCGGTACTGACCCCAGTTGCGTGCCTTCCCACCCCTCCAGAGATGATTGCCTTGCCAGCAGGACAGCTCAGCTACCTCATGACTCAGCCTCTGAACCACTGCAGTTTACGGAGCAGCACATTAAGCCAAACTAACACAGATGTCACTTCATGCTGACACACCAGGCTGTAACTGCAGCAGTTCAGAAACTCTTCAACCACCTCTGTGGAAAGAGCAACAACTTTCAGAACAAGACATAGAGGATTAGTGGCATTATTGCCTTCTACCATATATTACCAGCCCCAAAAGCAACAGTTGTATTTAAGTTCCTCTGGCTTCAGATTCTTCTGTCACAAAACTATCCTATCAATTTCTGGTTTCTTAATTTTCATGTTATATATATATCTAGGATACCAAAGTAAGAGTTGACAAAGAATAAGTTTTCCTATATATTCCATGACCTTGAGAAATTTTCCCCTTGTGGTTAGTTTCCTGTAAGTAATTTTTCAGAATGTTTACTTCCAGTACTTTGGTTATTTTTTAAGGCAAAAAATTGTGTCTGTTAAAATCAGATGAGATTCTTCCTTTGCTGACTTGAAAGAAAACCAAGAGGTTGCCTTTGACAAGCTAATTTGCTCTATTTCTTTTTTCTCCCTAAAAGGTTTTAGAAAAAAAACTATCTTGTCCTTTTGAAGAGGACAGTATTTCCTTAAAAATAATGTTAATAGCCCCATGTTCTTTCAAATTGTTAACTTCTGAACTATTCATTGGATATGGTAGTTCATAATTTTAATGTGCATCTATTCTCTTCTTATGAAGAGCAAGCATTCTCATGGTCTCTCTATTCACTTTGGGTTTTATTTATAACCTAACCTTACTGGCAATATTTTACTAGGCTTTCCAAACAATAAAAGAACAACTTAATGCTTTCACATACATTCATTCATTAGGGGGGAAAGGGCATGGAGATGGAGGTGAAGAAAGGAGAAGAAAACAATCATGACAAGATGCTACAGCAGCTGTCACCATGGAGAGACACTGTCAGAAAAATCAGGTGTTAAGTACAGATGACAAGATTTATCAACAGAGATTCATAGATTATATTTTAATTAACAAGTTTTTGTCATGTTAATATATTCTTTAAATCAAAATACTACAACAAGTGATTTGAAATTATTTAGGTTATACAAGATACAACACTAAACACTAGAATTTTGGATGGATTCAATTGATCACAGACTAATTACCGATGGGTTGACTACAAGCTGTGCAATTATTTTTTAGTAAGAATGTATGACTCTTTGCAAACAAAAAATGTCTGCTATTTAGTAGCTGTATTTGGAAGTCTCTAGCTTGTAAAATATCTAGAGCTGTTAATTTCAAAGATTATTGCATTCTCTCATAATAAAGCAATGTACATAGAAACGCTTTAATAAAATGAAACCTCAAAACTTTTGACACTATTTTGAATGCTAGTGCCTTGGAGTTAGAACTCCGGTATGGCCAGAAAAAAAAAAGCTGTAATATGGATAAATAGGGAAAAGCTCATTAACAGATCTGCTGCTCCCAGCAGTAAAGGCACTTCTGTGGAACTCTTCATGCCAAGGCTCTTGCCCATAAGGAATACTATAACAGGACTAAACAGTGGTAGTTTATACATCCATAAGCTTTCTGTTATTAGACTGAATTCATCTGTGGCAGCTAATTTTTCAATGTACATCATCAGCCAGCAGCTAATAATTATTGAAGTATCCATTTGTTTTTTACCAAGCCTTCTGATCCTCAAACATAAAAATTAAACCTTAAGGACAGTACAGTTTATAGAATTTTTAATACCATTAAAAGCTTTTAATATCACTGTACAAAGAGTAGAAAGTGTCCAATGCAGCTGTAATCCAAGATACAATGAAACCGGACAGAGTATAGAAGTCTAAAAAAGAATTTAAACAAAACTTGGTATTCAATAGGAATTTGAGGGTGAACTTTTTGGTAAACAGAATTTAAGAGATTACTATTATCATTAGCAATCTTTTACTGAAAATAAGAGGCTATAAGAAAGTAATTTTAATTGCTTTATTTTCTGGTGTAATTTGTGCAAGAATGAAGTAACACAGTCCACAGCATGGACCAGAAATTAGAAATTAAGTCAAAACTGTCATTAGTGTCCCTATTCAGAGCCTGTCACTGTTTTTTCCTTTCTTAACACAGTGGAAATAAAACAGAAACATCATTTTGGATAAACTGGGAGCAGGGGGAAATGAGACCAAGAAAAAGGCAACTGTGATTTTGAAGGGGGAGGAAAGGTCTGAAATATCAAGATCAAAAGCTTTTCTCATGGGACTGACAAAAAACTCAATACCAAAGGAGAAAGATAAAAGATTCAGTGAAATGGTAAGTTTTGTTTTCAACTGGTAACCAGTGCTAACACCAGCTCCTCTGGCAGTGAGAAGCCAGCAGACACTTACAGGCACAGAAATGGAGACACACATGGTAGACAAATACTGAAGATCAGTTACATCACTTCAAAACTTGGGAGGATAGAAAGCTATCTGCCAACCGGCAAAAAAAACCCCAAAACCAAACAGCACAGGAATAGATCTTGAAATATTTTCTCATAAATATTTTTTAAAGGATAGAAGTTGCACATAACAGGAAAATACAAAGGGCTGATAGGGAACTGGATGAGGATCCAGAAAAGGTAAACTTTGAAAGCAAGATGAAACTGTGGGAGGATCTTGGCAGACACTTTTTTCTGTTTTATGTAATAAGAATTATTTGACATCCTTATCAAATTTGACAGCATGAAAAGGGAAAAGAATGGAAAGAGGTTTAAGGAGATAGGAAGGTAAAGAAAGTGGCTTAGAACAGAACTTGAACATGTTTAGGATAAAACAACTCAACAGCAAAGGGGAGCAGTAAAGTGAAGGAACTGATTGGATTTGCACTTTGTCCTAGATTAATTCAACAACAGAAGAGCAGAAACAGCTGCAGTCAATGCAGAGTCACCTATGGCCCAGGACTGAAGGAACAAGCAGCTTGATTCAAGTGCAGAGTGAACAATATAAAAGAAAAGGGAAAGTAGAGTTAAACATTGATGGATCCTTTTATGTGAGATGCTGTATTTCTGAAGAACCCACTTGATTCTCATCTATGTATGAGAAGAAAATGCCAAAACTACTCATACTCAAATTTTAGTAGTATCTTTTACAATCTTTAAATTCCCATTAGCTTGGCTAAGAATGAGTCTGTATAACCAATAACTACATTCCATTTCCCAGCAACCAGAACATAAGAAGTTTTGTCAGTCAGAGAAGTCAGCATATGGATATATCAAAACAGGGCAAAAATTGTGGTTTTAGTCTGAATCTAAACCTCTGATCAATTACCTCTAATCTCAGTGAAAAAAAAGCCCTCACATAAAGTTCCAAACAATTCCATACAGCAGACCTGGTAAAAAATGTGTGTTAGTTCATCATGTCATGTTAACAGCAAGATTCTATCACCCTTAGCTTTACACTGTGAGAAGAGTATCTGCAGAACTAGGAAGACAAAAGTCCAACTGTATTAAAAAAAAATTTAAAAATCAGCAGGGATAAAAAGTATATGTAACTAAAAGTTTCAACTAATTATTTCAATTTTTAAGTTCTAAATTAAAAGCAGTCCAACTGAAAGTAGCCCAAGATCATACAGGCAAGACTTAATTGTTGATATTTTATCAATGACAGTGGGAACAGAGTCTGTTTCCAGTACCATGCCATGTTTTCAGCAGACGATTACAGAAAAAAGTATCTTTAAATTGGGAATGAATTATAAACCATCAATGTCCATAACTGTAATATAAAAAATGTTCTTATGTGGGACCGATGCAATTAAAATTGCATATATTTTGCCACTGAATTACTGCCATTGTTCCATGGTATTTTGATAGTTAGACACAAATAAGCTTGCAGGTGGATTAAATAACTGCCCCATTTTTGAAGCAGTAATGTACAATAAATTGACACAAATCGACACAAAGTATCTATGGACAGTACATGTACACAACTGTACAAAAAGGGAGTAACTTACCTCACCAAGTCTTTATAAAAAGCTTTTGTAGTTTCTAAGTATGGGTCAACTACATCTTCAAACTGGCAAAGAGTTCCTCCAATGCAAAAATGCTTCAAAAGACAGAACAGAAATTCCTCACGATCCAATTGAGTGAATAAGTCATAATGGTCGGAATCCTCCAGAAGCAAGACCTTGTGGAACAAGGAAAAACAAGGAAGTCAAATTGATAAAAATTTATTTAAGATTCAGTTTATAAATAATGCAGCTAGTATGCTGTATGGTACACAGAAATTATGTCCATGTAAAATATGTGGATGAGGGACACAAATACGTATTTCTAAATCCTTCCAATGATGCAATTAGGTTCAAAATTCTTATATATAATATAAAGCAGAATCACTGTCAGATTTATGCCCAAAAGACATAAAGGAATATTTTTCAAGTCTTGCTATTTCACTAGTTAATTATCTGTCATGCTAATGAAACAATCAATCTGAAAATAATCTACCTATATTTGATATGTCAATTGCTGTTAATCAATTGGGTAACTGTTTTTGGTGACATTTGCTTTTTCACTTTTAAATTGACACAGTTATTTCGTATTTGTAAAGGAATCCTGAGGATCTCCCAGAGGAGATCACTCAAACTCCCATCATTCTTAACTGCAGACTCCAGTGACCCCTGATCTGTAGCCTGGATTAGCCAGACATGCATCCAGCTGCCTCCATGCATCTCACTTGCCTTTTGCTGAGATATTATGTGAACACAGAGAACTTGCTAGATTAGTGTCAACACTGGTTTGTGTAAATGTGGACAGGAATTGTAACTCACAATGGCTACAAGACATTTAAGTCATGTCAGCCAAACTGCAGATGCCAGCCCAAGCAAACTGCTCAAGGTTAGACATGAGCCCACTGCTCTCTGGCCCTCTTTATAACAAAACTACACAACCTCTGTAAAAAGGGGTCAGGGCAACAACTGTTCTGGATGGCCACCTCAGACATATCCCAACCTCCTTGGCTGAAACAAGAGAAGACATGGCAGGTAGGAAAGAAACGTGGAGTCTTGCAGCCAAGGGCCACCCTCTGACACCAGGAGACAGTTTGGTGCCCCCTACAGTCTTCCGTCCTAGAGCCCTGACTAATTAATTTGGAATTTTGATGTCATTCCTGGATTTTGACTTATTCTTTCTGCTCTCTTAGGTCTTAGGAGTAGGAATCACCTTTGTTTCAAACCAATGTTAAACCCTCAACTTGCAAATGCTGACACACACATCACTTCCATGGGAAGGAAACTGGGAAGACACCAAACCCCAATAATTTCTAATTTTAAATGTTGCCTCTAACATTCCTACACACAATATATTTAATTTTCAGAAAACATTTCACATGTGCCCAATTTATAAATAAACACATAGTATTTTGAACTGCTAGGGTACAAACTACATCTGAAATTCAAACATGAGCTTGAGTTCTCACCTTTTCCCAGAACTTTACAAGACAGACCAGTATTTCAGGCCACATCCTGTAACCAGTGTCACTGGTTCAAATACATTGCCTTCAAAGGATTTGCCAAGTGCAAATGAGTGCAACTCTATAATTATTTAGTACTTATGTTGATTATATATACAAGGAAGAGCAAAATCCAGTTCTCCCACACTATGCTTTGCTAATGCTACACAAACATAAGTTTAAAAAATGGTTTTAGCTTATGAAGTCAAAAGAAACACAATAAAGACACATTGATTAAAAGGGTGCCACTGTTAAGAGATTGTTTTTCAGATAATCTGCTTTCTGACACTTCCACTGGAGTATAACAAACAGTTTTACATTGCAGGCCTGTTCAGGAGTTGTATTTAGTCATTTTCCAGTATTACACTGAAACATAATTTCCTCTTCTATAGTTCCTCTCACTTTAGAGAAAATGTATTAAGATGGCTTTCTTTGAATGCCTTCACATATGATATGATCAGCATTCCTGTCCAGGAATGCTTCAGGATGTAGCTGTCGAATACATTCAATTTCATCCCCTACCCGGAAGGCTGGGTGAACCTACAGTTCTGAGTATCACAGCACCTTCTCTTTGGCACCCTTTGTCTCCCCCTCCTAAGCAAATGAGAAGCTGCATTTCCCCACACACTCCCCAGAGCTGACTGCCTGAGACATAGGTGAGTAGAAGGCAGCTTTACCTTCACCTAAAAATGAAAGAGGGCTAACCTGGAAAACAAATAGTTGCTTTCACATATTCAGGCACTGCAGTGCCTCAGTTGTTTGTAAACCATGGCTATTGATGCCTGTTTTTATCACTGTCAGAAAAAAAACAACCTGAAAAATGTGTCCTTATAATACCTAATAGAGTAGGAATAATGATAATAAATTATTCATTACTATACTGACCTTCCTTAATTCATCAGAGATAAGAATATCATCATAATAGTCATCATAACATTTCACAATAGTTCCAGTTTCTCTAACAATTCCTTCAGAGTACAGCCGATCAAAAAATGACATGGAAATCTGTGTACAGGGTACCACTGTAGCTTCAATTTTTGTCACCTTGGAACCTGGAAGATATAGGAAGCTGGTTGCATGTTTCACGTTTTTTAAAAAAACACAGATCATGTACGTATGACTCAATCACAGAGTCCCTCAAAAAAAAAAAAAAAAAAAAAAGCCAAAGAAAGTTAAGAAGGAAACAAGTGTAAAGAAAACATTAAATTCATCTGAATACTACTTTCCATTAAGGCTCATGTGTCTGCTCCCCCTGTTGGTAAATACCATCAACCGAAACTAGGGATAGATGGAACACCGTGTGAACCCAGCATCACATTAGATCACACCCTTAGAAAATCATATTCCACAGTTTAAGCCTTAAAGCATCCGAGGACATAAGCCAAATTTGGCATGATGAAGCATGGAAGTCAATAGCTGCTAACAGCATCCCACAAAGTAAAAACCAAAATGAACACGGCCTCGAAGAATTTTTATTTGTTAAGTATTATATTGAACTTTTTAAAAAGTTCTTTTGTAGCCATTGTAAGCTTTATTAACCAGCTATTTCAGAAGGTGAAAAAGGTAATATCAGCACTTCCTGTATGAATCTAGAGTATTATCTCTATAATCATTAAACACAGAATATATTTTTCTATATTTCTTTCCCCTCTGCTTGCAAATCATCCAAGGCTGGATCCTGTTGCTCACAGACATCTAGTGGCATTTGAGATGCCTGCCCTACAGTATTTTCCTTAAAGAGGTATCAGTCCATAAGGGCACAGATCTTCTCTATACACAGTGTTACATCTACAGATCTGTCTGCATGGTGTTGGATAACTTATGGCATCTCAAATAGCATTAGGCCCCATGTTTAAGAAGCTTTGGACTCAGCCCAGTTCTGTCTGCTCTCTGCAGTCCAAGTGTTCAGCCCAAATGTTAAACATGTTCTCTACCCATCTGCAGGTCTGCCTGAAAACCCTTCAAAGTGCTTCTGAACAGGACAGGGGAGGAGAGCAAGAGTGAGCATTCAGCACAAGGGCAATGTGTCTCAGCAGAGAGAATATTCACAACATTCCAGCTGTCCATGAGTTTATTCTTATCACTTCTGCTCTGTAGGTGCCCTTGATGGGAGACTGGCCAGCAACATCACAGTATCTAAAGGCTTTTTACCATACAATTAAAGATAAAATTCAGTGCTGTCCTGACAAATTGACCTAAAGGATCACTAAGCATTACTATTTAGGAAATGTCCAAATTTCCCTCTAGATGACAGTATTTCAGGAGCAGAAACATGCCAAAAAGGGATTCATGAACTACAATACTTCCAAGAGCATCTATCATTTCACTCCAATCCTAATCTTTGTAAGCACAACATGCCTGCCCCTAAATCTTCTCATGTCCCCACACCTGCAGAAAGCCTTGGAATTTCTGCCATATGCTATTACATAGAGTCTATTTAATCATAGGTTAAGTAGGGCTGGCATTTTAATACCTAAACCTGGGTAAACTGTACCACCCAACCAATCAAGACCAGGAAAAAAATAAAGAGAAGTTATAAGTTGATAGCTTGAAAACATGCCTACTTAAGCTAAAATACTGACAGGAAATTTAAAAATTATTTTATTGGACCATTGTGATGTCAAGAAAATCTGTTAAAGACAAAATCACAGCATTTAATTGCTTGGCTTCCTGTCTCCCGACAATGGTTATGAAAAAGGGTACCTTTTATTAAAGAATAAAAGGTTTAGTACATTCTACTACCTGTACATACAGTGACTATAAAAAATAATCATATTACATAACCAAAAACAAGTCAGAAAAATAATGAATTACAGCCTCATAACCTATGAAAAAACCTCAAACTGATTAATATTTATTTATTTGTACTTCCTCCCACCCCCTCACTTCCAGTTTATTCTAATTCTCCAGCTCCCTTTAACAGGGATTGAATTTTTATTTTATAAGGGATTTATTACGAGACAAATCAGCTTTTATCACATAACTTATTTTAAAATTTACATTAAAACCTGAGTCGACTAACAAACATCAGATGCTAAATGACTTGAGAAAAGTGAAAGATCCAGTTACTGAGCTAAAAGTATAGGAAACTGAGCTATTTACAGGCCTTAAATTATAAGGATTTTATTGGTGGAAGGGAAGAAGACTTCTGCTCTGAGAAAAGGTTTTATGAAAATTTTAATAATGAAAAAAAAAAAATCAAGAGCTTTGTAATTTTTTCAGTAGTTCAGAAAACCAAACTACACATGGAAAAGTTTAAATACACTAGAAGGTCCTAGTCTCTATTTGAGAGGTGAGATTTGAAATTCAGAATTTCCTGGACAAGAATGATAGGCTTTAGTAACACTATAAAAGTAAGCAGTGAAAAAGGAAGAAAAAATGCCTTGACAACTCTACAAGTGGAAAACAAAGAGCTGAGAAATCCTGAAACAGTTTAAGCTTATTATAGCAGCCAACTCTGGAATATCTATAAAGTGCTGCCAGTATACTTTTAAATTAACACATTGCATATCTAGTATGGGGCAGATAAACCCTGGATTAGGTATATTCAGAATTCCTCCAAAGTCTAAGAAAGTTTTTTATGTCAGAAAAATATCTTGTAACTTACTATTTACAAAATAGTTTATATATAATGCAAGTTCAATGCTCAGTATAAAAAAAGTAGGGTATTTCAAAAGTAAAAGGTGTAGGTTGATGATTTATGGGTTCATATGACATCTAAAATTCTTTGCAAATTATAACCTATGATAGTAGTTTAAAAACTGCTGATTTAAGATTACCTTCCAGATTTTAAAATCCCATTCTAAAGACAGAAATCGTTGAAGCTTCAAGCATGCATGGCAACTCAAGAATCCTTTTTTAGACAAATCCTGATTTTTTATTTACACAAATAGACGGTAACTTTACCCCTTTGAAGATAAATTTTCAAGTGTTAATTGAGCTTAAGCAGATACAGTCCTGCCTCCCTAAGGCTGCTGACAGGTGCAAGGCCAGCAATGTATCCAGGGAAAAACAACTATTTAGTTCTCATTGCAGCTATTTAAAAAACACAAGACTCAATACATAAATGGGTATGCATCAAATTTGTTCCTTTTTATACTTCTATTTTTGAAATATCAGAGTAACAGATGAATAGGTGGCTTAAAGCACATCAGAAATGTCAGATACTCTGCCATGCAGCCAGAAGGAGGTGAAAAAATATTAGGGATATTGCCCTACAGGCAAAAAAAGTTTGGTGTGAGACTAGGTCATTAAGTGTCTTTCTGATCAGAGGAAGCAGACTAGAGAATATCCTAGTGTATCATTTACCTAAAATGTTTTATTTCAAGCAAGGTTGAAGCTGGAGTCCTTGAAACAATGTATTATTGTGGAATTCTACCAGGACAAAAAAACATAGTAAGTGAAAAGGTAAGAGGGAACCACACCCCTAAAAAAAATTATTATGAAAACAAACACTGCTGTAATGTTTTAATAATTTCCTTTATAATGCTGACATCTTTCTGTGAGTCCATAAATACTTTCTGCCCAAGCTCATGGAGGGCAGGAGAAGGGAGGTTTCTATGGATCTATCTAAAGCCCACTTATATTATGCATTCAAACTATCTCCACCATTAAAAAAAATTACTAACATTTTTGTTTGTAACAGAATAAATGCAGTATTTGAGTCAACATAGACTATGTATTTCCTTCAGATTTTCTAAAAGCAAAATAATGTTTCCAGTATTTTTTCAACAACAGGAATGTTGTTTTAAAGTTACTCCACAGTGATAAGCAAATGGTATATCTGGATTAATGTATCAGCACGCCTAAAGAAGAAAACACTAGAAGATGATTTTTACCTCCTCCCACTCACAGCTAATTCTTACTATATTTTAAAAAAATGCACATGAAGACTAAGTATAGAAAAATGTGCCAACATTCCTCACCAAAAATAGGCAAAGAATGGGAAGATGAAATTTTAAGAGCAAACAGGGTATACCAGCTGTTCGGGATTTAGAAAGGGAATCCTTCCAGTCCTTGGGACAAAATGCTTCACTTCTGAGTGGAAGAAGATTGAGCAGAACCAAAAGTTAAGCTGGGTTACTTGGCAAGAGACCCTCCACTCTTAACACAAGGTATGTAACCTGCTGACCTCCACTACAGGGACTGTCAAGTTGTAGACTAGACAGAGAGCCTAAAAAATATCTTAAAAAAAGAAAGCAAGAAAAGGTTTACTACTGGCTTAAAATACATATATTTTCTTTCTGCTTGCCAGAGAAAGAGGTACCTGAAGGGGTACTTGAGATATTTTTTGCATCTTATATATTTCAATTGTTTTAACAGTTTGGTGAAGTGTTTGGAAAATGGATTTTTGCTGACAAAAAGGTGGCAATGTCTTGTGTCATTGTATATAGTGGGAAAAACCTATGCCAATTCCAGAGAGCTGAAATGGAACAGTTAGAAAATTCCCAAAGCTCCATTAAATATTTACATACAGTAATATTTGCAGACAAACCAAAAGAAACAAGGGCTTCCCACTACCCTATTTTAAGATATTCCTATTATGGAAAAATCACTTTGGCAGTATCAGAGATCACATTATGCATAAAACACCATTGCATTACCACATGCATTTGCCATGAATTTTTGTGTGCTGTTTACATAATGAAAAATGCAATTTCAAAGTGGTGCCATAAATTTGCTGTTTGCTTTTGGCCTTCCTGCTTCAGTGTCTCATCTACATCTCCAGACCTAATGGAATGTGTTCAGAAGCTCCTGATATGGCAACAAAGTTGAAGTGACCCTCATGGCAGGGCTGCAAGCGAAGCAACCTGTCCCATGGGGCTCTTCTGTGCCTCCATCACCACAGCTGTACAGACAGCAGATTTACACGAGCTCAGGGTGTGCTTTACCAATCCTCTGCTCTCAACTTTAATTTATAACAGAGCAATCATCTCAGACCTGTCCCAAGTCAGGCTGTTGCATCTATAGAAGAATGCCACTCTCCAAATGTTATCTGAATAAGGTACTACTATAATTCCACAAATAATGCAGTTGTTTACATCTGGATACATGATCAGGTCAACTGGATGCCACAAACCATTTATAAACAGCTTCAGGTGCTTGATTTATGGAACGATGCGGGGATCAAAAAAAAAAAGGCATAAAAGTGACAATTTAGTTATTTTATTCTAGAAGTAGAATCTCTTCCTATGACTTAGTAAAAGAAGTAATTGTTTAAGATATTTCAACTAGCTGAAAACACACATATATGAACTGTCATTATGGTAAATTAGAGCAAAATAGTTAAAACACAGACTTTTTTATTTAAGATTAATTTATTCTAAATTTACCCAATGTGGTCCATTGTCCTGAAGCTGACAGCAACTTTAAACTGGAGTTCACACTTTGATCATTAAAAAATGCCTATAATATTCAAATAAGAGAGTTCAAGTTAATGAAATTAAACAGAAAATAGTCAATTATACTGCCTTGGATACTTTCAATCCAAATTATAAGGCTCCAATTAGTAAGTAGATTCCGTATGATCTACCAGTTTGTGTACTAAATATCACACCACCAAACCCATGGGTTTGTAACTCAGTGTAGCCAGTGTCTTTTATACATAGAAGATATCTTCAGGTGCATATTTACATATGCGTTATTAAAGTTTTATAATAAAGCAGTTTTAGTCCAAGAACACACAAAAATGTATGACATTCATAGAGGTACAGAAAAATGAGGAAGAGATGAAACAGTTCTATCTCTGCATACAATGTTGTTAAAGTTAAAAATGAAATGCCATGTACATTTTTGAAATTTACTCTTTTTAAATAAATTTGAAGCTTGGAGAAGTGTAGAGACACACAGAAATTATTAAACAGATACAGAGGAGATTCATAAGTTATTGAAGGGATGGAGGATATATTCCATAGTAAGATTTGAAGAATTCAATCTTACTGATATATCAATTAAAAGAAGGAGACATCCATAGTAATGTTGATAGCAGGCAAACTTCCATGATAGATAAGCCAACTAAGAGAATCCACACTTACGTATATGCAAACACAGTGAATAATCACTGAGGAAGCTGCTAAGAAAATGAAATTATGGATCTTTCAATTTCTGTATCACTAAATTTCTTTATCACCCCTCTGGGATACAGAGAGATCAGACATTGCATGTAATGGTTCTTTTTTTTCCAAATTACTTCACAGCTCTTCAGATTTCATAACTTCATAGCAATATCTTCACATTTTTAATTCAAAAGAGACAAGCACTGAGAGGGTAAATGGGTATTCTGTAAACGTCAATAATTTGAAATGTTTATCAGTGGAAGATGAAATAAATATTGGCGCATTTCTATGTGAATTTCTTTAATATATAGAGACGCTGAACTCTTTATCCAGGATAACAATATAAAGTAGACAGACAAAACATCAAAGAGTTGTTTTTAAAACAACAGATGTAAAAATCACATTGTTTTTAAAACCACAGGTTTGGGGTTTTTTATGTCTGCAAACAGATGAAGTGATTTGACTTTGCAGACAATAAAAATGGAGGACACAAAATCAGCAAGAGATTTGAGTCTCAAAAGGCTGGGAGTTCAAAATTCTAGTATAAAGCAGTGGCATCCAATAAATTTCAAGTTATATTTCCAGACATGTGGTGCACATGCACATCTAATTGCACTGTGAATTTTTGGTGATGAATTTACTGATAGCTGTGAGTGTGTACACTGTTTGAAGTCTCACACGAGGTGGACTTCCCAACATGAAACGCTGCAGCCAAGATCAGCATCCAGTTCAGATTTCCATTCTTGGGAATCCTGAAAGGCTAAATTGTTCCCTCTTAAAACAGAGTAACATTAGTACAGACTAAAATATTTTTTCTGGACAATACAGTTAACCCACATAGTCAGAGACTTGAGCGCCACACCTAAATCACCTCCTTCCAAGGAGACAGTGAGCAGGCCAATAGCATTCAACACTGCTACACTGTTCGCTGTTATGCAGTTTCCCAGTAACTGTAATTTCAATGGGGGAGGCAGGGGGGTAAGTCAAAATACAAAGGATTTAGAACTACCATAAGAAACTCATCCTTTTGATAGGGTTTAAACTGCTGGTCAAAACTGAACGCTTGTGCTGTGATCCTGCCTTGCATGGACCTGAAATGGAAAAATGAGATTAAATATTCAGAAGACATACATAATGCCCTATTCTGACCAATTATACTTTTCCCCTCCCCCCCATTCTCAGTTATAAGCGCCTCCAACCCTTCATTGGAGGGCAGGAGCTGCGCTAGAGCCCCGCAGCGAAGCTGAAATAGATCCGGGCTCACTGTGGGAGGCCAGGACAGACGCCTCACACCTCAGAAGGCGCGGTTCGCCTGCCTGGAAAATATCAAGGAGACTTCAAATTAAGGGGTTGGGGGGAATAAATGAAAAAAAAAAAAAAAAAGGAAAAATTAAAAATAAGAGAAAGACACGCGGACCCGCCGCCACCGGAGCGGGCGTCCTGTGGGCGCGGTAATGGCTCCAGCCCTCAGCACCGCCCGCCTGTTCCCCCGCCGCCCCTAGACAGACGCAGCCTGCAGCGGGGGTTCCTCCCCACCATTTGAGGAGTCGGTCTGCGATGTCCCTGTCCTGCAGGCAGGAGAAGGTTTTCTGCGGCAGCGCTCGGAACGCGACCCGCGCCGCGCCGCGCCCGCTCTCCGCGGACATCTTCCCGCGGCCCGGCGGTTGCCGTGGAGACGGCGCCGCTCCGGCGCGGAGCCCGGCCCCGCTCACGAGCGTTCCGCCGCCCGTGAGGGCCGGCAGACTCGGCTGTTCCTCTTCTCTTTGTTCTGTGCCTACAAAATCCCTTAATTCAACACCAACCTTCTCCCCTCTCACCTCTCTTCCTGTCATTGCACCAGGAAAACTGGGGCTTGCCCCGCAGGCCGAGGCAGGAGATGCCATTGCTGCCTTTGCCGAGGCCACCCCAGGGCCGTAACACCAAAACTAACTGGGAAAAGGCCAAAGTTACGAGTTACGAGCTTCTAGCGAATCAGGGCTGCTGCTTGCTTCCCATGATGCAGACCATTAGGGAATAGCAAAGCCACGCTTTCAAACTCTTGCCAGTCGAAATTGAAGGAAAGACCATTGTTACTTCAGGAAATTATTTCTTCAAGTCTAGTAAAGCAAGGGACACCTTGCACAGGTTGGGGAATTTCCTGCCCTTTGCAGGGAAAGCAGTGAGAATTTCAGGCTGCTGCACATCTCATGCTATATCCTTCAGTAACTTACTCCCTCCAAAGCCTGTGCTTGCTTAGCCACACATTTCCAAAACTGTAATTTTCCCATTAATCTATTGCTCAGGCTTAGCAGAATCCCCATGTCTAAGAAGTTTGGCAGTGCTTTTGTTGGTTTCTAATAAAAAAACAAAACAAACAAACAAACAAAAAACAAACAAAAAAAAAAAAACCAAAACCCCAAAAACTAATTAAAAAAAAAAATTGAAAAATTAAGCTAGTCCACATCTTTGATTAGAAGTCAAAGCTGCTGGCACACGTCACCTGGTCTCATTGGCCTCTAAAAGGCTCCCAAAGATTTAACTTGTGAGACATTCATCAAACTGGCTTGTACCAAAGGAATTCAGAAGAAATTGGTATCATAAGCCTGTTAAGAAGCCCTGTGTTAACATAGTTTCATAGTAGAATTTATTGGTCACTACATACTCACTAAATTATCTAACAGTGCAGTGGGCTGCAGTTCAGCAGACCAAGTTGCTTTACAGCAGCTATGTATGTGAGATTTAAGGAGCCATTCCCCTATATTTTCTCCATTCTGTTTTCTCCAAACATTTTGCAACACACTTCTGTTTTTTTCCCCCAATAAATTTTGCTCACACCTAAGCAATGAGGGAAAATAAAGCCACAGTATACTTTAAGATGTTTAAATGGTTAAAGATTTTTAATAGTAGCTCAAGAGGGGATAAAGAAAAAGTGTGCCTTTCTTCTCAGTGTTTAAATACAATGTAAAGTGGTAGCATGTGATAAAAATTATTATAACCTTCTTCTCAACAAGTCTCCACCTACTCCAGCTGTTAAATTCATCTTGCCACTAATATTATTAGACAGTGATTAAATAGCCAAAGTGAAAGAACTGGTTTGGGCAGGGAGTGATGCGTAGCAACAACTACCAAACACAAATTCTTAACTTCAAGTTGTGTGGACTCAAATGCAGGATTTAAAAACCAAGCAAACAAAAGACTGAAACTTCAGGTCTTTAGGGAAAAAAAATTCCTATTGACTTTAGTGAGGATTTTATCTGATTAAAGTGTTGAATCAACTAGCATATGCTCAAAACCCCACAGAAATCTAGATTGTTTAAACACTTTGATGAATCAGGAGTAAGGAAATGAGCAAGGACTTCAGGACTGGCCCAGAGGGATCAGGACAGGAAACTCTAAACCATGGAATTAATTTCTTTAATGTTGTGCCACTTACCTATCATAGATTATGATTCAGTAGTTCCAGTTTAAGCAGTACACAATAATAAAAGTTAAATTGGGACTTTCAGTTTAAACAGTGACCTCAGTATCCTCTGATGTCATGAACAACAGCCTGAAGAAGAAAGTCAGGCACAGTACTCTTTTAAACATGGACATTGAACTTGGTTTTTTAAGATGTTGAGGATTTTATCATCTCACAGAAGACATTTGGAGGGTGGAAAATATATTTTTCTGCTGTAAAATGAAGTCGTAAGTATATACGTAAGCAGTAGTAGTCACTCCCTTCTAAGCAGACAAGTCTTCAGCATTGTTTGTTTTTCACTTATTTTCTTATGTGTGATTTTGAAGAGTTTTACAGTCCTGAATAAATTGTGGGCCTTAAGTGCAAAGCAAACAAACCAGCCTTTCCATGGCAAACAAAAATCAAATCACAGAGGACCAGCCCTTTTGTACCTCTGCGAAGTGCATCAGTCTTTAAGGCAAAGGTCAGCTGGTGACAGAGGAGCAGCCCGTTCCAGTTGGGGTGGTAGTGAAGAACCTGAATGGCAGCACCTCCCTCCCTCCTGTGGAAGTCTTCAGCATCGCTGAGGGATAGTTAAGCCACGTGAATTAACCAAATGGAGGATGAAAGGGGTAATTATCAGTCTATATATTAATCTGTGAAATAAATTAGTCTTTCCAGTTTTAAAATGCTGTAGGATCAGTCTGATGGAGAGTAAATTAAAGTCCAGATCCTGCATCCAGTCTGTAATGAGGACTAGAACCATCCAGCATAGAAGGCACTGTACATTACAGTGAAGTTCAGCTCCTGCAGAAGATTTATGGGGTATCAATGTCCAATTCTAGGCACTTGCACTGATAAAAGATTCCAGGTTCAAGTCTGTGAAACACAGAGGACAATTAGAAGCCAAATAAAAATGTGTCTAAATAAGTGAATAGAAGTCTGTGGTATATCTGAATTTCCCCCTTTCTCCACCACCACCCCAAGGGTTACTCTTCAGTAATTCAAGATTGCAAGGCAGGAGTCATTGTCTGCTCCAGAGTCAGGCTCTGGATCCTCAGGTGAGGGCAGGAATTAACACCTCTGCTTGCTCTGCTTTTTTCTTTTAAAAGACAACCAACTGGAGGCCTCACCCAGGAAGAGGAAGATCAGGATTTTACCATCTTTCAGCCTTAGGAAGTTCAAGCTCAAAGCTTTTACCTTTCAAGTGCCTCAGCTACTAGGGCTGTTGTCAAATCCTGAATTAACCTGCTGCTGTCCTAGCAAGTATTTCTGGATCAGTGTCAGGACCCTACAGAGACTCAGCATCCACTTTTTCCTAGTGGTAGGGCTACTGCACTCAAGGCTAACTCTGCTGTGACCTTGGATCATACATCTGGGTGGGACAGAAGTGTAAGGCACCTCAGTGGGACCCTAATCCTCTTGGCTTGAGAGCTGCATTTCAGCCCCAGCTGTTGTTCCAGCTTCTTGTTGGAGCTGCATGGATGGCATGCTTGTTCCTGGCCATAAACCCACCAGTTCCGGGCCTGACCTCACATTCAACCTGTCTCATCCCTTTGGACTGGTCTGATGATCTGGACTCGTGGTTGAACATGGTCATTGTCACCAGACCTGCTTTGCTGGTTAGGGTGCTGTGGGATGGGGCTGTGTCAGGGAGGGCACTGCCCTACCAACTTCACTGTCACCCTTGGCTGCCAGCTCAGCTGATTTTCCAAAGCAACCTCCTCTTGCAGCTGCTGACACTCAGTGTGTGGTTAAAAGATTGTTATATTTATGGCAGATTTGTCCATATTGTCTGTCTTTAGCTTCATATATCTGAGCGACTGCTCTATTAATAACTTCTGCTTCCAAAAGGTGTGTGGTACATTGCTTTATACATGCACTACAGCCTATTATGAGGCTTAATTCAAAAAGTAATGTATATATCTAAAATATGGATAATTTACAATTTGCATCTTAAAAAGTATTTGGAAATAAGTAGTAAAGAAAATAGGTTTAATACCTACAGTAATAGGTATAATAATAGAATATAGTAATGTGAGTTTAGGTATCAAAGCAACAAGCATTGCAATGTCTAGATTTTCTTTGGTCCTCAAGAAGAGACATGAGATGCTGGAGATTCACAGTTACATTTCGAGCAAAGCCCAGGAAACTCAGCACAGTGTGTGTGAAACCATCCAGGCCTATTCCCCCCACCTCCAAGAGGGAAAGGAAGAGGATTCACACACTTAAGTCCTATCTCTCAATTACAATTTATATACTCTCCTGGAGATTCACTGCCTTCTTCGAAGGCTGGTGTCTAAACACTTTCTCTAAATCAGATATGGGCTGCTGTTACTTTTAAAACAAGCAGAAGAAAAAAGGGTTTCTGAGCTGCTAATCCTCTTTTCAAGCAATACAGGAGTTTATCATATACCCAGCAACTGAGATGCCCAGTTTCAAATTCAAATTCACCTTATGCTTTGAGAGCTCAGCAGTATACCCCATTTCTTCTAGGCCCACAAGCCAAACATACTTGTGAACAGTTTTCCTGCACAGTTTACATACAAAAGCTTACAAGGTGTCTGGGTAGTTGTGTCTCAGAAACTGCTTTGCTGTGTAGAAAATATTTTACTGTAGTAGTTGGAGAACATAGACATGAATTTGTATCTATAATTTCTTGGTTAAGGAAGGCACTTTATGAAGGCAGGGACAACTCTGGGGCCTGTTTGAGTTCCAGAAGACTCTATTACTTTTATCCAGTGATTGCCTGGCTAATAGGACATACTGAAGTACCCTTGGATTTAGGCCTGCATATTCTTCAGAAATCCTATTTTTAAATGTTTTTTACTTATTCTGGCTAACTTTTTTCCTGATTATTTGTGTAGCCATACTTCAAGGTGTTCTGTTACAAATTCCTTTAAAGAGTAACAGTTCATCTCCCTGTATGCGCCTAAGCACAGCAGAACCAGGCTACTGGACGTGCTGTTTTTCTCTGGACAGTGATCTGGGTGTTTGTAGGAGTGACTGAAGGTCTGGGTGCTGGAAGCTTGATTCAGTTGCTTTTACTTTTTGTCTTCCACTCAAGGAGGCTGGAACAGCTTCACGGGGCTGTCAGATATGACACAACACCTAGGGGAGGCCTGTGCTTCTCCAGACTGGTGGCTGGAAGCCAGATGGGAATTTTAAATGGCACTAGACTTAGAGGTGAGAGCTGACACCTGGGGATATGTTTCAGGTTCAGAGACATAATTTTAGGTGTCTACTTGTAGGTCTTTACAGATCAGATAAGCTTTCATTATCATCAAGGGAGATCAAGATCTCAATTTAATTGCAGAGAGAGGCATTTCAGATGCCCAAGGTAGTTTTCAGATTGCCCTAGATACCTCTTTTCTGGTTTTCTGGAATGGCAGCTAGAGGCTGAGTCTACTCCTAAGTAGTGGTGTATCTGCCAGCTCCAGAAAGGCCATGCTCTACTTTATCTCAGATGGAACTAGGTGGCCATGTGGAGGCACCTGGACTGAGTTCCAAGTCAGTACTGTCCTCAGAGTGAACAGATTTATTCAGTTGATGAGATGAAAACATCTCCATAAGGTGAGCTCAAAACATCTTAAGCTCCATAACTGAACAATAAAATTGAAAGCACAACTGTCTCTTCTATTGTAAAATTACTTACTATCCCTCTTAGCTCTGTACACCTTATTCTCCACCTATACTCTCAATAAAGCATCCAAGACTATTTCCTTCCCACCAGTATTTTGTACATCCCAGTTTAGCCTCTCTCCCCCATGAGCAAATTACAGCTATCTACAGGATCCCATCTTTTTCCCTCCCTCCCTTGCTCCCACTGTCTCACACTGTACCCAGCCTTGGGTTACTTTGTACCTTTTACCCACACTGACCCTCAGGGTTCTTTGCAGCCTCTGCTGCTCTCTGTGCCATGGCTTTCAGGTCTCACTCACACGACCTTCACTTTGTGTACCAGACCCAGGGAGTTGTTGATTTTCCTTACAAAGAGAGGGCAGAAATAGCACCAATATCTTCTCACCACTTTTTCTTCTCTGAAAAAGGGGTGTAATATTCATCCTATATTTAAACATCTCCTTTTTGCATATTTTATACAGACTGCTGAAGTACAGATGGGTTCTAAGCAGTTCAGTAATGTATACTCCTTGAGTGCTTATTCTGTTAATTATTCACCTTTATATTTCTTGGCTCTTCTTCTTACTGAATGGGACTTTACAGGGTTTCCATTTTTTGGGGTATAAAATACAAAATTCAGTCAGTAACTGAGGGTTTTACAGGGTGTAATACTGCCTTTGAGGAGTTTATTAAAAGTTTCAGGGAGGGAAAAGGAAAGCTCCATTTCAGAAGGAAACTATGTGTGCTTATCCAGCAGGATATATTTACCAGTAATATTGTTGAGGTGACTTTGGAGGTGCATGTGTTAAAATTAGTGATGAACAAGCTAAGGGTTTGCCTGCAATATTGATTTTACATTGAGAGGGATGATTGTGACAAATCTAAATGTAGTTTGACATAAATAGTTTGAAGTTAGGATATTTAGGACCCACAGAGACCTTGATTTCCCTATATGAACATGTGTCATGAGTGTGAGTTACCCATCAATACATTTCACTTTGAAAATTTTGCCTAGTGAAAAATCAGGGTGTCCACAGCTGCTGTAAAAGTCAGGAACTAGAAAGGGTTAAGCCTTACTGTGAGGGGTTTTTTTCTCATCCAGAGACTGAGGTTAAGGCAAGGAGGGAGGCTATTAATATGTAAGATTTAGAATTTAGCACTGTTGCCTATCAAGACCTCTGTTTTTGACCTTAAATTCAGTCTTTTTTCAGGGCTGACAGGCAAAGCAAGTTCTGTTGCTCTCTTAAAAGCTGGGTAAGAGGTCATGTGACTTCTGCTTTTGTAAAAAAACCTTTTATTGCAAAATCAATTTTTCCTTTGTCTGCTGTTTATACTGTTTAAACAAAGCTTATGAAGCGTTATAAAATAAGGTACCCAAATGTCATCTTCCATTCTGTCTGACAAGCATCCTTCATTGCATAATCATGGATCTTAACCTAGGCTGTCTGAGACACTGGCAATCTAAACTCTGATCCAGTCTGGAAGGGTGGAGAAACTGCTCTGGTTTTGGATTTGTCTACTAAATTTATGAGGTTTTTGCTGAACTGCAGTATTTGTTCTTTGACCTTTATAAAATACCTTATTTGTTTGTGAACTTATTTTAAACCATTAAACTGGTTTAAATTCCTATGCGGATTTTTTCTTGCTATTGTTTTCAATCATATAGGGAAATCTAGTCTATCTTATTCTTATTAGACAGGGGAGGAAAAGATGGGCTCCACTGCGAATTTGCTTCTTCTGGGCTTTGCAGGACTGAAGTCAGTTCCCAATGTGACCACAAGCTTCTACTGCAATCTAAGCGAGTGATTTAACACTAGCCTGCAAAGGGCAGAGAAGGTAATGTTGTTGGGCTGAGGCGACCAAGATCCAGATTCTTAGTTGTATGTCTGAGCTGCCACTTTGGAAAGTCCCACTCTAAGCAGAAAGATGCCTAAACTATCCAACAGGAAACAATATCTGACAAAAGGACAACTTCCACGTGAACGATAGGAACTGAGGCATGCCCTTGAATTGAAGTGTCCCTGATTTAAAACAAAAACTCTGGCTGCTAATTCTGTGGTCATTTTTATGCTCTTCAGCTCAACAAGTATGGGACTTCTACCCAAACAGACACTTTCAACAGTGAGACTGATGGAGGCCTGTCCTATACTGCCCTCTAATCTGGAAGTTATAAAAGGCAGTACATGAATGCACATTTCCCCTATGGGTAAAATCCACACAGATGAAAGGAGAAGGGTGACACAACCACTGTCTCTCTTGTTTTATGCAGGATTCTCACTACCAGGACACCTCAGGAAATGCTTACTAAATTGAGCTTGGGAAGTCACATCGAAGAGAAAAGTCTACACTTTGAATCCTGATATGTCTAGGACAGATATTCTGTGAAGTCAAGTTTAAGATTGTTTTAGACTTGTCCATAAAAAATAAAGAAAATACCAAGAAAAGTTTTTGTGGGGGGAAACTTTTCTCCCTTTTAAATTTTCCAGCCAGTGATCTTGCTGTTTCCCTCCTCAATTATGATTTCCACAGCAGCCAATAGACTATCAGCCAAGACATTTTTTTTCTCAAGGTGATGCCAGTACTTCCTGCCAGGGAAAAGACAGAGATGTTTAATGCAATTTGACTCAATTTTGATCAATATGAGATAAAGATTCTTCCAGAGACCTGGCAATAATGGGTTCCTTGCTAAGCATCAGGTGCTATGACTGTCCTAGTTCACCTCTACAAATTCAACTCTAGGACAGACAAACATGTCTAGGGACCTAAGCATAATAAGTACAGGGGAACAGAATGCATCCATGTAAATGTCAGAAGCAAAAGGTTCTTGTTATTCTACTTAACCTAAGAGGCAGGCTGTAGCAATCAGGACTAATTGAAGAGTGAGGGTAGCCTTTCAAGGATATCTATTTTGGGAGTACTGAGGCAGCACAGTCTGAAGTCAAACATAGGGTCAATTTAGGAAAACGAGTGTTGTCAAAATAAAAATGTCACTTAGTTTGAATAAAAACTTGACATTTCTACATTTTCTATGGAAGAAACACGAAATAGGTAAGCTTTTTGGTTAAGTTCCAGGAATTCTGTGGTTAATTCAAATCTGTTGGTGGCTTTGGGACTTTTCTTCAGTGTTGCAAAAGACTACAGGGTTTCCAGGAGACAGGAAAACCCAACGTAGTCTCCCAGGGCAGAGCTGAAAATATAAAACTTGGGTTCCACAGCTTATGATGGAGGTCACCAAGTGTCCAGGCTTCTCCCTCAGTGCAAGGCTGAAGTTCTCATTAGAGTTAGAAATTTTAGACTATGAGAACAACAATATGGAGTTCAGGAATCCAGATTTATCCGCACAATAGAGCTATCTTGAATTCACAGAACAGGGAAGACCCAGGTCCTTATTTTTCTACCAAGCAGTGTTTTTTTGATGACAGGAAACTAGGAGGGTTTTTATTTAGAGTTCAGAATTTTGGTTTTGATTCATATAAATTGAGATTATATAATGCAAGCCCGCTTCTCCAGAACTTACAGTTACACAACAGAGAAAAATAGCGTATCAGTGAATGTGATTGCTATGTTACCTTTGCAAACTCCTCCTCCTGGATCAGCTGGTGCTTTCCTTCTCTACTTTCTATTCTAAGCTTCTGTGTGGTTGCTTTATAGTGTTAAATAGTAATCTTCTGACAGCATTAGGCTTCAGAATCCACATTGAAGGAAACAATTCCTCTCCCCAGATGCAGGCTCAAGACTGAAGGGAGAGGTGGAGTTCTTGTTTATGGGCATGAAGTGTGGCCTAAATCTTGTGCATGTCCTCCGGTGGAAAACCAAATCAGAGAGTTTATCACTTTGTCTACAGATGCCAGAAGATAAAAGGATATGTACACTAGTTTGCTTCTGTAATTTATTTGGTGAGAATAAATTTGCACCTGCAAATTGAACAAAAAGGCTGCTGCTGATCCACAGCAACTAGAGCAGGATAGTATTCTTGCAAGTGCAGAAGATTTTTCTAGAATCTGTCCTTATATTGTCTTCCCCACAAGGAGTTTACATCTCCTTTCAGTCCTGCAGTCTTACAAATCATGTTGTGTAGTTAGGACATCAGCATCAATCTTGGCTTCCCTTTGATTCCATTCTGAAAGGATCAGTATGAACGAGAAGAGCATCCTCTTAGCTCTCCAAATGAGTGTGTATGTCTCAGTTAGTAAAACCATACTGTCCTGATGAGGAAATGACAAACTCACTCTGAGATATGAGCCAGTGAAGAGTCTCGCTTGTGTTTTATTCTACACTATTTCATTTGAATAAAATAATATGTAAATGCTTTCTCAAAATGTTTCCAAGAATATATACCTTTTACTTGGAATAGCAAGAAGCCAAACTAAGCCAAAAACTATTAAACTGGTGGAAACCAATCCATTCCATCCCCTGCAAGACACTGAATTGCCCTTTCTGTTCAACTGACATGATGAAGAATGAATAATCTGCTTTTATTCCTTAGCAATGAGTTTGAAAGAGAAATGGCAACATTTTGCTTTTGAGTTTAATATTTTCTGTATTTCAATATCTAAATTAAAATTCCCATTGGCAGAGCTCATGCTAAGTTTTCTAAAGTTTTCAACCTAAAACTTTATAATCAGAAGTCCTGGCAGAAGGATGTGAGGTTTTTCTTCTGAAGGATGTATGATTTACAGTGTACAATCTGGCTCACAGAGGAAACAATGGGATCATTGCCATTTTCTCTAAATCTGCAATTCTCTTCCTATTCATGTTGTAGTTCAACTGAGGAATATTTAGACTAGAGTGGTAAATGTTTGGGTATTAAGACTCTCTTAGGAAAAAAAATGAATAAGGGACATTTAGAGAACATTTAGAGAACTAACATTTAAAGAAATTGTTTGTATAACAATAGACCAAGAGGTCCATGCCAAAATATAGACTAATTGTGCCAGACATGTGCATGCAATAGAAGAGTTTGTAATCTGGAGGAGAGGTGTTAAGGGTTTTCAAGCTGTATGGAAGACATAGGAAGTCGGGAAAGGTTAACATGCTCTTAATAAGCCCATAACTTCCTTCAGAGCTTAATCTGTTAAATGCTCTCAGAATGGTACAGAATCTGACACTTCACAATTCTATTTAGAGATCTCCATACATTTCAGAAAGCGCTACTTAATTTTCTAGAGAGTTTGTAAGCATTTCCTCATTTCATAAACACAAATAAGTACAATGATTTTTCCAAAAGGCTTGTAAGCGAATTTAATACATGAATATCTTGAAATGCAAAATTATCACTTTTTGTGGATACTTAAGTTTACAATCTTAATACAAAATTTTATAGAACATACTTTCTAAAGTTAGATGTAGAACACACTGAGAGTTATTAAGAGAACAGCAGAGTGTTCAAGGAATAAACAAGGGATCTCAGGAAGCAATTTTTCATACTGATACATCTTTTTATTTGCCATCAGACAATTAGATCTCTGATGTCAAATATCCTGAGAACTGTAATTCTAGCAAATCATCTGGCTGTAAGGTGCCATTACTGTTGCCATTACTGAAACTTGGTGGGTCAAATCCCATGACTGGAGAGTGGCTGTTGATGGCTGCAGGCTGTCTAGGACAGACAGGCAAGGAAGGAGAATCAAAGAGGTTGCCCTCTACACCAAGAGGGGTGTGTGTGATACAGCAGGAAGAGATCTCTCTGAAGAATAGCCATGAGCAGATTGAAAGCTTATGGGTAAGAATCAAGATGCTGAGACAACAGAGGAAACCTCATGGCTGGTCTGTCTTACAGCCTGCCTCATGGAAGCCAATTGGCAAAGTCTTCTTGCTCCAGCTACAGGAGGTATCACGCAGGTTCTTGTCCCGCTGGGGGACAGTAACATAGACAGCGGGATCAAGTACACCCCCAGCAAGTTTGCAGATGATACCAAACTGAGTGACATTGTTGACATGCCTAAGGGATGGGACTCTGTCTAGAGGGACTCTAACAAGCTCAAGGAGTGGGCCCATATGAACCTCACAAAGATCAATGAGGCCACATGCAATGACCCAGCAATGTGCATTTGCAGCCAAAAAAGCCAGTCATATCCTGGGCTGCATCCAAAGCAGGGTGAGGGAGGTGATTCTGCCCCTCTACTCTGCTCTTGTGAAACTCTACCTGCAGTGCTGCATCCAGCTTAGTGGTCCTCAGCACAGGAAAGGTGTGGACCTGTTGGAGTGGGTCCAGAAAATTGTCACAAAACCAATCAGAGAACCACACAGCTACTTGCTCATCCCATCCTGGCGGGATGGGGAGAGAATCAGAAGAATGAAAATGAGAAAACTCATGGGTTGAGACAAAGGCAGTTTAATATGAAAAGCAAAAGCCACACATACAAGCAAAGCAAAACAAGGAATGAATTCACTATTTGCCATGGACAGGCAGGTGTTCAGTCATCTCCAGAAAAGCAGTGCTCCATTGTGTGTAACAGTTACTTGGGAAGACAAACAACCTCACTCTGACATTCCACCCCTTCCTTTTTCTTCCCCCCATTTTATGTACTGAGCATGATGCCATTTGGTCTGGAATATCCCTTGGGGCAGTTGGAGTCAGCTGTTCTGACTGTGTTCCCTCTCAACCCCTTGTGCACCCCGAGCATCCTCATTGGTGGAATGGGGTGAGGAGCAGAAAAGGCCTTGACTCCGTAAGCCCTTCTCAGCTATAATGAAAACATCTCTATATTATCAACAGATTTTTCAGCATAAAACCAAAGCACAGCCCCATTCAAGCCAGTATGAAAAAAAATAACTCTATCTCAGCCAAAACCAGCACAATGACCTTTAAAGGTCATTTACAACCTAAACTATTGTATGAACCTGTAAAAGAAATTTGATCACATTGGAAGCACTTAAGGTCATTATATATATGTAGGGTGGCCCCTGCATAGAAGAATTCAGATGTTCACAGAAAAACTTCGAACTCATTGGCATCAAGTTCCCTAAGGTAATTGAAAACATAGTCAGAATTAGCTAATTCCTGTTCGTTATTTGGTTAGCAACCAACTTAAAAGGCTGGCAAGCTACACCTCTTCCTCTCTGGGCAAAAATAAAGTGAATGCCCTTCCTAGGATCATGTTTATTTTTAGTGTCTTCCTTTATTCCAGACATTTATTTTAGCAAAATCAACATGTTGACTATGTCCTAGTGAAGCCTTGATAGTAAATGTGAACACTCTCTGCAACATTATCAGAACAGACAGATTTCTCAGACTCTCATCCTGTCATTGGACAAAAGCCCTCAGCTAGACAATACAACTGCTTGATTTGTGGGAAAGGCAATGTTAAGAGCCGTAAATTGGCATTAAATGGAATCAGAATTGTTTGCTCCTTTTCATCTCATTGAACATACAGACTGTTTGGCTGTGTTTATACTGCTGAGTTGATTCAAGCCTTGGAGCTCAATAGCACTGACTGGCTTGCTGTGGAGTATGGCTTGTGTCCATACTCCACAGGGTCAGCTCCCTCTAAACTGGCTTCTCTCAGTGACAGCTGAAGGGCTCCAAAACAGCATCAAGGCGAGCAGTAAGAATTAAGCAGTGTGACAGTACGTATGAATGCCTGAGCTCATTACCTGGTCCCTTTTGGTTTGGCAGTATAGATATTGCCTAAAGAAAAAAATACCCAGTTGCTGTGTGAAAACTTATAAACAAGTGACTGGAGCACCAGTGATAATACATCCATCTGACCAACTCCTTATCCTGCATGGGACCATTCCCAGGAATCACACCATGTGCCTGAGACATTGTCCAAATGCTTCTTGAACTCAGGTTTGGTGCTGTGGCCACTTTCCTGGGAAGCCTCTTCCGGTGAGTCTGTAGGGGTACCTGTTACAGCCTAGAAAGAAGGCTCCTCCTGGAGACTTTCAGGGATATTCATGTCTGGAGAAGCAAAGCAGAAACCTCCTTCTCAAGACCATGGTCACAGCAATCAGGAATCACAAAGAATTCTGTTGAAAGCTGGGCTTACAAGGATCACGTGTACGTTGGTATAGCCTAGGCAGCTGTGCCTGCCTGCACCCAAGGGTTGGTTACCCCTCCTGCATGTATGTACACACACACATGGCTGGAAGACAAAATTCATATACATGGACATATACATGGACATTCAGATAGATCTATGAAATAAAACTTCTCCTGTTTGTATAAAACCAGATTGTGCTATGACACTCACTATAGTATTAAAATGCTACTAAGAAATCTTCCCAATAATGGAGACATTGATTTGACTGTGGTCCTTTTAAGATGTTGCCCTGGGCTGCTGTTGGGAAGCTGCTTTGCAGGCTGCCAGATATGTCTTTTTGTTGTGTAACACCAAGGGTGGCTTAGGACGTGAGGCCATCTGAAATACTGGTTAGTCTGGGAGAAGCCAAACCCGACATGAGTCACACTCACACTGTATCTTCTTGCAGTGTGGGGGTGGGACACTGGCACACACTATCTCCTACTCTCTGCCTAGTTCTTGCCAGCCCATAAACAACTAACCTTTCTCCAGAATTAAGCTTGGGGGTGAACTAACACTTGAGTAGCATGAAAAATCAGGAGATAACAGGCACAAAAATCCAGCACATACCAACAAGATAGTATAGATGTACTTTGTGTTTACTTAATTTGAAATAACATTTTTCCTTTGTGGTAAATCTTCCATCTAGAGTAACTCAAACTTTTGTAGTGGAGTTGGTTAGGTTGGATTGGAAAAATTATTTAGGTAATGTTGAAAACTCTGCCTTGAAAGCTTGAGTATAGAGACGAGGAAAGTGTAATATTAAAACTCCACTAACAGTAAATATTGAACATGCTACCGCAATATATTGATTTCCCTTGATATGCTCACAATGTGATATGATGTTGAAAATACAGCCAATTGTCCCTTAGTGATGGCCAGATTATGTCTGTGGAGGTTAAACCATGTCCTAGGCACACAGACATATGATCTGGCTGACTGATGGAAACCGTAATCCACATTCACTGGGCAGAATGTCTGAGCCTATGTATTTTATTAGACTCTTAAACTACCTCTGTAGCTTCACTGGAAACATGTGGGATTAGAGGGCATGTGTTTAGGCACTGACCTACTGATGGTCTGTACACTTTAACTGGTGGCACAGTCCTGGGACTCTTCCCCAATGCAACATTAATAAAGCTACCTGCTCTAGGTGAGAGTTTAGCTGTGTGGTTTGCAAGCTGTAGTATGTCACTTGCTTTTGGGGCCAGAGAATTGTCTCTGATCCATTTTATTTACTGACAAATACAGCCAAACTGATCCATGGAGAGCCAGATTAGCTTCTGAACACCCAGTGTGCCAGTTGCACTGGACACATCAGGAATTAGGATGCAGATATCTCAAATTTTCTCGTTTTAGGTTTGGCAACACAATTTCTCATTTATTTTTGGAATTCCAACACTTAAGTTACTTGGATGAAGGAGAACTGGCTGCAAGTGAACAAAGTTTTATCTACAGGAAAATGTTCAGTTGGCCCAAGATATGCCACAGGTGCATATGCATTGATCATCATGTTTGCATGTTACATGTCCCTTTATAGCCAAATTTGGTCATCTCAGCTTGAGATCTAGTTTTTAAAAAAACAGCACAATATGCCAAGAGAGAAAGTGAAGAGAAGTCAGTAGACCTCTTCCAAGTCTGCCTCCAGCAGCATGCGTGTCACCTAACTTCTACACAGTGCTTTTGGCTGAGCTCATCTGTAACCTCTTTCAAGTCATTAGAAACAAATAAATATTTTTAGGGACTGATTCATCTGACCTATTTCAGATATATATAGGAACAGGTGGATCATACCTTAAAATTGCCTGTTTCTCTCCAGCTGTTATAAATGAAGCATTTGGCAATATTCTCATACACAATTTCTTCACATTTACAGGAGATATACATAGCTCAGTCTACAACAGTGCCATACAATTATTTGTTACATTTTCTTCACCCTTTCTGAATAAATCCATACACAGCAGAAGTAGTCTATCAAGGCACAGCTTTTGCTCATGTGCGCTCCCCCCCACGGTGGTCAGGCGGTGAAGGGTAGGAGCGCACACCTCAGTGGGGTGTAGATGACACGCGGTGGCCCAGGGAAGGGGGCAGCTTGGGGGCCCTCCTCAGCACACAGCAAACACAGTGGCCATGGACCTGGTGGGACCTGGGCTCTGCTACAGCTGCAGATTTACAGCGTGGTAAATCTCCGGCTCCTCAGCAAAGGAAGCACGAGCGGCCACAGGAGTGGCGTTCTTTAGAGGAAATGAATAAGCACAAAAGGGCCATCTGATACCCCACAGGCTAATGTGTGAGCACTGTCTTATTAAGAACAAAAGGGATCTGAGGAATTGGCAGAGATGTCAAATTTAGTACTCTGGCTTTTGAAAATATACTAATAACTCCATCTTCTCTAACCCTTCTGATTTTTTTTCTCCAGAAGAAACAAAAAAAAAAAAAAACCAGTAACTTTTAGATTCATTTGGTTTAATATATCTTGCATGTTATAGTACCAGAAGGATTTTAAAATGCTGTATTAATTATGGGCCAGATGTTGTATGCAGGGCCAAGCTTAATTGATAGGACTGTTCAGGGCTGCCACAAAGCCGTGTGTTTGTTGTCAGCTCTCAGGAGAAGGGTAACGTGGCTCACAGCTATGTATCACTGAACAAGAATTTTGACTGAGAAAATCTGTATGCTTGAGAGTTATATTGTCTTTTAAAGTGTTTTCTGCAAGATTTCTATAAAGTATTTATACTTTGGTATTCAGGAACTGAACTAAGCATTGCCATTGGATTATTGGATTCACCTCAATTTGCTGCAATGTGCTCTATGCATTTATTGCTCTTTTTGGGTGCTGTTTAAATGCTTTTGTGCTTGGTTAATAAATCATACCCGAGATTTTAAAATCTTTGCAAAAAATGTGGACACATAGTTTCCATTAAAATGAGTGGGAACTTTGGACCTTGTCCCTAACTTGGACTATTATAATGTTGTACAAATAATTATTCATCTCAGTGTATTGAATACTTTATTCACCTTCTCTCCTTTCAAAATGAAAAAAAAAAACAGAATAAAAAAAGCGCTTCTGATAAGGATTTAACTGCAACATATTTGTTTTGAATTTGGATTTTTATCAATGGCACAAAATCCAAATTAAAGTATTTTGCAGAGAATAGTCCCACTTCTCAGAATCATCTTACTTCTACATTCAAAAGAAAAGTAGTCTCCTCCTATGTTTTCTATATTCCTAGCTCCATGCAGCAAGCCACAAAACTCAAGCTTTTCCTTGGCTTCCCATTTTTCAGAGGACCCCATATAGGTGTGCAATGATATTTTTAGCAATATATAATAATAGATATATACAATTTAGTATATATACATTATAATACTTATTACATATTTTGATGTAATAATATAAGAATATTGAAAAGTAGCTTTCATAATGCTCCCCTCCATGTGGTACACACCCCCAACATTTAAAAAACACGTGAATCATAGATTCTGAGTTATCAGCATGCTGAATTAGTAGGGACATCTGACTCCCCAAATGGTATTTGATCTGTTTTATCTGACTATTTTAGAATATAATCATACTTACACAAATTGGCTAGAGTGTCTCACGATACTCTCTTTCATCAAAACTTTTGATCAAGAGATTTTGTCTTGCATATAGTTTCATTTAGCAATCTTTGGTATGACCAATAGGAAACTTGAAATATATTTTGCTGGAGCTGCCTGTTTGTGCAAATCCTACTAGCCAGCCAAGGCCACTTGAAATGATAGATGAAAGAATTTTAGTATTTACTTCTCTTGGAAAAACTGAGCCCAGATGACAGGACCTCAGAAAACAGAGCCGTTAGGTGTTCTGCAGGAAGATGGTACTGACTTTCTTCATGCTGTGCTGGTGTTGGGTTGAAAGGACGTTCTTCTTTTCTGTGGGGTCTCTGTTCCTCCATTAATGGCAGATTCAGAACAACTTAGAACTGGTCTCAACATTTTTTTATATTGGATGAGGAATGGAAATGAGCCACTCTCAAAACAATTTCAGCACAGTTTTCTGCATGATATTCAGGCAAAGCTTGTCCTGATGATGTTCTCATCATTTGGGTTGCTATAATGCAAAACTATGGAGACTTACAAGCTGTCTGGAGAGGAATTTTCACAAGGCTATGCAGTCATAGGCAGGCATAAGAGAAAAAGAAATGGCCTTAAACTGAAGGAGGGAAATGTTTGGATTAAACATTAGGAAAAATATTCTCTACTGTGATGGTGGTGAGGCACTTGCAGAGGTTGTCCGGAGCAGTTGTGGACTCCCCATCCCTGGAAATGTCAAATGCCACTTGGGATGGGGCTCTGAGTAACCTGGTCTGGTGTAACGTTTCCTGCCCATGGCAGGGGGTTTGGAGCTAGATGGTCTTTAAGGCTTCTTCCAAACCAAACTATTCCATGATTCTTGGATTCTATAGTATTTGTACAGAATTCCTCAAGTGATGTACCCCACAGCATTCTTAGGTGAAAGAAGAGATGAGACTGAGTCTGCTACAAGTGCTGTTAAAAACTAAAACAAAACTAGAGGCAAGATGCTCTCTCCAACTCATATGCACAAAGGGCAGTTGCATTGGACCTATATGGTCAATAAAGTAATACATTTAGACCACAGCTGTGCTGGAGAAAGTTCAGTAGATCTTGCTGTTCAAATTATCATGTGCACCCAAATAGCTTTTGGCAAGCTTTGCATCTTGCTGCAGGGTCTCCTGGGAATGGTAATGCCATAGTTAGCAGAGTTTGAAACTCCTTTCCCTTTCCTCTTCTCCTCTGCAGCCTGCCAAAGCTTGGATCCCTGCAACCATTTTCCTTAGGTATTTATATTGCAGTGGATTTAATGACACAAACAGAGAAAAAAAAATTAAAAATAGGCCTAAACTGAGAAGAAAACAGAAATATTTTAGTATTTTAGCTGCAATCATAAATCCCGGAGATATTAATCTGTGTAGCCAGCATTTATGTATCTGTGTAGCCAGTGTCCAACATGCAGTGCCAGGAGCAGTTTCCTTGTTGGAAATGGTCCTTATGTAGTGTTTATTCTTACAGTGCCATTTCCTCTCCTTTCCTGTCATGCGCTCATGACCAGAAGAGCATAAAACATCTACCAGATCCCTGAGAACAGGAGAAGGTGGGTGTGTACTAAGAGCATACAGGGGGTCTCTCTTTTGCAAGTATGTATTTTCCAACCAATTATTTCTTCTTTGAATGTCCCCTGTGTAACAGCCCTTGAGGATAGCCTGGAAAACCCTTGTTTTACTTCCAGTGCTGTCCATGACAAGGCTGGTGAGTCAGAGCCCTGTGGTGTCTCAGGTCCCAGCCCTGGGTGTTCATTAACATGTTTTGGGGCTGTGAAGTACAGCTGAACCATGGGGATGCAAATCTCCAGAGAAGGGGAGGATGGATGGATCGGGTCTGTGACACCTTCAGTGGCCAATGGTTTGACTCAGTAATCTTAAGGGTTTATTTTTTAACATAAATGATCCTGTGATTTTAACACGAGCTATCAGAGCTTGTGAACAAGGGACTTAGTAGGGCTTCAATGGCACTGAGATTGGACCATGTGTTTGGACCATTGCAAAAGCAGGAGACAGACTCAGAACACAGATATTCATTTATAAGAGTAGACTGTAACCTCAACAGGGCAGGAGAAGTCTTTTATATTCCTCTTCTCTGTCCTAAGTCATTGACAAAATGAGGCAGCACAACTGCTATGACTATTGGTTGGTCTATCTATCTATCTATCTATCTATCTATCTATCTATCTATCTATCTATCAATCTATTTATCTATCTATCTTAGAGTGACTAGAAGCCAGGGCTAATGGTTTAGCTCTCCAAAGGGTATTAGCCTCTGGAAGACTCAGAATGACGTGCATGTATCTTAAGAGGATACGTAAAGTAAGAACACAGGTCCAGTACCTAATCCATATCCAAAGTTTGGTTCTCACCTGTGAACAGAAATATTACTACCTTGAGTTAACAGACTACCTGGGCNGACACAGGTATAAATTTATAAGAGTGGACTGTAACCTCAACAGGGTTGGAGAAGTCTTTTATCTATCTATCTATCTATCTATCTATCTATCTATCTATCTATCTATCTATCTACATCTATCTATCTTAGAGTGACTAGAAGCCAGGGCTAATGGTTTAGCTCTCCAAAGGGTATTAGCCTCTGGAAGACTCAGAATGACGTGCATGTATCTTAAGAGGATACGTAAAGTAAGAACACAGGTCCAGTACCTAATCCATATCCAAAGTTTGGTTCTCACCTGTGAACAGAAATATTACTACCTTGAGTTAACAGACTACCTGGGCATCAGTCATTGGTCCAAGGCATTTGAGTCTCCAAATCTACTTGTCCCTGAGTGCTCTGAAAAATGAGGTACCCATAGAGTACAGGTAACAAACGCAGCTAATGTGGAACACACATTTCAGAGCAAGGTAAGGGGTGGAGGAGCTGGCCCTGGTACCCTATTGTGTAGGGGTCTAATCCTCAGACAGTGAGTTTGCCATAATGGTTTGCTCTTACCAGTAGGACCCTTTCTGTCAAGTTTACCTTTTTTCAAAATCAGAGTATGGGGATCTAATAACATGGCTCTTTTCATACTGACTGAGTGTGTGAATACAAAATATGATTTAAGAAGACACATTGTGGAGCTTGTTTCCAAAGCTGAGGACAGAAGCTTTCTCCTAGAGTTCTCCTGCTCGACCTCAGCCTTGCTTTTCTTACTCTGGGGCTAGATCCTCGGAAACATGCTGTAAGCAATGCACTGGGTGTGAATGGCAATGAGAGCAAGAAGGTAAACACAGAAGGCAATTGAAAACTTTTTTTTATTGTGAAGATTTAACATAGGATTCATTGCTTTGAGCACTGCCTTGTCAGATCGTTGCCCTTTGACATGGCTTTAATAACTGGAATAAAACAAACTGTTGGGATTGTCTCTTCAGCTCTTCATAATAAAGGAAGCATAAATGCTAGAAGTCAATTGCACTTGGATAGGAAACTTGTAAAGAAGAACTTTCTTGACAGAAAATAAGATTTATGGGAAGTGTGGCTTTTGTGGGAGATAAAGAATAGTTAAAACAATTGGAGAAAAAAAAGAAGGAAAAGTTCACCTTTTTCTATCAATTAACACCAAGCATTCAGCCACAGGAAAAAAAGGTATGGATTAAGCAGAAGACTGCCAAAGTTAGTTAAAGCTTATCATTCACATATTGCCTAGAAAATGTCATTCATTCCTATCCTAATTATTCCACATTTGGCCCGTCTGGCATCCAGTGACAAGTCATTAGCAAGATAGACAAGCTGCTATTGCAGTACAGTCTGAACTCCTCTGGAAAAACTTGCAAAACATTGAAGGGCACAGAAAAAGTGAGCAACATGTTCCTATTTCCTCAGGCTTACCAGAGAGCAAAGGTACATGATAGGAAGCTAAGATAACCTGAATCCATTTCAAAATGTGTTGGAAAAATTAAGGTAAAAAATTAAGGTAAAAAATTCTGTGCAACTCTTCTGTAACACTGAGGCCAGGAGTTGATGAGAGGATGTTGTATCATTTCTTTTAAACTCTACTGGGAGTTCAGGCAGAGGAGACCAAACGGAAGGTCTAGTTACAGTTCCACCACAGGATTTAAGGATGACTGTTGTTGTTCATTCAACATGCAAAGACTCAGCTGTTGTGCCGTTACTGGGTCCTATTGTCACAGTACAAACTGAGCACACCAAAGGTGCGCTGTCAATCTGTACAACATCCGCTGTCCTCCATGCCCCTGTACTGCAGAGCGTTTCCCTGTGTGCAGTCTGGCCAATCCATGTTCTTTGCAACAGGAGATGCTATTTAGCAGCAGTTTTCTGTGATGTGGAGCTGGCTGCCATCTGAAGGTTTGCTTGACATGTTTCTGCTGCCCTGTCTCCTCACATACTCTCGGGTGCTTAATATGTGGAAACTGGCCATCAAATTTGGGGCTGAGGGGCCTCTCATCTGACATGTGCATCAGCTGTCTGGGAGAACATGGCCCACGAGAGTATTACTACAGCACTTGATATTTGACAGGACCTTGAATAACAGGCTAATAGCACTGTGTGCTTATTTATACAGCAACAGCACAGTAGTCAGTGCAGGTGAAATTGGGAAGTCACATGCCATGATAATGATAAGCTGTCCATGTTTCACATGAGTATGAGAAAGTGGTGATGACAGCTGTGTGGCACTTTGAAGCCAGATGCCTCCTGTATTCCAGATACAGTGCCCTTTAATCTCCTAAGAACCATGCTGGATTTTGCTGTGCTCTGCATGACTTTGTGTCTTGCTGTGACACTCTGAGACAGCCTCCTGCTGAGGAGCAGAATTGGTCTGCAGGCTTCAGAGCTGCCTTGTGAACACATACGGACAGGCCAGTCTATCTTCTAGCACAATAAGTGTGGTAAAGAACCTCCATTTTTTTTCTACTGGTGATCAGGCCAAATTGCCTGGCAGCATTACTGAAATATTAATTAATGTGCTTTACATCTTCTTCTGGATGCACAGTGACTGCTCAGCTGTCAACAAAGAGCAGGTTCCCAGCACAGAGGCTCTGGGGCAGCAGGAGGGAAAGTAGCTCTCAAGATGTTATTGTTATTTCACCTTCTGTTGGTTCTTCTGCACTGGAAGAACATTCTTTTGGTGATTATGGATGATCTGCAAATATTAAGCTATTTTAGAGTGACTCAGCCATGAACAAACACAAATATGTGAAAAGGCATTTTAAGCCATGTCTCCAGAAATCTTTACATGTAATAAGCTTGAGTATGATGTTTCATCAAGTAATCATTCTGAGACTTATTAAGGCCAGAAACATAGGCCTTAGTTAAGTGCAGATTTAGACCACTCTGTATGTTGACTAGCTATTTTCCTGAGAACTTTCTGACCTAAGTGTGTGACAGAAGCTTTCTTTTTTAAATAACCTTATGAATGTTTGCTGGCATGGCAAAGCAAAAGAACAAGATACAATAGACTCTTGGTATAAATCTCTGTTAATGAGATCAGGACTAGAAACCTCATTGTTCAACTCACATTCTGTCTGAACACAATCTGCTTCTCAAATTATAAATCAGGGGCAAGACACTGTACCATTGTGTAACCCTACACTCTGGCTCTGGAATGTTTCCTAGTCATAAGAGGATTGTCATCATTTCATTTACAAGAGAACTATCAAACAGGCCTGGGCCATATTTGGTCTACAACCCCCCCCTTGAAAGAAGACAAATACCCCTGCTTGCAGCAGGGTATTTTTGCAGCAAAAACACAGAAGCATGCATTATAGTGTGCCACATCCAGGAGTCAAAAAACAAAAGAAAAAAGCACTGTCAGAAGCAGTGCTCATTACTAAGTAAAACTAATTTGTTTATGCATACCATATATATATGTATCCCTCTATAAAACAAACACACATATGTGTAATAAGATCATGGAGTTGGAAGGTTTAGTTCTGTCTGCAAAGGCGCATTGTGTGCACAAAGCCTCTGCCATCCCAGGAGACCTTACAGCACATTCTGCTTCAGGAAGAAAGAACGATCCCCTCTGACAATCTCAGACAGACAGAGAGAGGGACTGAGTCACAGGGTGTGGATGATACAGTCATTTGAAGAGCTCTGAATGATATAATTGCTTTCACATTTTCATCCAGCTTTCTAACAATCCATGAAAATGGGGAAAGACTTACGAATTTATTACTGGTTTAGGAGCTGTCTAGGAAATCCCAAGCTCACTCGTCAGCTCCATCAAATGTAGGTTGTTAAACACTTAACCTAAATGCACAACCTGCCAGCCAGGTCACCTCTTGTCTTTGCTAGGACTCACCCGACAGGAAGGGAAAGAGGCTCACCCTTAGCACCCTGTGTTCTGTCTCCCTAGTTCTGCCTGCTGTTGAGAGCGATATCATGAAAGGTCTGTGCAAATATCATCCTGCCCACCATATCCCCACATGGCTCTGTTCTCCAAAGGGAGACCGTGGGCATGGGCTGACTGGACAACACAGAAATCAGTGCTGCAATGTGAATAACCACGAGAGAATAACGCCGGCACTCTGACCAAACGACCTCTGAAGGCCAAGTTCCCCCGTGCCAAAACCTTTGCCTACAGCTGAGAACAGAGTTCAGACCTCTCGAATAGATTGTGTAAGTTTTGCTTTTTATTAGATGGCCCAACTGAAAAATCAGAAAGGGAAATAATTTCCATGGGCAAGAAATTACCAAATATTTAAGTGGACCTGAAACAAAACATTTCACATAGATTTTGACTAATTTTATTTAGCTAGTCTCAAAACCTTATCTTGAAGTGAAAAGTCAAACTTTTAAATATAAACAGAAATATTTGAACTTCAGTGGGTTTTTTCTTTGATGAAAACTCTGAATATTAATTATTTCACCAGCATTTCCTTTTTTAGAAATATGTTTTCACTTTTTCAGTTTGCTTAATGGCACAACACTTGTATGATCATTCAATAACAGACAGTGGTCCATTCTACTGATATTTTACCTAACTGCAGGATGGTACAACATTCAAGAGATTCAGCATCTTTCAGTCTCATCACAGCACAAGTAAGAAGATCAAATAAAAACATTGCTGAAAATTGAATAAAAAGCATAGGAAAGTGATCTTTCTCCCTTTCCTTTCCTTTCCTTTCCTTTCCTTTCCTTTCCTTTCCTTTCCTTTCCTTTCCTTTCTCTTTCTTTCTTTCCAGTTTTCGTTCCTTCTTTTTTTTCTTCTATTCTGTTTTTGTTTCTGTGAAAGAGCACAAACTACCAGATACAGACTAAATAAAAATGTTAAACAATTGCTTCCTTCTCAAAAAAAAGAACAAAATTAATATATGCAATACTCGATACTTAGTATGTAGATTCGTGTCACCCACAGACACTTCGGTCACCCTGGATCACTGCCACCATTGTTGCTGGTTTGGGATTTATATTCAATATTGAAGGAATCGTGTGGCTATGATTTGAAATACAATTCCAAAAATATTGTGGAGTCATTTCTAGTTATAGGGGGTCAAATTCAGTTTGGGTGAATTCTCTCTTATAAAAGCAATGGTGTTACAGAAGGAATCATTATGAGCCAGATGATTATGAATATTATGATGAGGATGAAAAAAGGATATGCCACCTCCTGTCTACTTGATGGAGCAGATGTGTTTAAGTGTATTTGGTGGGAAGTAAGTCTGGTCATTCCCACACAGCACCAGCCATGTTTTAGACGGCACTCCGCCCGTGCGCTTCTGGTTTCTTTTGTATTGTGCACTGTCATTCCTGCTGTATCTGCAGAATTTGTCAGTATCAGTCAGGTTCTCCTCCCAGCAGGGGCTTTACCAAAGATGCTGCCACACAATTCAAGACTTGTGTACTATATGTTGGCCTAACACAGGCAAATGCATATTTTGAGGTAGCCCATTGGTCTCAAATGCTTTGATGCACCCTCCTAGCAGCCTGTGGTTGTATAGCAGAGTAGTGTTCACTGCTGCAATTTTACACACACATTGGCTGCCCCCAAACACTGTCAAAAGGGTTTACTTGTGCCAGTTTTGGCTGCAAAACAGAGTGTTCAAAATGCTTGAAACATCATTTACAGGCGTCAGTAGTAGGCCTTCTGCAAAGGCCTTCCCCCTTCACAGGGCTGCAGTTCTTTTAGACAGTGAATCTGGTAGCTAAAGAAAATACTTTCTCCCCCATGAAAGCAAATTGACCAGGAGCAGTGGCTGGAGGAGGAGGGTCTCTGACTTCTCCCAGTCCCCCTCTTCCCATCCATTACCGCTGAAGACCTTATTAATGAGCATAGGCAAGGACCCTGCTGTCTAATGACTCTGGCTGGAACAAAGTTCCAGAAGAGAAGGGAGAACTAGAGTCTTGTTCAGAACTCCCAGGCCACTGTGGCAGCTCCAGCTGCAGCCCAGCCAGTCCCTGTCTCGCCCTGTCTCGCTGCCTGTCCCTGTCAGCACTGAGGACTTGTCATAGTCCCCATGTGTCTGTAGCTGCACCTATCCCTCACATCCACAGCACTGTCACTTCTGCCCCCAATGCCAGTGGCAGGCCTCAGGTACATTGGCTCCTGCCACCCTAAAGCCTGGCTGCAGGTACTGGAGTGGATGGTGGCTACTGGCTGTGGTGCCCCTCCAGATACAGAGGTAGGCAATTTTCTTCCCGGCACCATTGGAGGCTGCTACACAGGTGATGGAGGAAAAGGCGGACCTTGGTAGGGTAGGGGTGCTTTCACGCCCTGTAAAGCCCTGATGGGGCATAAAGGCTGTGTTAACATCAGCCCATTTCTTCTAACCCCGGCCTTCTCCTGGCCATGTCTGCGCTCAGGAGGCTGCTGGTCAATGACACCCTCATGAAGCTCTGCTCTGGCTTTTCACAAGTGCTCAGAACCCAGCTGCTGCCCCTGGGCCTGCTCTCATAGTGCACATTCCTGATGCCCAAGGGTCACCCTGTTTAGACACCTAAACAAAAATTATACTTCACTATTGTCATAAGAGCCAAAGTGACCTCAGAAACAAGGTTATTACCTTTGAGTTGAAGCCTGTAATGCTAAATCAAAAAAATAATTTGAAATTATTTTCCTGGAAATGTAAATCCAGGCACCTGCTTTTGAATGTCTTCAGGAAACTGAGGAAATTGACTCATGGGCTTTATTTCTGCCACCCAAACTGCCACCCAGGAGTAAAAACCTGGTTAAGCTGCTGCTCTGGCTTGCTGACTAGCCACTACCATGGCCTCTGGTATTTGGATTATTTGCTTTCCCCTCTCTTAATCTCTGTTGGGAAACCTTCCCCCGCTATTTAAATATGAAATCCTCACCATACTGGAATGTCACAGGGGACTGCTGACAAACAGAGATGTAAGGGCTCAGTATTTCAGGGCAAACCAATTTTGAGTTCCAACTCAAAATGCTCCTTGTTAATTTGTTTCATGCCTTTTGCTGGGAATTCTACATTTATTTGAGAACCAAAGACCAAGTAAGTACTGACACACATCAAAATCCTTTAGGCATGTGGACTTCAGCTATAGTTTCCCTTTTCTGGCAGAACTGTCAGAACAGATGGCAATAGTGGTCATAAGAAACCAAGTTTCTGCAATTTTGATGTTTAAATACAGTTTATCTTAACAGTCTCCAGACTGAAGTCAGCCCCTTTAAGCCAGATTTTTCCTCCAAAGATGCTGTAACGCCTAGCTAGAGGAGCAAGGTTATTTATTATTTATTAATCCATTCTTCAAAATATTTTCTTGAAAAAATCAATGTTTTCCTAAACCTTCTTTGTGAAATTTAAGCTGCTATTTGCTATATGTAGTTCACCTTAGTCTTGGCTGACACAATGCACCAGCAGGTAGCTCTAAACTCTGATAAACTGTCCCTTGTTACGATGGGCACATGCTTTCCTCTTCTCTTTTTCTTACAGGCTGGTTCCTTCCTAAGCAACGGCAGCACTTTTTAAAGACAATGGTATGATGATCTTGGTATGATGTGGAACAACAAAGTTTTTAAAATACTTTTGCCAAATGATCACTTAAGAGCTTCTTTTGGGAAGATGCATTTCATTTATAGAACGCCAGTCTCCAAGTGGGGGGACAGGTTTCTGTGGTTGCACTGCTAGGGCACAGAGTCCCGACCTGAAATAAGGCTCTCCTAAGCTTCCATACACTTTGTTTCCAAGACTAGCAGTGGGGATGTGGCACAGACTGTGTGGGGATGAGGCACAGCTCTGGTGGAAGTATGGGAGTGCTTAACACCCCAGACAAACCCTACAGTTGTTACTGTGCACTGTGAACAGAAAATCAGGCATCTAATACGGAGTTATAAATTGAGAGATTTTGTAAATTGTTTTTATTGTTTCTTGCAGCTAATTACAGCCTAAATTTGTTGACTGATTCTGCTTGTTTTAAAAAAAAAGATGTGGATGTGGCACTGGTACTTGGTTTAGTGGTAAACACAACGGTGTCAGGTTGAACTCAATGATCTTCCAACTGAAATGATTCTGTGATTTTATGATTCTATGAATGCTTATCTACTTTTTATCGAAACAGCAGAGGAAGTGAAAAAGAAGAAGTTAAGAAGTCACCATTTCTTAGCAATTAAATGACTTCACAGATTTAAGTATCATGCTGGTTAACCAAAGGCCTTTAATCCAGAACTGGCATAACAATTCAGATGGGTTTTTAAAATTGATTTTACAATAAAGTGCAGAATAAAAAAGATTTAGTTATCCTAAAAATGCTTACCACTAATTTGACATTCATTATTTGAGCTTCTGCTTTCATCTTAATTTTGTTGATAATTTTGTAGTGTCAAACAGTATACACACTGCATATAAAGTACATAAAGCCACAAGATCCTGTAGCAGATAATTTCAGTATCTCCTGTACAATTGTAGTGGGTTGCCAGCTGGAGGTACTCTGGTACTGCTGTGAGGCTATTGCAGGGCCCACCCAAGGGGAGGACATGCATTGCTGAATAATAAAACAGAAAATAATGAAATATGCACGTATAAAAACAAAAATGTGATTATGTATAACATTCAAGAAACATCATTTGATAGTATCATATGATCTGTTTTCCATTCTATAAACAACTGCATACCTTCATCTGGATTTAGAGGTTTGTATTACAGAGTACAAGGTCCTTCACAGAAATTACTGAGTAAATATCCATACTTTATTTGGGTGCTCTGAAACAAGGAGAGCGGAAACAGGTTGTTCTCTTGGTGAAATAAAAATTTTAAACCCCGTTATTTCTCCTACCAATTTGATGAAATCTCATTCATCTGTACTTTTTCTGCAGCTGGATACTTGTATGACAGTTCACTCTTACCATCAAGAAGAATTCCAAAGCAGTGGCTGAGATTTGAATGTGTATCTATAGCTGAACACCTGTTTCAATGTGTAAGTATAGACTTGTAGTGAGAGAAGGGTCTTAAATGCCCATCAGACAACTTACAGTTCCAGAGACTGGACAGCCTGAGCAATATCTAGTGTTTGTATCTTATTAATGAAATAAAAATCTTGTAGATGAATTAGTGGGAGAAAGCTTTGTCAGAGACCAGTCGGCCAAGAAAGAATTCTGTCTACTGAAAGCCAGGGAAATGCATTGGTAAGGAGAACAGCTTTGTTTCCTTTTTTTTTTAAATGTAGGACAGACCATGAAGGACCAGAGAAAAAGCTCAAAAGTGCATTATTAAAACACACTTAGATTCAGTAAAGGTTACTGTGCAGAAAAAAGAGCAAAATTTACAAGTTGTTTAGCCATAAACAACTAAATTTATAAGATAGGAGGCAGAAGAAAGGAAGCTGAGGTTCCAAGTCACAGCTGTTACTGAGATTCCCAAGAAGAAAGGCACAGATGCACTGTGGTCTTTTCACAGTCCCACTTCAAAACCAGGCAATAATTTTGAATTTAGGAGCTGGGATGCTTCCTGGGGTGTTTCGGTCTCAAATTCAGAAAGCTGTAAAGCCTTATGAATAAAGAATATTTTCTTTAATATTTTTGGTAACAGCTTATCCAGTAAAGTATATACAGTATGCGAAGCAGAACATCTTGAGTGTGATCACACAGCACGTGTGATCACCGGGGCATCAGGCCCAGCCTGTGAGGGTTTAGGAAAGACAGGTCCTCTTTGACCGACCTGATCTCCTTCTATGACCAGATGAGCCACTTGGTGGATGCAGGAAAGGCTGTGCATATTCTTTATCTGGACTTCAGTAAAGTCTTTGGCATGGTTTCCCACAGCAGTCTCCTGGAAAACTGGCTGCTTATGGTGTGAATGGATGTACTCCTCATGGAGGAAAGAACTGTCTAGTTGGCTGACCCCAGAAAATGGTGGTGCCTGGAGTTACATCCAGCTGGCACCCTTTCACAAGTGGGTTTCCCAAGGGCTCGGTGCTGGGGCCAGTTCTTTATCACTGATCTGGATGAGGGGATGAATACACCCTCAGTCACTTTGCAGCTGACACCAAGTTGGGTGGGAGTGTTGTTCATCTGGTGGTGGCTCTGCAGGGGAATCGGGACAGGCTGGATTGATGGGTCAAGGCCAACTGTATGAGGTTCAACAAGACCAAGTGCTGGGTCCTGCACCTGGGTCACAGCAGCCCCCTGCAGTGCTACAGACAGTGGCTGGAAAACTGCTCAGAAGAAAACAACCTGGGGATGCTGGTTAACAGTGGCTGAACATGAGCCAGCATGTGCCCACATGACCAACAAGGCCAATGGCATCCTGGCCTGGATCAGCACTGGTGTGGCCAGCAGGACCAGGGCAGTGACCATCCCCCTGTACTCAGCACTGGTGAGGCCACACCTCAAATCCTGTGTTCAGTTCTGGGCCCCTCACTGCAAGAAAGAGATTGAGGGGCTGGAGCGTGTCCAGAGAAGGGCAACGGAGCTGGGGAAGGGTCTGGAGCACAAGTCCTGTGAGGAGCAGCTGAGGGAGCTGGGGGTGCTTAGCCTGGAGAAAAGGAGGCTCAGGGGAGACCTTAGTGCTCTCTACAACTGCCTGAAAGGAGGGTGTAGCCAGGTTGGTTTTCTCCCAGGTAACAAGTGGCAAGAGAAGAGAAAAAAGCTTCCAATTGTGCCAGGGAAGGTTTAGATTGGACATTAGGATGATTTTCATAATGGGAAAGGTTGTCAGTCATTGAAACATGCTCCACAGCGTAGTGGTGGTGTCCACATCCCTGGACGTATTTAAAAGATGTGTAGATGTGGCACTTAAATATGTGGGCTAGTGATGGACTGGGTATTGCTGGGTTAATGGTTGGACTTGATGATCTGAGAGAACTTTTTCAATCAAAACAATTGTATGATTCTATGTTTCTAAGTATATGGTCATATCTATAATTTTTC
>VZSE01010936.1:215084-250601 GCA_013398275.1 Promerops cafer
AGCGTGTCCAGAGAAGGGCAACGGAGCTGGGGAAGGGTCTGGAGCACAAGTCCTGTGAGGAGAAGCTGAGGGAGCTGGGGGTGCTTAGCCTGGAGAAAAGGAGGCTCAGGGGAGACCTTACTGCTCTCTACAACTGCCTGAAAAGAGGGTGTAGCCAGGTTGGTTTCTTCTCCCAGGTAACAAGTGGCAAGAGAAGAGAAAAAAGCTTCCAATTGTGCCAGGGAAGGTTTAGATTGGACATTAGGATGATTTTCATAATGGGAAAGGTTGTCAGTCATTGAAACATGCTCCACAGCGTAGTGGTGGTGTCCACATCCCTGGACGTATTTAAAAGATGTGTAGATGTGGCACTTAAATATGTGGGCTAGTGATGGACTGGGTATTGCTGGGTTAATGGTTGGACTTGATGATCTGAGAGAACTTTTTCAATCAAAACAATTGTATGATTCTATGTTTCTAAGTATATGGTCATATCTATAATTTTTCTTCAGTGTAAATTTAGAGTATAGGAGAAAACTGGTGATACAGTATTATAAAGACTAACTCCTGCACCGTACACTGAAGTTTTGAAAAGTAAATTTTGTACTTGAGACACTCATATGCCTATTTATTTCTTTACATTCCAGGTATCATATTTTGTTTCCAGCTGACAAGATCTAGAATATACGAAACAAAATACAAATACCTATTGAAGAAAGATAATACTTATCACTTGCAGAAGATGGTATACCTTCAGGTCAAAGTAGGAATTAATTGCATTAACAACTATTTTAAGCACTAATTACTCTTTTTCTCTCTATGTTGTTAAGAAATACAAATTATTTTTGAGTTATATATACCTCAAATGGACCCTAAATTACTGTTCCTTAAAAGTTCTTGGAACTTCCTGGATTTAGCAAGTATCTTCAGATACCAAAATGAAAATGAAGCCAGAGGACGAGGCGCTCAGATATAAACTGTTAAAGCTTGGTTACAGTAATATAAAGTTCATGTTTGTTGGGGCTTTTTTTACATAAACAGAAAATAGGGCCAGCCTGCTGAACAGATTGATATAAGTATTTTCAATTATATTTTTACAATAAAATAAGCCATAAGGTTAGTTTGTAGAAATTAAAGCTGAACACATTTAAATTAAATACTTACTAAGGGTTGCTTATCTGCAAAACACGTGAAGCAAATGGGTTCCTGGTAATGGCTTCTTGAACATCTGAAAAAAGCATGAAAGTACATAATGAATATTATATAAACAAAATACTTCAATAAAAATAAGATTCACTCAAAACTTTCTGAAGATTGTGAAAATGTAATTTAATAGCACTTGTTTTATTTCCCCTACCAACAGCTGCTGAAGTATAGGCCATACCTCTCTTTTTAAAATTTGCGTCTAAATGATGTATGAACAAAAAATTTTAGTATCAATAAAGACATCTAAAGCTAGAGAAAAGAATGCCATCTACTCTCCAGCAACAAATATTACAGATGTAGATTGGCTAGTGATTGACTGCTACTCATTAAAAAGACCAATATAAAGCTAAAGATTTTTAATTTGGTAACATGAGAAAACAAAGCCAAAAGAAGGGGTGCAAAAAGGTAAGAGTTTAGAAAAGCAGTGTACTTGTATGCAAATACCTAAAACACTTACTTACTTACAAGTACTTACATGTAAGTCTACCTGTAAAATTTCCCAGCTTCCTATTACCAATTTTAATCCCCAAATAAATAGGCAAGCTAATTAAATTTCTGAGATACATACATACGCGTATGTACTACACTAACTTTCACAATTACTTCATTTGCAATCTTTTAACTCCTATGATTCTTTCACTGTTTCTTCCATATTGCTATGTACTTTTCTCACAGTTTTCCTTTTCACACTTCGAAAACTTCAGCGTCCTTCCTCCCAGTTCTTTTGTTGAATTTACTTTTCCCTTTGTTGTTTCTCTGTTACTTATACAGAAATTTCATTTTATATGCTCATATTTCTCTGTTCATATCTACTTCCTTAACCTAAGCACATCATACTGAAACACTTCTCTGGTAAAAAATGGATTTTTTCATTTCCATTTGCCTGGAAGCAATAACCACAGGTTATGATAAAAGGAAATTCTGAACCACTGTTTGACAGAGCAAGAGTTGTAAGCTACAGCTGCAGAAAGTTTCTAAACAATTGCAAAGACCTCTTATTCTGCTGTTGCAGTTTATAAGAAACTGAAGCCTTTTTCCTCAAGGTCAGATTTCTACATTACATGGTCATCACCACGTAATGTAGAAATATACAGGTAGTGTGCAGAAGTTTAATAAGACCTGGTTTAGTTTGATTCCAGTCAATAAGGGGGTAAACTTGGGTAACCTGACCAGGAAATGGTGCAGTCCAGAAGGAATAGTGGAATAGTAAAGTGAAATCAATGGACTTTAAGAAAGCACACTCTAATAAACTCAAGTAATTGGCATGTAAAATTTTATATGGAAAAAGTCCAAGGAAAATGTAAAATTCAGGAGAGCTGGCAATTCCATGTAGAGCACAAATGGCAAGCAGTTATTCCAATCATATAAAAAGCCAAGCAGACCAGTGAAGAGACTAAGCCATAAGGTCCCCACTGATTTCAAGCACAGGACGGAGCACACAAAATACTGAAACTGTGCCAAACTAATGTGAATTTTTAATGGAAGACCTGTATGATCACATCGGTCAAAGCAAATCCTAAAGTAACAAGAGACTTAAAAAGTAAGTTTGTTCTTCAAGTGTAATAGTTATCATAGGATGACTAATGAAAACATGAGCTAATTAATCACTGGGGAAAAATTATCAAAAACAAGTACAGATTTTTCCCCACATTCTTCAGCAAAATGGAAGCTGTGATGGGGGAGTTCATGTAAGAGCACCAGTATAAAGCAGGTAACAAATGCACCTGGCATAAAGGAAGAATAAGTTAGAGAACACTTAGGTAAGTCTGGCATTTTTAAAATGGTTGCACAAGTAATATTCACTTAAACATTTAGATTTATCTGCAGCAGTGTCAGAACTCATTATTCCTAGCCTTTCAGAATTCATGGAGAAGAGGAACATTCTAAAATATTAGAAGTAAGAAAATGAAAAGCCATTCATTATAAAGGGCTACATTTGCAAAACTATATGACATAGAGGACAGTAATTTGCAAAAAGAATTGCAAAAAAATTAAGATGGATAAGCTTTGCAACAGATTTCCAAGTGAGGCTGATGCACCTGATGCACCTTGAAGGAATAATTTTGACAAACATTTCTTACAAACAACAACTACAGTTAGGCTGAGCCAGTTTCTGAAGGTGTCCTCCCATCACATTTAGAGTTATTTTTTACCAAGACAAAGTCACCATTATTTTAAATTATTTTCACTGACTTAAAGAAGGTTGCTTTGATACGCTGTTTGCTACATTTAGTAAATAATAACAGCAACAACAACAACAACAACGATAGAAAATATTTCTATTACAGGATTCCTGTTTTTAATCCAAAAAATCGATGGCAAAAAAATATAAAGTTATTAATCCATTGATGTAGCATTCTATTTATTATTCCACTTACTCTGCAGCTTTTGATTCAGACAATCCAGAGACTGGAAAATCTTCTGTTCTTCTAAGGAAAGAGCACTCCTGCCTGGACACAGAGCCCTTTTAAGCAGTGAGGGCTGGCTAGCTGGCTTCACACGGTCCATGGCTGCCAGGATTTCACCCTCTGCAATTGGTGTACTTGCTAGTTTTTCTGCCACTAGAAACTGAGCAGTGCTTTCTGAAACTGAAGAGATTACAGGGGGAACTTCAAATGAGGAGGGCTCATTTGAATACACATTTAAATAAACTGCTTGTTTTCATGACTGTAGGTCTGTGAAACACACAAAATTGACATTAAAAGAAGAAAAAGGTGGAAAAATCAAGAAACATGATATGTTAGAAAATGAACTAATTAAGAACACTAATGCATCTTACAAATGGCACCAGCGTAGGTACTAATGACTTTGGAAATATGTAATGATAGCAAGCAATACCTCTCCACATCATGCAATTATATGTGACACATACAGTTAAAACAAAAAGGAATGGAATGAAAACTGAATATATGTTGTAATGCATTTATAAAACCATTAATATCATGCTTTTTGATGCTATATCTCACATTTACAGGAAAAAAAATTGCTGTAGAGTATTACCCTTTCTTACTTAGAATCACTGATACCAAAAGACATGAGTCATGTTACCCAGTGGGTATATTCTGTCATTCTACTTTATGTATAACAAAGAACTGAAGTGAGTTGTGTTACCATACCTTCCTCAGGTTTAGAGATGTTTTTCATCTTTTGTACTGGATCAAATGCAGATTGAATGGGACTCATCTGGACAGCACATAATGAATTCTATCAAAAATATTATAAGAGTATTTTAAGTACAATTTAAGGTAACTATCCTACCTTCTGAACATGTTTTAATATTTTGTATTACCAAATGTTTTCAAGTGAAAAAAAATATTACTGTACATAAATTTAGAGATGTATTCCAGTTGGTATTGTTCTTTTCATTAGCAGTGACAACAAGCTGACTAAGCACATTGATTCAAAATCATGTGACAAGGAACAAATCTTTGATAATCCTGAAACTCTTTCCATTTTGAAGATAAATAAAATTTTATTTTTTTTATAGTATTTTATATTAACCTGTCCATGATGAGCAGGCTTCCATATTTTAGAGATGACACTTTGTCTTCGGCATTCTGAAAAAGCTCGGTGTTTATTTTCATAGTTGCCAAAAACCTGATTTTGTCTTGTAACGGGAACACCACCTTAAATGACATGCAGACAAAAGTAAAACAAAAATGTGTGAACAACAAGATAAATATAGTAGTAGCAAAACTAATAATGGTGAGTAAATGTCTTTGTCCACATTTAGACATTTACATCTGATCTCCTTAAGTTGTCGTAGATGTGGACATAAGCAGCTGAAGTGAAGCCCCATGTTGAGTCCCAGATAATAAAGATGGTCTGCACAGAGATACAAGGTGGTCTTACCAAGTAAAAAGGAGAATGAAAGGTGAGCTGTGATATAAAAAATATCAAATAAATAATGTTTTAGAAAATAAATTGCATTTAGAGAATAATCTTAAAGTCTAACTGTTTAACACAATAAATCACTGTTGATGAATTGTTGTATCTATATGTCAATTGATTCAACTTTCACTAAGATTACATAGTAGCATGCAGAAAACATGCAGTAGTTAATGAAGTTTATTTGATTCACAAAAATCACAGAATGGTAGAGGTGGGAGGGGACCTTCTGAGGCCATCTGGTCCAGTGCCCCCACTCTAGCAGGGCCACGTAGAGCTCATTGCCCAGGACCATGCTCAGATGGCTTTTGAGTGATTCCAGGGATGGAGACTCAAGAAAGTCTCTGGGCAATTTATGCCAGTGCTCAGTCACTCTCACAATAAAAAAAAAAGTTTCCTGATGTTCAGAGGGTAAGTCCTGTGTTTCAGTTTGTACCCACTGCTCAGGTACTTTCAGTGGGCACCACTGAAGAGAGCCTGGCTCCATCCTCTTTCCTTCCAGCTATTTACAGACATTGGTAAGATTCCCCAGGGCCTACTCTTCTCCAGGCTGAATACTCCAAGCTCTCTCAGCCTTTCCTCATAGGAGAGGTACTCCAGTCCCTCTACCATCTTTGTGGCTCTTCGCTAGACTCTCTCCAGCGTGTCCATGTCTCTCCACAGTATTCCACATCTGGAATACTGTGTCTGGAATACACAGTATTCCAGATGTGGCCTCACAGGTGTTGTGAGGTTTAAAAGTTATGGATTTAAACCTTATCTCTATAGCTTGGCATTTTGTAGTTAATCTTATTAATTAATACATCTTTGTGCTAACTTTTAAAAGGCAGTACTGCTGTGCAGCATTTTCTCTCAGCCAGAGAGGTCTAATCTAGACACTGTACCTCAAATTTATCTCAGTTTTGTCTGGTGTAGCAATACATTTTCAAAACTGAAGTGTTAAGTTTCAAAATTAAAATTATATTCTTAATTAAACTTTCATGCATACAAACTGGAGATGCAAATCAGTATTTTCATGTGCAACTCAGGAATCTACATACCAAGGAGATATTATATTCTTATTTGTAAACACAGTTACTAGATTTGTAAATGGAGTTACTTGATTTAAACTTGGGAAGACAAATTACCTATTTATTTACACAATAAATATTTACATGTGCAGTTTAATGTGCAGTTCATAATTTGACCAAGAGTTGCATTACTGATTCTAACACAATTTTATTTCTTTTTTGGTTATTACAGTTATATTAAAGCAGAATTCTTATCACTCATAGAAAAAGAAAAGAACTGATTCTAGAAACATATTTGAAACTAATCATCTGGTTGCTGCCATCAATAGTAACATGAGACACATTGAAATGTTGCCATTTAGTTATGTGCAAATTATTGTAACACAATACATGGTGCTGAATCTTACCTGAAAAGGAAAGGAGATGTGATCATATTGTATTGAACATGAGAGAAAAAAAAAAAAAGAAAAAGAAGACAGAACAACCCCCTTGTTATTAGTAATCATATAATGTTTTTCTGAAAAAATAGAACTCCAAGTTGCTCTATGTCTTCCAAGTTGCTCTATGTCTATGCATCAATACTTAATTTAATTAATATGTAAGACTTGATCAATGGCAAGGAGAAGATTCATTTGAGACATATAAGACAAAATAACAATAATCAATAGTCTCTTTAAGGGAATGAGATACTGAGCAGTCTACTGCTATTTAACTGCAAGCATGTTAATTAGCCTCATATTTGTCACAGGCTAAAGGTTAAACACATTTTTAAAGCCTTTACTGACTGAACAAGAAAAGTGTTAAAAATTCTAATATCTAGCTACAATAATATGCTATAATATGTGTCCAGCAGAAGATATACAACTTGAAGCCTGGAAGCCAAGCTAAATTGGTATCCTCATGAACAATAATTGTATTCATCTGGTTCTCACTTTCTGTACATTTGGCAAAGCATTGCAAAAGATCACATTTTCTACAACGTCTTCACAGACCTCATGGAACTCTGCAGATATTTTACTAGAAAGCAGTGCAGTATTCAGTTTCACTGCAAGCACTTCAGGACAAGACTATGGTGTCTATGTGCATTTGCAGGCAATTGAACAAATAACAGCAAGTCAGTAAGAGTTATCTAGAGTATTTTAAAAAAAGAAGACCTCCAAAATACAAAATATAAGCAGATACTGAGAGAGGGCACCCCACATAAATTTTAAAAGGCAGTTACTCAGCTCTCCTCTAAAAGAGCTGGAGGTATGTGACACTGGGGATGTAGCATTTGAAGTTGCAGTGAAGACACTGTAAATAGTGCACAACTCGGACCCAGGACACTTCCTGATTCATTGATCTGATGTGCAGATAAGGACATCAAGAGGCAAAAATCTCTGCTGGAGGCAAGGCGTGGTAGTGCAAGTCTTCATTCATTTCCAATGTAAAATCAAATAGGTTAAGTCACACAGATCTTAAACTCATCTGTTTAACTTTGAACTGGAACAGACAAGCAGATAATATTTTCCCTTCCCGCCCCTGCTTTAGGCCAAGAATATTCACCTGCCTGCATCTTCTCTTACACAACAGAGTTGTTCTGAATCACTCCATAGTTAAAACTGTGTATTACTGTAGATAAAACTAGAAATGGAGGGATTTAAAGTTATGGGTATTCATTATTTTGCTAGAAAGTATCTTTGAGTTGCATGGCCAATCCTTGGGGTGATCCTAGTATGTGAAGAAGTTTGGCGTACTGCTTGTACCTGAATCAGGGACTACAGCTTCAGGAGCTCCAGTGCAGCCCTCAGGAGCTCCAGCTGCAGCCCTGAGTAGGAAGCAAACCAGCATACTACATAGAAATTACAAGTACAAGGATGTCATCAGTGCCCAAGGCACAGAATATAGCTAGGCTGCACAGGACAAACAAGGCAAATCAAAAAGCATGAAATGTAAATTGAAATGTAAACCCCAGGAGATTAAAATTTATTCTCCCCAAAATTTCTTATCCATCTTTCCTGTATCTTACCAACCAATCTGTGCCTCATATTGTTCCCAAGGTTAATTTTTAATAAAATGCAGGATTGTTCCTCAAATTTCTTGAAATTCTTTATAAATAAGATATACCTTGCAGCAGAGCAAAGTTTGCCTGGCAGAAGCTCTTTAATTTTAACTAATCTTTAATTTTTGCTCAGCTTTTAATAGTATTATAGGGACTAAGTCTCAGTAATTGTAGGCATTTACAGTGTCAGCATTTTAAAAACACAGTAGAACTAAACTTCTTTTAGTCTCATGTGGCAGTGACTGTTGGACAACAAGCTATCACTCTCAGTTACCTTGTAAAACTCACTCGTATAAACTTAGTCACTTCCTCCCATATCATTATTTAGACCACCTGTCACATCTGCTCATTAGTCATGAATATAATCTCAGGGAAAATACTTCCTTTTCATGTAATATTGCAGAGAGCTATTAGAAATGAGGATTGATGTTTGAGAGGCCTCTGGGCACCACTAGAATAGAAATGAGAATGACAAATGGTGAAGGCTTGTTAAAACTGGCTGTGTTGTGTGAATGGATGCAAGGTTGGATGTTTTAACTGAAAACAAGTCTGTGATGTATTTGAAGACTTTTGTCTGAACATCCCCCCACCCCAGACCCAGAAACATGACACTTACCAGTAGCAGAGTCTTTTGGAGCTTGGGTAGAATGTGCTCCGTGCCAGAAGGTGCTTGTTTTTCCAGCTGCTGGGATATGATGGAGATGTAATCTATTTTCTGTGTTAACAGGTCTTCTCTCAGAGCAAGTTACTGAATGATCCTGACAGGCACTTGCCTGAACATTATTTACAGAACAAGTATTTTTTGCCCAAGGTTTGTATTTGGCTGTGCTGCAGTCAGGTGTAGAGATGGCAGTGGCCAAGCCAGCACAAGCAGCAGTATTGTCCCTGTTTTCTGCACTGTTCCTATTTAAAACCTGCCTTGCTAGCACAACACACCTGCCATTGAAATCACTGTGGCTAGCACTGGTAGCTTGCAGGCTGGCAGGTGGCAGTGACTGACACCCAGGGCTGGCTGTGTTTTTGACACTTCTGTTTCCCAGCAGAGGTGTGGAAGGTGGCTGAGGTGCGAGGCATTTCCCTGGAGCTTTTTGAGTTTTGTTGGCTTCAGTAGCTGACTGCAGTTGGATCATAGTGCCTCTTCTCTTCTTGGGCATAAAATGTGACTGGACTCTTACAGATGTTGCTCTTGTGGTTATTTTTGCCTTATTTTTGAGTTGACCACCTTCTTTAATTTTAGCATTATTGCTACATATTGGGGGTTTACTTGCTTCATCTTTTGATACCATCCAAGCTTTCTTAGCAGAAAAGGATCCTGTAGACATAAATACATTCTGAGATGAGTATTCTTTATTTGATTTTTCAGTATTAATGTTTGGTTTTGACATACGAGAATTTTCCTGATGATTTTTTATGAACATGGGGTTTGAAGGGTGAGCAACAATACTTAAATTATTCTTAGGAGTGTTATTTGCAGTTTGAACACATTGCAGTTGTGAAGAGGATGTTTCACTGATGCTTTCTTCATGGCATTTTTCATTATTTTCTATTATTATCTGGTCAATTTCATCACACCATTTTAGCTTCTTATTGTATTTTTCATTTTCTTCACTTTTCTTTTTTATTTTTGCCAGTTCTAAACTGTCTCTGATAGATGACATGAGCTGAGTTCCAAAACTGATCCCATGGTCCGTAACCACAGCTTTGAAATGACTGGGTTCATATTTAGAATCCTTCTTTAAGATACTTCTGAATAACTTTACTCTTTTTCTTTCAAGAATATTATTTTTCAGGATTTTGTCCTGTGCATGAGTGTCAGAATTGAACACTGTATCAGGTAACAGTGACACATTTTCAATTATATTTCCCCTTCCTCCTTTATTATTCTGTTGCTTAACTTCCAACAGAACTGAGACATTTGGTATGTCCTGAAATAAAGATGTTTCTGAAATAATATCATTCATACATTTAATGTTTTCTTCTTTTGTTTCAGCCATTTTTCCTAAGGTATTTTTAAAAAAGCCTGTACTGATATTTTTGTCCTTTGGTAATATATCAGCTGTGCTGGGAATGCCAGTGGAACATCCCTGATTAGGAAATAAGATTACAGATGTTGCAATAGGTTGACTGGATGATTGCATAGATTTAGTTCCCTCCTGTGGGGTCATTTTAAAACTCTGATCTTGCATCAGATCCTGAATTCTTTCTCCTGGAATAGAATCAGGGCTGTCCCAGGCTCTGCTAGGATTGAAAACAGGATGACCAGTGGTAAATGTGCTAGCTGTTCCAGAAGATGGCTTGCTTCTGTCTTCTACATTTTGCAGAAAATGAAATGCATTACTTACAGAGCTCTTTTGCCTACCACAGGCAGAGAATTCTGCAGGTTGTTTTCCAAATCTGTGAGAAGCAGATGATTCCTCTTCTGAAGTGTTTACATGTTCAGCAGGAGTTAGAACATTATGTTTAGCCAAAAGATCATGAATAGGTATGTTGTGGTAGTGTAGCAAATCTACATTTCTCAGACAATTATTTAGATGCACATTTTTAGAAGTACTTTGATCTGTGTGAAGTAAACCATTATTCCTAGCCTGGCATTTTTCTGGATCATACAGGGCACAGTCACACTGTGTGGTAAAAAATGATTCACTCTGTGTTGTGCAACTTCCATTTTGTTCTCCAGCCTCAAGACTGTCAAGGCTCATCAGGCTTTCTGAATCATCTGTTTCTTTGACTTTTTCATGAAAATTCTGAAATACAGGCATAAAACCAAACTCTCAGATTTATCAGAAATGTGGTTTTGCTCATAATAATTTTTCATTAATGAGAGCTTAGGCCAAATCAATACTGAGCCTAGTGTTTTTATGACTTGGGGTCATATCTCCATGAGTGTTTCCATCAAGTCAAAATTTACCAGTGTTAAATTGCAAAAGAAAATGACATAGTTTGGGAAGAAAGAGAGTAGCATAGTTCAACAAATTTAATCTTCAATTATATATAAATTCTGCAATATTAAAAAAAAAAAAAGGAACTAAATTTATCTGAACAACAGTACTGTTTCTGAATTTCCTTATGAGACTGGGTGATTTTCATCCTCTGAAAGGGTACTTGAGTTATAAACTGAAAGAGAATCCATGAAAATGAAGGTTTGATAGGGGATCTACCCCAAACTGAAACTTTTCCATAATACTAGACTGAGTATGTTTCTTTTCATACAATGTGCCACAAGTGATGAGGAGTTTAAGCCTTGTCATGGCAAACACAGAAAAGTCTCTTAGTTATCATAACCACAGTGATTAACAACTCCACCCAGTGAAACTCCTCCTTCAAGTCTTTCAGAATGAAGAAAATATCTCCTGTTCTATGAGGACAGATCAAGTCCCAGGGCATAAGGGATTCTCATCCACTTCCCCAACCTTTTCATTAAATTTTAATGGAGTGATGAATAACAGTAACTGGCACCATCAGAAACACCAGTGGGACAACTGTGTGCATGTACTACACAAATGTTTTCTTCACTGTTACTCCTCTATCCAAGCACTGAGATGCTGACATGATTGAAAATACATACTTTGTTAAGTACAAGACTTCAAAATACACACGAACATAAAGGAAAACAAGCATGTCAACAATTTTCACAGTCTCATACACTCTTTCCTGGAATTTCACTTTCACACAGCTCAGCGGCAAAGTAATTTTAAACCTTATGTTGGTCAAAATTGGTGTGAAAAATTAAGAGAAGCTGACTTAGATATGCATTCTTACGCAATAAAGATTTTTTTTTCATTAGTGACCTCAAACGGAAAATGTTTCAACTAGAAAAATCTGTTAACCTAGGTGAGTGACTATATATGCCCTAGCAATGACATTGAATTAACATTTTGAAAACTCACCAAACATAGAATTCTTTAGTGAATAATAATGCATTTTTGATAGCCAACATTTTTTATTCCAATAAAATTGTTATATCTAAATATTGTGTATTTTATATCTGTACAAATATATTAAATTGCAGAAGAAAAAGCTTAGTAAGTCCTGAAAGACTTTTTATTATTGAATTAAATCTTATCTTGCACTAAATGTTTAGAGGTTGGTGCAGTCTTCCATTACAGTTATGATCTGAGATAAAGATACTAAATAGAAGGTCAAAGCAGGAAGTGTAGGGAAAGATCCCTTTAGGGAACATTTTCAAACTAAACCTCTACAAACCGGTGTCCTTCTAATAAAAAAGAATATGTAGCACTTTGTTAGTTATTTATTAACCTTTATTTTTGGCAAAATTATATTGTTAACCTCTGCCAAACAAGGAAAAGGCATATACTAAGAGTTTTCTCTATCAGGCCAAATTTAAGAACTAAATTTGAAATTTTCAGAAGGGGAATAAAACAGTGAAAAGAAATTACAGCTGTCAGGCTTACTTCTTGTCTAATTTGGAAACTGCACCTGTATAGCAAAACATGTGTTTCTCAAATGACAGAAGAAAAATTTTGTAAAGATCGATTTTAAAAAACCTTCTCTTGACAGCAGGTTAGCTTAAGTTGCTAAATCCGGAGGATGCAAGAAAATGTCCAGCTTTTAAAAATTAAAATAAAAAAATTCTCTGCAGTTGTGCTCCAGAGGTTGAAAATAGACTTGTTCCTACATTATATAAGTAAGTATGCTCCTTATAAACTAAAACCTCATGGAAAGCAAAATCTCATTTGAGGTAACATCCAGAAATGTGAGGAACTAAAGAACTAAGAAGTTCTCATTTAAACACACACTCACTCTTACTTAGTTCATGCAAATTTAGTTCATTTACATTTATTCTGTTGCATCATACAATTTCATCCTTTCACACATTAAAGATGCTTAACATTCTCATTAAAATATTTACATATTTCATTTAAGACTATTATGTAATGCAAATGAATGTCCCATTTCCTTGTAAAAATGTGTAATTAGAAGTACTTCTGCAGGAATAAAAAAACATTCAACAGTTATCCTTTTTTAGTGATCTATAAGTGCAAGGAAATAAACCTAGAAATCCCAATGACTTAATTTTATTTAATCGGTGAGAATATTATAGGATGATAAGATAAAAAAATGTTCATAGAATACTATATTGTTATTTGCCAGATTTACATTTTTCCTGTTATGTAAGTACAATTTATTGTATTGCCTATAGCCTGCATTATCTTATATTACAGTGCATGAAATCTAACACCCACACATATCCACATCCCTAGGAAAGGAATACTTCTGAGGAGTTAAAGAGGTCACTTGTATGTCTTAGGACTTAGAACAGCTGTGTCAAGAAATTTCACTAAAACAAATGGAAAACATGAGCATAAGAGATGTTTCATAAGGCCAGTGAAAGAAAAACATAGCAACAAGTAAAATTTTAAGTGAACCTGACAAGTGAATTTTCTGCCAAAGGACTTTGTCAGAATGCTATTACACTAAAGAGCTGCTATGTGTATTTGACATTTTCCACAAAAGAATTGCTGACTGTTCATAATTCCAAGAGGTGAATGGGAACACTCTTCTGAAGATAAAATCCTGAATAAATGCTATCTATTTGAAAACTGAGGCCCCTCACACCTCTCACACTACTTGCTATTTTTGATAATTTCAACTGGTTTCTTTACAGAAATTCTTTGCTTTTTATATGTGTATATTTATCATATTACACTTGACATGGACTGTGAAGTAAAAGACACAACTTACTTAGATGCAAAACTAACTTTCAAAGCCAGTGAGCTACCTAAACAACTTGTTTCAAATTTACCAACTATGGAATGGGAAAGTCCATTCAAAATTAATAATCTCATTTCTATATGAGTTTGAAAAACATCATGTACATAGCACTGCATAATACTTATCTCTCAGAAGATCTGGGCAGACTCAAGAGAGCAAATGACACTGTAAAAGGATTTTGGTGCTTACCTTACATAAGAGATCCATTCTATTGTGCCAAACCCACCAAATAAGCTATGAAGGTATAGGATGACCAGAGAAAAGCTTACTGTCAACACCACTGTCTTTCCCAGTCTGATGCCTAGGTGCCTGATCTCCTCCCAGGTTAAGGATACACAAACTACCTGTCTATGAATCTATGAGTTTTTGAAAGGACCTGATTTGCCTGTTTGGAAAATCATCACAGGATGCTAGAAATGCAGGTTCAAACTACTCAGGATAACAATAACTTGTTTCTAATTTCATAGGCATGCAGGCAATTTCAGTAAGCCATACTATCAGAAGATTTTAAAAGAAAAGTGATCTGAACACTGAATACCAATGTTTTATTCTGATTTTCAGTCTTAATAAGGCCTGAGGTAAATGTACATAATTGCATAGGAAACAGATTTTCAGCTGAACTTGCCTCTCTGTTCCTTTAGCATCTCAGTATTCAGAGTGCTGTTTCTCAGGTACCTTGTCCCAGGTGTCTAACTCTCACACACTAATCTGGTCATTCAGTTGCAGGAGTGCAATTTATAATGCTAGGTATAAGTACTATGAAAACTGTTAAATGATTAAATGGCAGTGTGCACCATAATTGCACTGTTCCCTTTTTTTGTTTCTAACCCATTAATAAATTCAGTTTGAGCAGGCATTGTCTACCCCAGAAATTTGTCATGTAACAATAGCATGGGACTGCATAATTAAAAACCATGAAAAAGGCAAATAGTCATAGAGAAATACTGGGAATGGATATGAACTATGAATTCTAGAAGTTCTTTAATGTTTAACTAATAATCATTTTAACTGTTACAGTTAACAGATTTGAATGAACTGAAGCCATAACATCAGTAAAAAAGATTAATACTCTTTGACCAGTAAACAGTCCCTGAATGAATCAGTGTGTGAATACAATTTCTTAAAATAATCTCTCATTCAGGTGAGGAACTACCCTACCAGAGCTCTTTATTTTCTAAAAAAGATAGTATACATTTTTGTAGTCAATGAAAAAGGATTGGGGGTTTTTTTTAGCAGTGTACTTTGTAAAGATGGAAGAGTTTTTAACATGGTTCCACTCTTGTGCACTGCACAGCAGCAGCCAGGGCAGAAGGTGGATTTATATAAGGAAATCCTAAAGCTCAGGTACAGAAATACTTTTAGAATCATCCTAAACTGAAAGGGACCCACAAGGATCACTGAGTACAAAGCCTGACTCCATACATGGCAACCTGAAGGCTAAACAATAGGCATTTTCTAATACTTATATTTGTATCTTTCTAGAAATATATTTACCAGTAAGGCAGTCTCATGTAATTTTCAACAGTCTCTGCATGCTTCATTAATATAATCACTTATCTTGAAAAAAAATTCTGTGACTTACATGTTACCTGTTTTACAAATTCAACTTTTTTCAGTGAGATACATTTCAAGACATACATTCTTCCTGAGAACTTCACAGATTTGATTTATAAGAACTCGTACAAGCTTTCAGCATCTACTGTCCCCTAAATAGCCTACCGTATTTAAAGGTTAATTTTTTAAAATCTTGCCACTTTTTGAAACAGTGCAATTCTTTATGCAATAGTTCATTACAAGAACTTTCAGTCTTCTGAAGGAGGTCCCAGTTACTCTCTGCTTATCCTTGTCTTCTGAATTTTGGGTATTTGGTTTGATGCTTTATTTTGTACTTTATTTATGGTGAACCATACTTCCTTATGGAGATATGCAAGTATTGGGCATAAACTGCCCAGCAAAGCTCAAGCTACTAAATACCACAGAAGTGCTGCTGCAGGTTTATAATAATTAATATTATAAATAATGAAATAATTGATTAGGCTCCTGGGTACCCAGGCCACCATTCGAATACTAGGATATAAACAGAATACTTGGATACAAAAAAGTAGCTGAATTCTGTGTTGCTTTAAAATTCATAAAAGGCTTATCTTTTTAATAAAACCTAGAACACACCTCTGCCATCTTCAAAGAGGCAAAATTACTTTGGAGATTAATACTTTAATCTTCATGAGAAATCAATAGATTTTCCAACATCCCCTTGAGACACCAATATATAATATCACTGATAATACCACGTTAGTATGATGCAGCATCATGGTAGACCCATAAACACAAACTTTATATCTTCTAGTGCCTTCCTGCAAGCAAACATCTTACTGTAACTGCAGTACACTAAAGATTTGATACTGCTATTTTTTACTCTGTTTCTTTCTTTCAGCTACATTTATGAACATCTTACTCTGTTGCAGTAAAACAAATCCCTCTAAAACCAGTCATGAAGTATGGTAAAAATACTTTAGTGCATATCTATACATAAATATTTCATATACATACATACATATATATACACACACACATATATACATGGATACATGTGTATGAATGTAAACCCAAAAATGGAGTCACTTTAATATGTGCGGCAATTATTATGAAAAAACTATATGCTTGTAAAAAAGGAACAGGTATATATTAAAGGACCGTATCAATTTCCTTGTTCCTGTGGTTTGTGAGCTATGCTGTATGTATAACAATCATAACTTATCCACAAGCAAAACCTTATCCATGTATTAGTCTAACTCTGAAACAATCTCTTTTGTACTGAAAAGCTGTTTCAGCTTCAATCCTACATTATTACCTGTTCAAGAAGAGCTTTGAACTGAGAAAAGACACTGTTGAACAAACTCCAGATGGTCAGGTGTGAAGACTGTCATGTAATTTTATACAGCACAAGCTTAGAATATAAAAAACCTTGCCAAAAACCTCAAAACCTACTCTTGAGGAATACACAATCAAAACAAGTTGGAGAATTTGGGTAAAATAATTTAGTCTGGAGATACATTTCAATTTGTCTTTATAGCACATGTGAATTTTGGATTACTGAAATAATGTGGAAGATAGCCATTAGTCACAATATTGGTTGAAAGCCAATGAAAACTGAACACCTCTCCTCTTGCCAAGAGGAAAATAAGTAAGGAAATCACGCATGCCTGTCATATAATTTAAATGATCAACATAAAAATGTTAACACTCACCTTTACAAGTAAAAAAATGGCCAACATTTCTAGATTTAACGTGACTGTAGAAATCTATTTCAAGTTGCTGAATGGTGTCTACAAAATCGAGTTTGACTTCTGCTGCAATGCGATTTTATCCTAAGCCTCCTCGTCAGAGTCTTTTTCCCCACTAACTAGCCTTGAGCATTCTAAAAGTTCTTGATGCTTGGGAAAGACTCTGTACACAGCACTCCTTTTTTTTCATGCTGGTCTTGGCTCTGAAGAATTAGACTGGCACAACAGCCCTTGCAGAAGGAATCTTTGGTGAACTCATTCCAGTCATACTACAGTTTTTCCATCAGTAACCTGAAACATCTCCATTTCACAGACACTGTGAAACTCAAAAGCACAGCAACACAAACAGCTAACACTCTTACAAGTGAGCTCCTGCAAGGCAGGTGATGTCCAGACCATTCAGTGGAACATCACTTAGAAAATATTCTTCATTGTTTCTCAGATTTATGTGATTTTACATGTAACATGTACAAACACACAGTACAGTAAGATACAAATTTTTCCTGTATTAGACATAATATAAGAATAACCTGCTGGGCTTAGGGTTTTGGTTGCAATTTCTGAGAAATTATATCAGTGTTCCATTTCTATTTCAATAAATATTGAAGTGTTTTCTTCCAAGAGGAATGGTGTCCATAGAAAGAGTGGTTCTGAGTACTTCAATGGCTGCACAATATTCTCAGAAAAAACAGCACACCAAGGTAAAAATCCTGCTTCAAATCAGTCAGAAAGGGATTTCAATTTGGATTTAACACATACCACTTGAGTAACCTAATTATGGTCATATAGAGGAGGGAAGAGGAAAATACAATCTCCATGTGATAATCTATACCTATGTTGTCTTGAATTAGCTATTACTTCCAAGTATTTTGTTTAAAAAATGAAACTATAGACATAAAATGTTATGCTGTCAGTTTAATTCAGGCATAATGTATTTTTCTGGTAGAGCCTAGAAATATTGAACTGATCAAAATAATGTTGCATGGCCATGAAATTGAAGCGGTGACAAAAAAGAAAAGACAAAAAATACCTGAACAATATTCTTCCTTGTCACATATGAGCCATTTAGTGGAAATTTTCTAAATTATTCAGTCCAAGGCAGGTACCAGAAATGGAAAATTTCAACATAATGAGTTAACAGCTTGAAAAAATGTTAAGCATCTTGGGACTAATGTCATTTGGTGAAAAGCTGCATGCAGCTTTAGCTAAAGACCATGCTACTAGCTCCACCTTAAAGATTTTATTTATGCGTGCAGTAAAACCAGGAAAGGATGGAGAGACAAAACCTTCATTTGTGAATGAAGCTAGCAATATTAAATTCTTCTAAATGGACATACTCATGAACATAAAACAGTAACTTGATGTAGTGGCTTGGATGCAACTATTGCACAAAATAAAATCTACTGCTCTCAATACTTTACACACAGTAATTTTGAAAAACGGTAGAAGCCACTAAAACGCTTGGCTTACCAATGAATCTGTACAAATATTTAGAGATGTAAAGCAGGGAACACAACAAATCTACTGGTAAAGGTTCACATAGAACTTTATTGCCCTGTAGGAAAGTAAAGAATTTTAGGAATCTTTATAATCCTGTTGGGCCTGTAAAAACAGAAACAAAGAGAGGTCAAAGGATCTCAATGGATGGCTAGGTTGCAAAGCATGTGCAAAGAGAAATACTTTAATTTCAGAAATTACTTTGGACAACAGGTTGTATCAAGACCACTGAAGTCTATTGATTTCAGTAAAAGTATTCTAAATCATTATAAATTATGAATTAGTAAGAGTATTATAAATACTATTTCACAATACAGGAAGTCACAATGCACATGCACACCAGCCATCAGCACAATCCAAGTATTAAACTTCCAAAACTCAGGCCTTAGAACAAAGTCAATAGCTTTCTTGACTATTTTTCTAAAAATAGTTTCTAGAAATCAGAGTCCAAAGCATACAATTTCAAGAAAGCAAGTCCAAATGTCTGAAGTATAAATATTTACATTTTGAAACTATTCATCAGAGGAAAGAAGCTGAGCAACCCCTAGTGGTAGCAAAAAAAAAAAAAAAACCCTTCTGGAAAAAAGCAAAATCTTTTACAGGTATTTTCAAAAATACATTAATTTGTAAACACAAATTCCTATATTATATGCAGTGTGCAAAGTTGAGGATAACATTTAGAAAAAACTAAAAGCAAAAAATTATGCATGATTCAAAGGCCTTTTTTCCCTAGAATTCAATTAGGAAGTGATAATTCCATTTGATAAAACACTCCAATATAGAAGTCTTAAAATACATTTAGAAGAATCTTTTTATATATTTTTCTCAAAGGTAATGAGTTTTGTTTTCTAATTCTAAGATGTTCTAATGCAGCTACTGCCAAATTCAGCATCATCATTTAGGGAGGGATTTGCAAACTCTCTACCAGTGAAATGCAAATATGATATTATTAAAAAAGATTAGACTTTTTTGTATTTTTGTAAAGTGGTTATCTGTAATTCAGTTTTATCAGCTCTCTTTTATAAACTGTCACTTTCTCTTCCTTCTTTTATGCTTAGAAATAAGAAAGAATACTGCCAGTACAAAGTATACTTTCTCTCCACTCAACTTTTTTGAACCTCACTCCAGTTGAGTGAGATTTTCTGTTAGCCATCAGTTGCTCAAGATTTTCATGCATAACCATCAGAACAAAGTAGATACAAAGGCAGAGATGAATGCTCCTAGAAACATCAACATGAAACCATATCTGAACTCTCTAAAGTCTATCACTAGTTATGCATACACTTGTATTAAAAGGAAAAGCCCTCGCTCTATGGCCACCAATGATTCCATGTCTCCAGCCATGACCAAAACAGAGGGATAGCCTTCATGGAGTCCAGGTCATTTCAGATACCACGACTCTAGATACCAATAGATATTCTAGAACAAAAAAGAATGAGCCCCAAAGTATGCCCTCTTTTTTTCCAGAAAATATAATGTTGAAGACAGTGTTTCCAAAATCAAAGACAACACTGAAACATAAAATCACACTTAAAGGTGCACAACTAAAAATCACTTTAGAGCTCAGTTCTTGATTTTCACTGTTTCTAAGGTGACTTCTTAAACTGATTTTCGGTCTAAAAATTAGTTAAGGCAGAAAAAGTTTGTTACTGGAACACCTGCAGCTATTCCAAAGATGATAAAAAAGGATCTCAGGAGACTTGAAGTCAACCTCTAACATATCACCACACATTGGGAAAAAAAACAACCAAACAAAAAAATCCCCCAACATTTCACATGCCATCATTATACTGCTATAGCATTTTGTGCTGCCACAATCAGCACAGCAGAAACTTGGGTGTGCACTGAAAACCATCAATTTAAGTTCAGTGGTAGAACAAGACTCCTGTGATCAACTAATGGCTACCAATGTCAGAGACAAGAAGTCTGACATATAAATCTTACATTAACAGGAAAAAAAGGACAACATAACAGGTATCTTGGGTGAATTTGTGAAAACATTCTTATAAATATTTTTAAAGTTCTTGGACTTCTTACTGGAAAATATGTATAATTTTACTAAAAATAATCTATTGATAAGACATAGTACAGTGTGCCCTCCCGTGTTGTCTGATTGATAGAGACAGCTGAACAGAACTTTCATTTTTATCACATTCAAGAAACTTTCTGTCACACTTAAAAGCATCTTGCAGTGAATCACATGAAAATGAAAATATCATACCTCCAAGTTGTTGAGGTGCTGTTTTTCAAGGAGCTGTTGCATTTCTTTCAGATTTTTCTGGAAGAGAAGTTGGTGACTATCCATGTCTGTTCTATTGCTCTCCTGTATTGTTTCATCACAGCCAAACATTGCTGAATTCTGCTTCTGAGGGAGAGAATCACTTCTACATGCTGATAAAGATGCAGTGTCATCTGTGGTTCTTGATAAAAACAAGCAAATTATTACTTTGTCTTATTTCTATGCATCAACTGTACATTTTTAAATATGTTTCTTACCAAAAGTATACAACATCAATAAATTATGAAAAGTCCAACAAATGCTGTTAGTACTATCTGAAAGTGTCCAACACTTTCCATTTTAAAACTTCTCTTCTGTTTATTTATAAATAGAATTTTCTGATTGGGTTGTTGGGTGACTGCCTCAGGCTGCATTAATATGGAAAATGTCAGCCAACAGTTTGGTAATTTACAGAAACGGAACAGGGAGGTTTTTTTTTTTAAGAAAAAAACAAACAGGAAAATGGGCTTCATTTTTCCATAAAGTTGGCTTATGCAGAGCGTAACTATATTGAAGCTAGCAGGTATTCCCTTACTTCAAAGATCAAGAAGGCTTTCTAGTATCCATAGAGCCCAAATCTACCAGTGATGTGTAATGTCAGTATTGTGGTATGTTAAAGAATTGGTATTTGCTGCCTGAGAAAAAAAATATTTAGAGTAGCTAGTGTAGCTGGGCCCTGGGACCAGCTCTTAGCTGAAGATACACGTTTCACATATGCACAGAAATTCAATAACCTCTTCCCTTCATTTTTATCCATTTCTTCAGCTTAAGGTTTTTCTTCTGAGCCTTCTCTTCCTGCACCTAAAATTATTCCTTTTCTTTTTAGTGGATCTGTTTCAAGTGGGTAAATAATCTAGTAAGACCTTTATTTTTGTATTTATCACAACACTTAGAATTTTAGGGCAATGGAAAATGTAAACTTTCAAACCATTGAGATTATTGTTATTTTTAGGAGATTTTATACACGACTACAAAAAACATTGGCTTAATTGCAGTGACCTAAGGAGAGCCTAAAATGGAAGTTATTATTTCTGATGAGATGGCTGACAGCAAAAAGAGAGAACAAATTCACATATTTATTTTGTTAACTCAGAAAACTGCATGCTGTTTTCTTTTGAATGGCAGATACCCTCCCTACCCCAAAACATTTTTGTTATTGTGGACCAGACTGACTAACACCTGGCCTCCAAAAATCTCATTTTTTATTGGTTTTTTTGGACACACACAACTTTATATTTATTTGAGTGCTTAGACCATTCATATTTATAAAAATTTCTATATACTTGGACCATTTATATTTATAAAAGTTTCAACATTCCAACTTTTCCACAGACCATTTTTGATTTGTCGTATTAAAGTTTATATCCCAAGACTGAACTTCATCAAACAATGCAATTTTAAACATTAACAGGGAAATATATCTTGTAAAAAGAGCAGCATGCCATTTATGCATCTAATGTACAAACATCTCAGTGTCTGTTGGCTAATGAGTTCTCCAAAATCTTTGCTTTAGCATTAAATAACTAAACCTGCTAGGAACAAAATGCCTCTACTGCAGCATGGAATACACTTATTAGGTGTTTCAGGACTTCCACTTTCTCCAAGAGGAGTTAATATGTCTCCATTGCTTCATTTTTTTTTTTTTTACACCTTTTAAAACACAGACATTATGAATTCTAGAATCTTTTAAAATTCACAGGTATTCAGTTGGATCTGAAGCTGTATTTATCCAGCATACTTAATACAGTATTCATTTTTTTCTTTAAGAAGGGACTGTCAATTAATTATACGCATTCTCTTTCTGAGGAAGAGTAAATTCTAAAGATGACACAAGATTTTTGGCTTCACCATTTAGAGAATTGTAAGAAGCAACAGAAATATAGAAAGGTGTCTAGTACTTCATATTAATTAGTTATTACCCATCCCAAAATTTCCAATTAAAGGGATTATAAGAAATGTTTAAAGCTTTACAGCCCAGAACTGGTGACTTTTTAAGAACTTCACTGTTCAGAACCTTCTCAAAATGTTCTTCTGTTTTATCTGCATTATGTGTCTTGTGACCTCCCAATAGGTCATACTGGACTCAACTTTTAAACCTTTCTGATGCTGGGGTCACTTATTTTCATTTTTTGTCCTTGAGCAATTTCTAATTTCAAACTTACAGAAATAGAATTAACTTTGAGATTCTTAGCTCTCTCTCAAATTTGGTTACTAGTTACGTACTGGTTACTGTAAAAGAATATGAACATATACATTTAATTTCCTTAGGAAATCAGGTTAAGAAAATGAAAACCGGAAAAAGAACACACTATCATTATTAAAGCATAGTGAGTCTTTTAAATTATACAAATAAAATTGGAGTGACAGCACTGTAAGAAATGGTAAGCGGTCCATACAAGTCCTGAAATACCAATGTGTTGCACAAGAAGCAGTTTGAAAAAGTTGAAAAATAAGGAAAGAAATGATAAAGGCAGTGAGATGCTGTCCTTAACCAAGTCTATGAGTGAAATGAGACAAATGATCAGGAAACCTATGACAGGGTTCAGAAACACCTACATTTTTTGCCACAAATAAAACTTAGATTTAACAGGTAGATTTCTTGTTTGTTTCTTTGTTTTTGTTGCTGCAATCTTCCTATGAATGTTGACTAGAAAATAGCATGAGTGTTAAGCTCTATGAGTTACAAAATATTTTCTCAACTGACCAGTTTATCACGTGAAAATGTGTTAATCAGAGCAGAGACATGTAAACATGTTGAGTATTAATGTCACACTGAAGAACACACTGAAGACCAAAAGCAGGGAGACCCCTTTCAGGCATAATTTATTCTGAACGTCTGCACAATTTATATCATGCAGAAAATAAGCGAAATGCAGAAAGGAATAACAAAAGAAATAACAACAAAAATAACCCCCTGAGCTGAAATGTTAAAGAAATGAGAGGTTAGGAAAGGGATAATCAGGAACTAGTTGGAAATACAGATGAAAAATGAAGGAACATTCTGTTGTAAGTCAAGGTATCTTAGAAATAGTGCTTGGGTAGAATGAAAAGTATGCAAATAAAATTTTATGGGATATAAAATGAAATTACAGGTCAAATTGTTACCAGGATGCTCTTGGTTCATGTAGGGAATGAGAAATATAAAGGAATAACAGCTGGAAAGAAGATCCTTGGGCAAACATATAAACTAGAGTATCCTTGAATGTCAAAAGGAAAAAAATCTGGATAAAAAATCACCTAGAGAGAATAATTCTGAGAACAGCAATTCGGTTTGACAACCATGGCAATCTGAGTTGGGCTATAACTGACTGGAGACTGGGTTACCCTTGACTATTCCCAGAATTCCACTAAGGGGAAAAGGTTTGTGTCATCTCTGCTGTCTTACTGACTGGACACAAACAACTCAATGAAATTGCATAATGTTTCATTGGAAAAGTTCACAGAAATGCTTTCTTTGCTACTAGAGAAATGCCCTGCAATTTCCTAAAGGTTATTGTCTGCTGTTTATTGAATACAGTAAGAAATTTACTTCCTTGATCATCAGAGTGAACAGGAACGCTTACCTGAAGTTGATTTTCTTTATGTTTGGCAAGCACAGTCCTGGTGTTAAAACTGATCCTTTAATTTGTTCAAGAGCTTCTTCTAACTGAAAAGCTGCTTTTTTATGGACTGGAGGGATCAGAGCTAAAAACACATAATGGGGAAAGAGTTTTTTAAAAATGGAATATTTTACCATAAATGGTTTGGTTAAGTTGCTCAAGTTTGGAAGCCTAAATCCAGACAGTTACAATACACATGGTAGTTTACCATTATTAGACATGCAAGAGCACCTCGAGTTCCTCTGAAACAAAATCCTGGTCTATTTAAGTGTTTTCAGTCACACATGTATTCAACAGTTTTGCTATTTGCTTTTAAACTGAACTGCTGAAAAAATACGAGGTTAAAAAAATCTAACTTTGTTTTTACATCATGATTATTCCACTCATGCACTAAGCCAAAGTTAGGGCTTGCAGATATTTTACAGAGGCCAAATTGTAACTTAATAATTGAACTAGTGGGAAAAGAAGGAGTCCAGACAGGCACAAGGTATTGCCACTTTCAAGTGAGTAGAAGTAGGGTAGAGAGTAGCAGAGGCAGAATTTCTATAAAGGAAAACCAAGAGAAAAAACTGTGATTCCTTCTATTGCTACACAGTCTGGGCAGTGTAGAGCTATGAAGAAGCCCTAAACCAGTACTGTTCTATTTTGTTATTTTAATCTGACATTTGATCCTGAAGTCAGAGACATTACCTCACAGCTGGCACAACTGCAGTTGGGAGAGTAAATCTGTTAAAGAATACCTAAGTAATAGACCATATCTTAAGCACTTGAACACTGGAAAGTTGACGGGAAATCAGACTTGGCCAATGCTGTTACAAACTCCTGCCAATCTGCACTGATTCCAAGAAAGCAGGAATTGAGCTGAAGTGATCATTGCTTCCCAGCAAGAGAACAGCTTAGAAAATTGACTAATTCAGAAAAAAAGTTATGTACCACATTAATAGATGCTAGAACTGCATTTACTTAATGACAAACAAATATTTTATATTCAAAGGTTCAAAAAGGGGATGGATCATTATGCTATCCTAGTAACTGTCAATGGCCTTGTAACACCTCTCACCCAGCTGTGAAAGCACAGTACTGCAACCAATAAGCACACTGCAGCCAAAAAAGTGGGGAAAACCCAGGAAGCCACAATACTTCAAGGAGGTCATGTAATTACTGTGACTGGAATATAGTGAAATATCTCACAATAAAGTTTTTAGGAAAAAAAAATCTGTTTTTACTTCCCCTACCAATTGTCATACGTATCAGCTCTGAGCAAAACAACTTCTTAAGTTGTTTTGCCTTTGTGAATTCAATTACTTTGAGTGAAGTTAATTGTTCTGTTTACTGATAGAAAAGACTAATGGCTTCCAGAGGTCCCTTCCAACCTTCACTATTCTCTGATTCTGTGACTATAAAAACACTTGTATTGTGAACAACGGTTAATTGACAAACCTGTTTGTTTGTGCTGAGAAAAGGACTGATGAGCATGTTGGAACTTAGCAGTTGCCTCCTGAAATTTCATTTTCCTCTGCTGCAGAACTTGTTCTCTAAGTCTTTGTTCTTTTGCTTCTTCTTCCTTCTGTCTTTCTTCAAAGGCTCTGTATTTAAGAAGCAAAAGTAGATCATTCCGATGTTTATGAATTACATTTACTGAAACATTAGTAAGTTACTTGCTTACCAACTTGCCATTTTAGTACAAAAGCTTGCATAAATTAAATGCTATTAACTTCAGCATGGCTGGATTTTTAGAGTTTGTCTGAATGTAAATGGGACAGTGGGTGATGAAGAAGAGTCATAAAATATTTTAATTTCTTAGCCTCAGTCAGGGATTTGATTCTTTTTTATATGTGAATTAACATGCAGACTCTACCAGTTCGTGTCACCAATGTGACTTTTACAACAGCCTTTACAGTACCACATAAGTGTATCACAGTGAGCAGATCAGTAGGAAGGTTAACTGCAAATGCTCTGTATGTGCTTTTCACAAGCTGTTGGGGAAATAATAACAGTTTAAAAGTTGTTATTTAGAAATAATACAAAGGAACTACAGCTTTTATCTATAAATATGCAAGAGTAAGTATCAAGTTGTAGTTGTTAAGAAGCTTCCTGAAAGACAATCAGTTTAGTATCACAAAATGGGATAAAATAGTAACACGAAACTATAATTGACTGAATCTGTTATTATTAAAAAATACGTTAAATGTGTCCTCTCACTGGTTGGAAAGCAAAGCAGGCTCTAGTCAAAAACAACCATCATCACAAAAGTTTCCTTCAGTAGGCATGAGCTTCATGAAACTATGTGGAATCTTTTCTCCTGCTGACAGAATGATCAACTTTTCCTGACAAACCAGCTCCCTGAGTGAAATATACCCAGAATATTTGTTGGCACGGTGCCTATTAGGCAAGTCATATTTAATGGTTTCAAACTAAAAGAGGGTAGATTTATAAGGAAGAAATTTTTTACAGTGAGAGTGGTGAAACACTGGAGCAGGTTACCCAGAGAGGTTGTAGATGCCCCATCCCTGGAAACATTCTATTCTAAAAGCAGTAATACTAGAAAAGTAATGGTCTTCACAGGAAACTTCCAAAGCCTGCCATGCAAAGATCACTACAGCTGGGAGCTTCCCATCCCTGTATTAGAAATGTGATTTAACAGGTCACTAGTACACTACGTAGGGTCCTCCTCTAGCCAGCATTAGTGGAAATAAATGTTTAGCCATATGTTCTTTGTTTCTCTCATCACAGTAAGATACTTTCCCATAACTCTAATCACTAGAAGTTGCTTCATAGTTCTTCTTGCATAATGGAGCAAAGCTGCTACTTCACAGAGCTACTCCTTAACTCAAGCTATTTTAATTATTCTTCCCTTTGCTTTTCAGGGAAAAAGTTCAAACTGAAATATTCAACTTGACCCTCTCCAGTATCCCTTCACAGTGATGACTGATCTCCTGTGAAAACAAATACAAAAATAGTTTGAAATAGGTAGTTTTTATTTTAGAAAGCTTAAAGGCTGTAATTGCACAATAGTAAAAAAATAGAAAAACTGCCAACTAATTCCCAAGTACACACTTATACAGGAATATCCACTTTAATCCACTTGGAAGCCAAAGCATAGCAGAGAGAGAGACAAAGAACTTTCACTATTTTGAAAACTCATAAATACATAGCTGTCAAAACATCTAAGAACTAAAAAGCAGAACTAGAGTTCATTGTCCACTTTCAGTATTCCTGAATTTCACTCACCTTAAAATCTAATAGAGAAATATGCAATTTTATCTTGACTAAATGAAATTCACAAGAGAGGAAACAGACTTGCTTACCCTCATAAGTACTTTGAACCCATTCTTCTTGATGCCCTTTAATATCTCTAGAAGCTGATCAAGAAGGCCTTTAGTTGAACTGCAGTTGTTAAATTCAGACATGTGGGAAATTCTACAACTTTACACCTGGAGTAATTCCAGTGTATAACTCCAAAAAGGAAAAAAGTCAATTCTGACAGAGTATTTTTTTTCAGATTATTTTGAATATGGCTTAGCTGCACTCTTTCACAGTCCTAATAACGGGTACTAAAAAAGGACTGTTGTTCCATATAGCTGGGAATGAACAAGTCCAAATGCTGATGCAAGAGGTCTTTTTAAGCATAGCTCATCATGATCACTATTTGGTTTGGATTAAGACAAGAAGGAGAAAAAAGAATCTTACTTTAATGTAAGTCAATGCATTGAAGTTATTCAGTGAAGCCTTATTAACTTCTTGACCTTGCAGAATGTAAATTGTAACACCCTGGTTCATTGTGTAAAAAAAAAAAAATTAAAAATGCATATTTACATCTTACAGAAAAAACAGTTAAAGCAAATGTTTGTCCATGCACTCTCCATAAGCCACCAGCTTAGGTTCGTATCACAGATGTAACACTGGCAAAAGAGTATGGCTATAAGATGGATAGTTAGCAGAAGAATTTCCTGACTGGTGTTTTTTTAACCCAATTTTTCTGTCTACTATAAACAACCCAGCGGTGCAGCAAGTTTTGAAATGGCTGCCAAAATATTTATGGAGAATTTGGAATACAAAACTTAAAATACTTAGCTGTCTCACATAGACAGACATTATGTGGAAGGCATTTTTATGTTAAAAACGGTATGAATAGATGGTGGAACTATTTCCTGGTTAATTTTATTAAATTGTCTTCACAGTGAAGTGATAGATGCTACATTTCCAGGTGGACTAAATGTTTACTACTGCCTTGGATGAAAATGATAATTAAAAAAGGAATATATACAGTTCATGGAATGCTATGAAATTAACCTTTTGATACTGAGTTGATACTATTCTTCCATTGCCGTATCATGTTGCAAACCAGAGCACAGTCATTTTAAAATGAGGTAGGGAGATATCTGTATGGTCAATGACTACATTAGGATCAAGAAAAGGCTAGAATGTGGTGTCACACTCAAAATTCCCTTCACAGGCAAACAGGAAGCAATCTTATGTCCTTAAAAAGATCTGTGGACATTGTTCAAAAATCAAGTTTTTCATCTGAGACACTTACCAAGACCAGGAACACATATTAGATCTATTCCTTCATCTTCTTTGATTATGGTATGCTGAACACAAGAAGACAGCCTGAAATTGCTGTGAGAGCTTCAAAGGACCAACCATTACAATACTGTAAGGGCTCACAGAGGGCTGTCCAGCAATGTGCTCCAAAGGTCCACAGGAGGGCTGCCTGCACTATGTACCAGTTGTCACATCCCAAGTCTTGTTCATAGGCAAAAATCCAAGCACACCTTATATAGTCAATTGGGGTTTTTTTGTTAGCATAATTCATATCTCAAGAGTCCAATTATTATTCGTCCAGAATTGTTACTGAAAAATAATAATACTGTTAGAATATTTTTATACAGAAAAAGGCTCCATAATAGTGATAAACCAGCTTGAACTATTACTCACACACTGAGTTTCTATCCCCTTTCCTGATGCTCATTCTTGCATTGCTCTTTTGCAACCCAAGGCTTGTAGTTTCATTCTGGTTGTGCTGGAGTGTTAGGGTGAACTGGCAGCATCTGGAGTCCCTTCAGCAGGACAACAGGATCTTCATGTAAATGCTTTCTTCTCCCTCACCTTAGGATCCACTTGGAGTAATTTTTATATTTGCTAATACACTTTTACACCTCTGTTCTATCATCGCTAATCTGTAGCTCCACAGTACCTCCAAATATTCCATACATGGTGCCTTCTATGTATGTTACATACTATTCTTCTCTTCGTTACCTCTAAAGCCAGGTTTGTTAGATCTTCTGCATTTCTTTAGCTGACTATTGGTAAGTATAGCCATGGGGTCTCCAGTGCCAAGCCTGTGTGCCATCTCTTACCATTCCCTCCTGCACTCCTCCATGCCATATCCTGCACCTCCAGCTTTCAAAGCCTCTGCTACTGTACCAGGCCTGCATTTCTCTATACTACTTCATGGTTTTAGAGTCATAAATATCTCATTCTCTGCATAGAATAACTGCTTCTAACTGCTATCTATATAAAACTATGGTCATACAATAAAAAGATAAACAAAGGCAAAGTAAATTAGCCACAGACACCTGGTCTTAGAGAAATTGCTGTTACAGCTAAACTAAGCAAAACAAAGCTGCTGTCGGGTCAAGAAAAGTTCAAAGAGAGCAAGCTTGGCAAGCATCTGTTCCAAGGCCTTGCGAATTCAGCACAATCCTGTGGCCCATTATCAGAAATGGCAATACTACATTTCAAGTCCACATCATAGTGGTTACAGTGATCAACTACTTTTCACAGTTCCATTCTGATGCAGAAAGATATACAAAATTCTTAACACTCTGCCCTCTCTGTTTACCAAGTGCTGACATTGTTCTCATATTTCTGGCCGTAGACTGCTTTTCATTCTCTAGCAACAAAACTGGTGAATGATTTAAAGAGCTTTTATTAATCAATGTTAATCAGCCAGCAGGTGGAGCACAAAGCTTGTGCATATGTTGAAAATAAAGTATTACAGAAAGAACAATAGATTGGGAATAGATTGGAAACCGATATAGATTTTCTTCCCCAGTTTCAACATATGGATTAGCTATTTCAAGGTAATTCAAAATGCTGAACCAAGATAACTGACTGTAAGGTTTATTTTAAAGCGCACATTGACAATTGCATTTACAGAATGAACCAGCTACCTTTAGACAGTAACATCACAGTAAAATGGGACACACATTTTGCACTGAGCAGTAACAGCACGAAGTCTATAGTTCCCAGAAAAACTGACAGCTGGTATTTAGAAAGCACTGTATTATAGAAACATAAAATATGATATCCTATTCATTTGCATCAAGTATGTGCTTAGTCAGTAGCTCTTATTTCCAGAATACTGTTATTTAAACAAAATATCTGCCAGCTACTGCCCCAGAGAATATTTGATTCTTAATCTGATCTTGAAATTGCAACTTCATGTATCAGTGAGACAGTAAAGAAACTACTTTCTTGATACTCAGACAACTTGTATAAACTGTAGGCTAGGGTTTTTTGCTGTGTTGAAGTACTGTTGTTAACACAAAACTAAGGAGCTTGGTCAGTACAAGAGTTGCAAAGAAACAGATGACATCAGGGGGGTTGAAAAAGACCTGTGATTTAAGTAACTGAGACTTTTATTTCCAAAGCTATCCTTGCTCTTTCTGAGCAAGCCATGTTTTTGCCTTTTACTACTAAACCAATTAACTGAGTACAGCTTGTAGAAGATGAGTATTCTTAATGTTAGGTGCTGCATTTTAGAAGTATTGACAACAAATCAACAGTAGACTGTCAGGGAAAATTTCATTACAAGAACATATAGAAAAGGTTGAAAACAGAAGACCTCAATCTGCAAGAACCTTGCATATGCAGGTCTCATTAGCTTAAAAAGTGCTTTGGTACAACCTTGTTTAAAGGAGGTCTCCTGGTGGTTCCTGAAAAAAACTACAAAGAAAAACCCACAGAAAAGTTTTCCTACACAAAGCAATATGAAGAGAATGAACCTAAATGACACAAGATTAAGGAGAGAGCAGAAACTCTACTGTATCTTCACTAGTGCTTCTTCCTAAAGGGAATTCACTGATTTTACTCTTTTAGTAGAAAATTTATAAACTTAAAGTTGACACTAAATTTGGTTAAGCTTGATCAAGTTCATAAAATTCTACAAAGAAATGACAGTCCTGTAGATGAGAGGAAAGTGGTAGATATTGTCTATTTGGACTTTACTAGGGCTGCTGGTACTGTCTCCCCTATGATCCTCGTAAACGAGACGCTCCTGTACAGGTAGAATGAGCGAGGCGGAATGTGAACGCTCTGAATGTCAGGCCCAGAGGGTGGTGATTAGTGACACAAAGTCCTAATGGAGGCCAGTACTTAGTGGTGAACCCTACAAGTCAGTGCTGGGCCACATCTTCTATAACATCTTTATTAAACATAGAAATATAGACTCATTTAGGTTAGAAAAGACCTCTAGGATCATCATCTCCAACAACAAACCCAGCACAGCCAAGTCCAGCACTAAACCACATCCTGAAGTATACCACATGCAACCACTCCAATGGGCAGCCTTTTCCAATGCTTGACAACCCTCTTCACGAAGAAAATTTTCCTAGTATCCAATCTAAACCTCCCCTGGTGCAATTTGAGGCCATTTCCTCTCATGCTGTAGAATTTTTTACTTGAGAGAAGGGACCAACCTTGCTGCAAAGAAGGTCAGTGGTATCCTGAACTGCACTGGGCAAAGCTTAGCCAGCATGTAGAGGAGAGCGATCCCTCTACATCTCAGCATTAGGCAGGCCACAGCTGAAGGACTGTGTCCAGCTCTGGGCTCCTCAGCACAAGAGAGATATGGACAGATTGGAGACAGTCCAATGAAGGGCCACAGAGATGATGAAGGGACTGGAGAATCTCTCTAGAAGGAAAGGCTGGAAGATCTGGGACTGTTCAGCCTGGAGAAAAGAAGGCTCAAAGGAATCTTATTAATGTCTATAAATATCTGGAAGGAAGGTGTAAAGAGGAGACAGTCAGGTTGTCTTCAGTGATGCCTGCTGACAGGACCAAACTGAAACACAGAAGTTTCCTTTGGAATATCAGGAAACACTTTTTTTTTTTTGTAAGGATGACAGCACTGACACAGATTGCCCTGAGAGATTATGGAGTCTCCATTCTTGGAGAAGCCCAAAAGCTATTCCTGGGCAACCAGCTCTAGGTGGCCCTTCCTGAGTGGAGGTGTTCAACTAGATGACTTCAAGAGGTCCCTTCTAACCTCAACCATTCTATGTGAAGGTTAAAATCAGAAAATGGACTGTCACACTTCACAGTGCACTCATTCCTACTCTCCATATAAAAAATGCAAAAGATACAAATTCTCTTTTGAAATAATACACTAGCAGTGCCAAGAATAACTCCTGATACATGTAAGCCCTGGCAGGGAGAATTTTGGGTGCTGCTGGGTGAGAATGTGGAGCTTGAGAACATCATGCTACCCTTGAGAAACCACCATCATATCTAATACCTTTACATGTGTAAGAAAGCTAATGGAACTTGGCTCATAAGACTTGAGATATGACCTGAAGGTTGATCAATCAATTCCTGCCTGCATAACTGCCAGGAAAAAATATTTAGATTCAAGGAACTTTATTTTCAAATTACTTTCCTTCATATATGCAGTGACCCTTAATTTTTAATTATATATGTCACAGCTTATAACATTGTACACACTTACTACCTTTCCAACATTAAACAACTCACTCCTTTTCAGTTATTAGGAGAAAACTTGTTACCACAGACTTCCATTTGAACTGCTTATTGTGCTAATAATTATGCCATTCTCAATTATCACAAATTGAAACTACTTCATTTTATGAATACCATATCTAAATTTTAAGTGGCTCACCTGAGTAACTTGGATTTACACTGTTTCTTAAGACTGCAATGAAATACATATGGAAATGTATTTATGTATCCATGAGTATTACTTTAACTACACCAGTCTGTCAAAAGTATGCAGGCTGTCTGGTATTTGCTTTTACATTAGAGTATAATATTTCAAGACCAGTAATACAATAAACAGTGTTCATCTGAGATGTGTAGCATTACAGTGGTTCTGTTCCAGAAAATGAAATTAGGTATTTCATTTTTCAACTGAGACTCAGTTTATTATCTGCAAAGGTTGTGGGTTGCACCCTGTCTTTTTGCTCTAATTACTCACAGGTGATTATATCTCTTCTTCCATTTTTCTTTTTATTTCTAAATATAAGTTAATAGCACATACTGTCAGGCTAAAATGGCAATATAAACAATATATACCACCTCTCTTATGAGTTATGAACATATGCCAATGAGCAAACCTTGTACAACAAAAGTCATCTGACAGGGGAACTGTTGGGCACAAGCATTAATGAGTTAACAAGAGGCAGAGGAAGCTGGTCTGAGGCTGGGGGCTTGCAAGGAGGAACCTATCTGCCTCTCCAGTACACACAGCTGAGCCCCCTGTATGTGTGAGCACCACCTCGGTGCAGGGAAAAAACCTCCATGCCCATTAAACTACTTACAGCACTTCACTGAGACATTTCAGTGCGTAATTTACTTAATCCATTTGTCACAGAATATTTCATGGCTTTGCATTCTCATGTATGCAGAAGACAGACTATGCAAAGCTCTATTTAAAATGTCAATATAAAACAACTTTATTATAAGTATAATCCTGTACAAGAAAAATGTTGCTTTGTGTTTCTTGGGAAGTGGGAGCACAAAGCCTCGTCATGAAGGGGAGGCTGTGCAGCTGTTACGCCATGCAGACAGGAAAGCACACACTTCAGAAGGCAACAACTGCCTTCTGCTGGCCCACGCTGTACAGCTGAATGCATTTTTCATACATCCATTGGAGCTAGTAAAACCCAGAACACTAGAAATGCAGATCAGGGCCACAAGATGAAAGTGCTACTTACCTTTAGTTTATATGAGATGTGACTCCAGTGAGTTTCCAAAAATTAGCGAGTAAATCAGAGTATTGCTCTTTTTATATTTTATTTGTCCTATAGCAAGAAACTGTATTGGTGAAAATTTTCAGCTTAGATTCCTCTAGGCCAAAGCAGTGAGCTATTTATCAAAGTGAACACGGAAATAGTAGAGATATACTGATCTGTCTCAAGGTTTTGACTCTTTTTGCTTTGGTTTTCTCAGGTTTTTTTACAATCTTGCATTAAAGGAACCCTAGTTACTTGCCTTCTTCTTCTGTTTGTCTCCATCAAATATTTCATTGCCTTGCTCCTATGTATTTTTTGATCCTCTTTCAATGCCCGACGTTCTTCTTGTAAATCCTGTTCAAAATGAAATATTAAGTCTCTACCCCTATGACTGTGTTAAGGACAATAGAAACCGGATGGAACAGCTCCTTAAAAGATATAACAGCCTGTGTGATTGACATTATATAGAGTACATCCCATAATTGTATGTTACAGTCATAACTAACTTTATGTTCATCCAGAAAAAAATGTAATTCCATTTTACTTTTCGAAGGGATTTTAGGAGAGGCTTTGCACTCATCTTTCATGATACCGTCAGCCAAAAATTCCTACTTTTATTATGTTCATTTGAAAGGACATTTTGTGTAGTTATCTAAACCTGTAACATAAGGATGCAGGGATGACAGGGAAAATGTTAAATAGTAAACAACCCCCCCCACCCCCCCACACCCTAAGGGATTAGTTGTTTACACTGAAATTGATTAACATCACTAAATAAAAGCTCTCCACAGAGCCAGATCAGTCCAGCATCATGCCAGTAATTATTTAAGTAGCACTATGTAGGCAGATCTTAAGTTTGTGTCAGTAGCTCTTACTACTAAAATTCAAAAAACAAGAACCCACAAGTTAGGGTGGAAAACACTATTCCTAGTGGCATAATCTCCGAGAAGAGGGAAAACAAGAAAACTCCGAAGTTGCTTGAGAAGTCAACTTTCCCACGGCAGTTTAAAACCCACAACGTGCAAGTT
>VZSE01010936.1:251321-357392 GCA_013398275.1 Promerops cafer
AGAGTTGAATTTAAAAACATAACCTTTTTTTTTTTTTTAACCACAGGGTGCAGAAATAAAAACAATAATAACAACAACAATAACCACCACCAAAAGATTTTTTGTGCATCAGTTGATGCACAAAATGATGAATATTACAGAAAATATTAAAAAGTGCATAAATATAGTTTCACAAAGAAAAAAAAAAAGAAAGAAAAACCCCAGTTTGTTCTTAAGACTACAAAACTTTTTTTTTTTTTTTTNTTAATGCAAAGCAGGGTGTGTTGTCTTAGGATATTGCCCTGTCTTGGATGAGCTGTCAGCAACAGGCTAAATACCTTTGTGATTTCCTGGTGACACATTTCTTGGCTGGTGTATTTCAGCTTAAACCAATTCTTCCTTTTCTTTTTTTTCTTTTTTTTTTTTTTTTTTTTTTNTTTTTTTTTTTTTTTTTTTTTTTTTTTTCCAGTGTGCAGCTGTTCTATGTCTCTGACTAGGAAGGTAAAAATAGTACTCTGCATTTGTAAAATACTTTTCTCCACAGACCCCTCCCCCATTTTGTAGTGCTGTTTGGAAGTGGGTGTTGCTGTTACCATTTTACAGTCAAGACCACTGGTGGTCAGGTTGACAAACGTGTTTAATATTTATTGAATCCCAGTTACTGCAATTGAGAAGATGACCCTAAAATGGAAGCCTTTCACCTCTAGTTCAGAAAACCAACCACAAATTCATCACTTCTTTGCCCCATCTACTTTGTTGTGTTGCAGAAGGGGGAAAAGTGGTTGTCAATTTATCACTGTGTGCTTTTCAAACTACACACACATTTAAAATCCCAGTTTGCCTGATGAAATGCACTGTTTAATTCAGGATGCAGTATAAGGCTTTATCAGGATGTAGAGTTGAGTCACCTAAGCAGAACTGAGGCAGAGCTGGGAAACTGCAGAATTTGGGCCCATGTCACATCTAGGAAGACTGAAGGTTGTGGTCAACTCATGACACCAAAATAATTTGAGCTTCCTTAGATTTACTGAAAATTTTCATCTAACACAGCACAACCAGCAGCTTCACCTTAAGATACCTTCTGAGATCCAGAGCTAACTATAGTGTTTATATATATTTCCGTCTTTCTCTTGTTTACTTTTTGTTAAGTCTTCATAGTCCTCCTTTATGGTTATTGGATAATTTCTCTTCATGAGTAACCTCACACCTTTCAGACTGTGGGACAAGAAGGTGACAAGCTGAGGGCCATGTAATTCAGAAGTGTATGATTATTCTGAGGCAGCAAGAAACCCAATCTTAAGTAGTTACAGAATGGAAGGTCTTGCTCTGGCAGCTGGTTTTAAAGAAGTTTCATAAATTTTACTTTGGGCTGGACACTGATATTCCAGTGAATGATAAAGATCAGCTCTTAAAACTTTGTGGGATGGATTCTGATTTTATTACAAGTCTTATTTGGAGGCTGGAGCATAGCTGTGCTGCTGCAGAAACACATTTTTCTTTCCTTCTTGTTCCAGTTGAGGATTAATCTGCTGATGCCCTATAGTTTTTCTCCAAGTTGTGTAGGCAACTGCAAGAGAAGTTAATGTTCTGACTATTTTAACCAGTCCTACCTGAAATTTGTCAATCTGCCTATTTATGTACATAGAAAGAGGAAGAAAAACTGTTCATTTGCCCTTAATGTAATATATAGAGAGCCATGGAAATCTTTTCATCTTTTTCCTGAGACTGAACTAATGATCACAACCTGAATCTTCTTGAGAGAGCATCAACTGATGCACTAATTAAACCCTAGTAAGTCTCATATCGGAAAACTATTATGTACCACGTGGTAGTTGAGAAAAAAATAAAAATTTGATTTTGGGAGATACAGAAGTGCTAAAGTTGTTCAGAATTTCACAGGCTGTTGAATATACTCCTCTCAGTTACAGGTTCTTCGTACCATTTAGCTATTAATTTTTAAAGAAAACATTGGATTAAAAAGTGTATTAATCCCCACTCCTAACAGATGTTGGTTGCTCCCAATAAATCTTGTAGCAAAAGCTGTTTCCAGTGTGTTCCAGCTTTAGGTAGAGGTGGAGATTAACCACATTATCAAGCCAAATTTGGAACACTGTCCTGTTGTACCAGTGTAAGGTGTAGTTGAACAGTGTATACTGAATATCCTTTAGACAGCGTATTTCCCACTGGTACATCAGAAGCTAAGGTTTCATTTATTCAGCCAGATCACAAACAATTTAAATTCTCTAATGTGTCTAAATTCTCTAAGTATATTGGACCTTTCTGAACTTTTTTTTTGGTTAGACTATCAGATCCAGTTTTGAGATACAAAAGTAGTGGAATTGAGTGTGTGAAATCTCTAAGTGCCTCATAGTTTTAATTAAGCTCCTGTAGAATACATTTAATTTTCTTTTTCATGCCATTCTCTTGTACTTTGAATTTTTTTCAGGGATAAAAATCATTGTATTGAATGATAGTCTCAGTACCTATGTTACAGTGGGTGGGCTACCAGTGAGACCAAAATACTGCTATTATTCTCCTGGTAAAAGATTTTCTATGTAATACAAAGTACTTATTTAAAATAATGTTTTTCCAGTTTTCTATTTTGAACTTACTTTGATGACATATTCCAAAATTGCCTCCACAGCCTGTTCTAGTGCTCTACCACCACAAAAATACAGACTCCTTAATTTGAATGATAAAAAACTTGGTAAAAATTTGAAAACATCAAGTAATACTAGTTTTTCTTTCAAGTAGTCTAGAACAAGCCAAATATACACAAATGCTCAAAACTAGCATATAAGAAAATCTGTCAGAGTTTATCACAATGAAAATATATATGTTTGATGTGTCATGTAGAGGTGATAAGCAGTAATTTTCCTCAGGATGCAAGTAGTAATATATAAAATCTACTGTGCAGTTGAAATGTGGTTTATTAAATCCAGGCAGTAAAGGAGTGATGTGTTGGCTGCCCTTTGTGCTGTAGACATTCCCAAAGAGTTAGATCAGGCCTTCATAGTGTACAATTCTTTCCACAGAAATTTGAAACCCATCAAAACATTTGCATTTCTTCAAGTAAAAGATGAACCACCACTTTAGGGTAACTTCATTTATTTGTCTTAATATTTTTTTGTTCAGTTTAGGAAAGACTATCATAAATAATGGGGAACTTTGTTCACCTAAGGTAAGATTTTCTATTACTTTGTTTAGATAAGGTAATGAATGTAACTGAATGATTTCTCAGAAAAGTGACAGATGTTTTAAAAATATGGATTGCCTTATTCAAGATAGATATGAAAATACAGAAGAATCAGGTATTTTCAGATAAAGAAACTAGATTGAAATTGTAGGAATTCAGTATATTAGAACATGTTTGTATTAATGACCTGTATCACAGCTCAGTTGTTATGTCATATTTTTAATCCTGTCTTCATGACTTTAAATGCAGAGTAACTATTGGTTTTGGAAGAGTCAGTTTTTGCTTGAATTGCTGAGATCAGACTTAATTGCTTGTTTCATGTTGGCTTTTGTTAAAGATAAATATCGCTTAAAAATATTTGCTTAACAGTGTTTAATTGAACATCTGGTGAGTAGCTGTGATAGCCCTGGAACAAGCCATACTTTCAAGTGTTCTATTTATAAGTTTCTAGAGATCTGTTTATAACTCTTACATAATTTTTCTTTCTTTATTTTGTGCTTATTTCAAAATTAAAGAAACATACTCTTTTACTTCTCTGTCATTCTCCAGGCACCAAATGCAATTATACTAGTAACTAAGAAACCTTTTTTTGTAAAATTCCTTTGTTAACAGTTTTTTGTCATTTTTACTTTCACTTTTTAATAGCAAAAATCAGGGAAAAAACCCTGTTCAGTGCTTGCTGGTGTAGTACCAATTCCAGAAAGAGAAAACTGGAGCAGGAAAGAACAACTATGTTGAAGAAGTATTCAAGTCTAAATAAGTTTTGTTTTTCATTAAAATATTGACATTTCTAAGGTTTCTATTTACTTTTGAAAACACAATATGTAAACATACTACAAATGATTTGCTGAGATTATGAAATCATCAAACAAAGACTCATACGAAAATATGTTGCTTAGTCTTTTGACAATGACACATATTTTGGGAATTACTTTTATTAATTTCTTTAAGTGATGATTCAGAGGCATTCCCTTATTTTATGTCATATGGCACCATGGAAGAAAAACTATCAAATATGAAAATATTATTTTAAAATAACAGTAGGTGTAACTACTTCTACTAATGCTATTATTGTTACTATTTCAGATAATTGTGTGCCCATGAATACTGTCCCTTTATTCTTTCCCCTATAAGAACATTTAATTTTTTTTTTTTTAATGCTGAATTGGTCTGCAAATCTTCTCATGACTGCTTGTGTGCATAAGTTAAAAACTTTTATGCAAGTATTTCTCTGATCAGCATCTAAATAATGAATGAAGGTATTTTCAAGAGTAAAAGTATTTTGCCAATATCTGATAAATCCAAAAGCCTGCTCCTTTCCAGTGAAAATAAGTTCATCAGCATTTGAGATGTCTGTTGGGTGTGGTGATTCCTAAAATGCAGGATTTGCAAGTTCTTGCCTCCTACTTACAGTGCTCACAAGTAGAATACCTCACCAGAAATGGTGGTGGTATTTTTTTAATTTATGGAGGTTATTCTTTACCTCTGACACTACTTTTTTCTTGTGAGGTATGGCTAAGCAGAGAAGATCTAATCGGTTTTGGTCTCAGCTCTGTCAAATATTGCTTGATAAAGCTTTTAAAAAACAGTTTTTGAAGGAAGTCCTGTGAAGCGATCTACTTCATTTTGACAGACTGAGCTATTTTATGTGTGCTTTATGTTCAATTTATTTCCCCCTCCATTGTTTGGTACAACAGGACTCAAGGAATGTTGGAGCTGTGGAGGAACCACTCCAGGCAGAAGAGAAAAATAAATCTGCAGATATTTCAAAACAAAAAGAACAATGCCTTGTACCATGTGACGCTCAAGCTAAAATTTTACGAGGGGACAAACATTACATGTGCAGTATGTATTCATGAAGAATACTTTTAGTGATGAGCTATGCAGTGCCATGCTATGCAATCCTCTCCTCTGCTACGCTATGCTGTGCAAATTTATTTTTTAATCTTCTTGAGCACACGTGACAGCTTTGTGACCCTGCTGCCCAAAGTGTGTATTGTCCCAAAAATCTGGGGTACCCTGTTTTTGGGATGCAGCTGGTGTGACAAAGTGTAATCATTGGTGAGGACAGGCAAATCCAAGCAGCTGCACAACCCACCTAGATGTGTTATACTCTGAATGCCAGTATCTCTCTCAATTAGAGAGGAAGAGGAGGATGTCTGTTCTTCATTTAAACATCATAGCTGGATGTGAGGGTGTAAGTGGGAGGTAATTAATTAGTTAGTCGCTTACATGGGAGTAAATGTGTACTTCACCTTGCCTTTTATAGAGGCTTACACAGGATATTCTCTATTCACTATCTTGACAAACTACACAGCAAATTATACAATCAGCCTATGAAAATAACTGTGTAAATTCTTGGTTTTCACATATGATTTAAAAATTTATGTTATTAATTATATCCCATGATGATGATGATGATTTTTAGCATCAGGGCAAAAACCAGGAGTAGTACAATGAATGAGAAAATGTAAGGTGATAAGAAACCTTATATATATCTGTCTTTTATCATATGCATTTATATTTCTGTGATAACCATTAATTGGTTGTCCAGTTTACCCAAGGATAAGATTAATTTCTTCTTCAAAACATGAGAAGAGCCATCAGTTCTTAAGAAGTCTTTACTGCAATCAGAAGGTCTGAAATTTTTAGCACCTTTGGCTTTCATCTGTGGTCTCTGTATTACTTTCATTTCACTTTTAGGTGCTGTAAGGTAAAACACCTTCAGTATTCACTTAGATGTCATAAATAAGTATGTTGTCATTTAGTCAAGAATATTTCTAGAGTTATGAAAACAAAGTGGAAGAAAATATTTCTTTTGAAGGAAATTTGCAGAACTCTCTTGCTGAATATGCCAGAAGTACAAAAAAACTGGTAAGAGACATGATGGATGATCAACAGTATTCGCTGGATTACCTTTCTAATCAGGTACTTTTTTTCTTTATTATAAAGATTTGTATTTGTTATTTCTCACAGCAGGCATTGTCTTTCTGAGGAAAAATAGGGCTCATTAAACCATTAAATTGTCACTAAATCAGTCCTTGTACCTCTGGTAGGGTGTGAGTTCCATTTCTACAAGGAGTGGTAAGCACCCTCTTTCACAACTTAGTGTCATACATTGCAGTAAGGAAAGTGGAGGACAAATTGGTACAAATTACTACACATCACAAAAATTAATTTCAGATTATGTTTAGTAGGAGTCAGAAAAAAAATCTTTAGAATGTAAAATTTCCCATTGGAACCTAATTAAAGATCTTTTATTTGAATTTGCAGGTAAATGAACTTATGAACAAAATTGTTCTTTTGAACACAGTAATTCTGAGAAAACATCTAGATCCACTTCCTTATAAAGCAGTTCAATCTCATGGTAAGTATTTTTCAGATGTAGTCTTGACAGCTTCCCTTTTTATCTTTGTATCTTGAAAAGGTGCTAATTAAAGCAAAGGTAAGCAATTGTAACATTGACATTTATCCTGTGTTAGTAACATATTAACTCTGGAAACTTAATAAACTGTTTAAAAGTGTTCTCATAAATACTGCTTTAAATCATTTGCAACTGACAATTCTGGACATCCTATTTAGCATGCTGACTTTAATGTAAAATATCAAGTATGATTATTAGCTAGTAAGTAATCTGAGGTTGCTGAATCGTACATTCTTTTGCAATGAAATAAGGTGTGCTCTGCATCTCCAGTATCCTCTTCAAATGGAATGTTTTTCATATATACTATATGATGGAAAGGCTTTTAGAAGTATAAATATAGATATCTGTAGGAAAAAAACTTTATTGCTCAGATAATATGTCTTTTTCACAGTACAGGTGTTATAAATAAAATGAAAAAAAATCTATAAATTGACCTGGATACATAATCTTTAGCTTCATATAGGTATGTATCATATCTATTAAGATTAGAAAGAACTTTGTCAATAGAGTGTCATTTGTACTTACTTAGAAACTGAATGGTGTTCAGAGAATTTTAATTTACAAGATAAATTCATGACAAAGCATGATTTTAAAGTTTGCATGAGAAGAAAATTATATTTTAAATAATTCATGCCACCAAGAAAAGTAATATTTCTGTATTAATCTGTATTTTTAAAAAATATATTTTGCTAATGAACTTCCTTGAATACCTTTTGTCTCTAGGTTTGGACTGCACTCATATTAAAGATACTGTTGGTTCAGTTTCAAAAACTCCAAGTGGTCTGTACATTATCCATCCAGAAGGATCAAATTATCCTTTTGAGGTAATACATTTATTATTATAGTCAACAATTTGCTTGAGAATACGCATTTAGAATATTTTAATAGACTTAAAAGTGTTTTCCATGACAATTTCTCAACAGATGAATGAAAAATATATTAAATCATCTGCACATGTCTGCTATTACTGTAATTTTGACAAGTCTCTTATTTTCTACAAAGAAATTTAATCTCTGTCATAAGAGCCCATTGTCAGTTTTCATATGCAGTGAAAAATACCAAAGAGAAAAACCCAAGGTGTTTTCCAGCACCTCTTTTGGATATGGAGAAGAGCTGTTCTTTTGTGGTTTAGAGATGGCAAACTGAAGAGCAATTGACTGATCCATTTGGCTTTTAAGACAGGACTTCTAGATTTTGAGTGATTCTGCTGTATAACATTGCCTTCTCTTGTGATGGGACTCTGCTGATGCAGAGTCATCCAAGTGTACGTGCAGATGTGCCTTGGTTTGAGGTGTAGAAATCTTGTCTGAGTATCATTATAATCCAGTCTTGAGGCACAGAGGCATCTAAAATAGTGTTTTTTCCTATCCAGTTTGCAGGATTTATATTCTTAAGACAAGGGTATATATCTCTAAAACAATCTGCAGCAATCATGCTTCCTATCACTGCCTGCATTTTATGTAATTGCTCAGATGAATAGTGCTCATCTAGAAGAAGGGTATTTTGGGTTAATTTTCTCAGACTCAGAATATTATGATCGTTTCAAACACAAGGAATATTTTGTTTTATGTGTTTATTTCTATTTCAGGTTGTTCTATTTAGAGAAGGCCTTATGCATAGTGGAAAGAGAGATATGGCACTTTCAAACCTTCAACTTTGCCATATAGGTTGAGGTCATTATTTTTTGGAGAAAAAACAAGGAATTTAAGCCAACTAATAACTAGCAAAGTTTAATATCTAACTTTATAGTGTTTCTTTATATGTAACAAAGGATGAATCCCTTTATCTCTAGCCAAGTGGAGCCCTTCAAAATGCTACAAAAAGGAGCTTAAACTGGTTAAGAGAAGGTTTCAGAATTATGCTGGCATCTCAAAAGAAAAAATGAATTTGATTCTGCAACCTTTGATATAAAATTCTCTCCATACAATGCTGTGAGCTTAGGACAAAGATCTGTAACTCATCAAGTCCTTTCCATGTAAAAGAAAGGCAAAGACATATTGCAGTGTTCACAGAACAACCATATTTGTAGTATGAACAAAATGCTATCATAGCAAAGAATGCATCTGTTTCAGAATTTCTTCTGGATTGAAGGTGATTCCAGAAATACAAAAGAAAAATCATAGCAATTTGATTAAAAGAACTAGGTAACAATAAATAATGTGAAGAATGTTTGCAGTCATGAGTGTCTAATTTCTTGTCTGGTAAATGTTGTACAGGACTTGAAAGACAGTGCCAAAAAGCTCTCAGAGAAAAAAACCTAAAATGTGTGTTCCACAAAGAATGTTATTTTAAGGAAAACTATTTAATGTGAATTCTTTCATGTGTTGAAGCATAAAAGGAGTACAAGAGAAACGTTAGACAAAAATATCAAGACAGTAAAATATAAACAAGAAATTATAAAGCGTCTTTTAGAAGCTAATAGCTATGAGTTCTAAATGTTCTGCAAACCAGCAAAATAAGAAAAAATACAGAGGCAGAAAACTATAGTAAGAACCAAAAAAACAGGAAACAAACCCAGCATGAAACAATTTATTTCAATGAGGACCTTTGCAGCAATAAGATGCCTTTTTATGCAATGGAACCTAAATGAAAATGTGTTTAGAATAATATGCATACAGATATCAGTTAAATGAAAACTATTTAGACAATGTGATCCCATTCTTCTTTTTCATGTTTACTACCTCATGTTTCTAAAAGTGAGTATAGATTTTGATGCTTAACTTGGGCTAATTGAACTCCAAATTCCAGGAGCAATAAGAGTGTCTGGCTTTAGCGGTAGTGGCAGGTTACTGTCACCTCAGAAAATTACTCTCAAATAGGCTTTTGCTTGAGCATTTACTAATGACGTGATTAAAACTGATTTCACTTTTGGGAAAATGAACCATGACCAATTTCTGATACATTTTTCAATCAGTAAATTTAGATCAATTATATTTCTCAGTTGGATCAGACAAATGAAATAGTTGTTTAGAATATACCTCTTATACACACTGCAGGTGGAAAGGAAAGAAATACTCAGTAGAAGTGTCCTCCTTCTCATTTAATTTAGGTTGGACCTGGCACAATCATGCCCTTCATACCTTTCATGCTATGAGACATAGAGCAAACCATGAAGCAGATTAACTATTGTAAGGCTTTACAATTACAACATTTCCATAAGGGATTAAGAAAACTACACAGCTATAACTATTTTTCTGTATCTATCTAATATTTTTATTTAGCTGGTGTATATATTGGTGCTGTATCTAACTGTCTCACGACCTCTCAGAACCATGTCTGGTCCTTCTGTGAATTATCAACACTCCCACTGATTTATATTGGACATAAGATTGATGTTGTGACCAAGTGGGCTCCTCATAATATTCCTGACTCATAGTCAGAGGAGTAGCCAAGCATGCAATCATCATCTCAAGACAGGGGATGAGGCAATGGGATTATTTTGAATGAGGTTTAGGTATTTTCATCTAAATATTCATTTTGGAATCTTCTATATTTCTTTTTATTCCAGTTCTATGCTCCTTGGGTGACTGAAATAAGCATCTGATTCTCCAGGGAATAAACGGCACAATTTCTTTTCATGCACATGAACCTTACTATGATTCATTTAGTATTTGTTTTGCAAGAATTGCCTGAAGTATCTTAGTTGAAGATCCAAGATCCCTCAGGTTGTATTAGATCAAATTGCAGCTCAGTCCTGCTGCTTTCTTGTCATTCATTCAGAAGACATTGTTAATTCACAGAGGGTCTGACTACGATGTTGATGTTTTCCTGCTAAGGAGCAAGTCTGGTTTCCTGAAAAATATATGGCTACTACAGGCAATGGAGGTGCAACATATAATGCTCAGTCTGCCACAAAGTTTTTTGAGAGTTAAACTGACTGACACCTAGTTTCCGCTTTTATCAGCTGGCTAAGACTGCAAATCTCTCTTTTCTGAAACATGTTTCATTTTGTACATTTCCTGTAATGTCAAAAAATTTCTTACTTTACTCCATCACTTGCGCATTGGCTTAATGTTATCACAGCCAACATTATGTTCTGAACTTACTTTTGTTACTACAAGAAGCTTACTGGCTCACTCCCTATAAGCATTTTCCAGGTTAATTCTCCTGATATTAGTCACATTTGGAGACAAAAATGAGCCCCTGTATTCAAACACTAATTATGGATACTATCCCTTAGAACTACATTGAATATCTTAGGTAGTGCAGTGTATAAATGTGCAATATGATCTTTCTAAATTAGATTTCAAGACTTTATAATCCCAGTTAGAACTGATCAAGATTTGGCACTGCAGATGTACTTAGGACAGTCAATTACATATCTTCAGTTAGATGGGCCGAGGAGAAAACGTGCCACATAATGTGATATTCCAAAGCAGAGCAGATGGCAGCTGGACCACTGCCATTTGACATACTGCTGGGCACAAATTTTAGCAAAGTCTTGTAAAGACTCATAAATTTGAGAGTTGATCTTATGTATTCAGTGGTACCGCTCAGCTGCAGGCAGTTCTATGTTCACATTGGGACTTCCCTGGATCAAGGCCACTTCTTATGTAAAGGTTTTTGCTGCTGCAAATTATTGTTATATGCTGGGTTATTGCTATCACTGTTTTCCATTTCCTCACCCTTATAAAAGGCTCTAAATTTCCCAGGCACCACAAACACGGTGTTCTCTGGAAGAAGGAATGATGGTGATGAAGAACATATAAGAAGTTGTGTCTATTTTGCTTTGCTGAAATAAAAGTTTATTCAGTGTTGCTACCTGTATTGATGATATTTTTATAGTGACATTTATCAAAGCTTATTTATTATATCTGTTATGAGCAGACTATTAGACACAGCAGTTTCTACTGGTTGAAGAAATATCCAAATCAACCAGTTCAACAAGAACATATAAGAAAATACTGCAGCTTCATTTTTTTATCTTCTTAGAGCTTTTCTTAAAGATATTTGAAAAGTACGTTACTGAGCAAGACTCTGAATAGTCTGCCTTTATTTAAATAAAATGTGTTTTTCATAAAAGCCGCTTCAAGAATGCTTAATCATGTCTATGTCTATTTTAGGTTTTGTGTGACATGGATTTTCGAGGAGGTGGATGGACTGTAGTTCAGAAAAGAACTGATGGAGTTGTTCCCTTTCAGAGAACATGGTCTGAATATCTGGATGGATTTGGTGACCTTACTGGTATTAATTTTAAATACTCTAAAGTGCTTTGTATCCCACATTTCTCCTGCTTTTATGTAAGCTACATTCCACTAAATTGCATGGTAGTTTTAGTAGTATGAAATTCTTGTTTCTTAGAAGTCTTATTTTTACTTCAGGATTTTTTTTTATTAAATCTCTTGTGTGATCTTCCCAATAATGACAATTACCCCACTAGAGTCTTTAGCTATTGCAGTCTCACAAGAGTGTCCAAAGTACTATATTTTTTGCATGAAATAATTCATAGATTGTATTTCCTCTCTTTTCAGATTAAAAAAAAAAGTGCCTTTGTTGGTTTGAAACACTTTTGCGAAATATTTCCTTAGAACAAAGAAAAATCAATAATATTTCCCCACAGGGCATGCAAAGTTATAAACAATGGAAATATTTCAGTAGCTTATACCAACACAACTGTGATATTAATTTTTTACTGCCACCTCTAATCCTGCAAGTCTAAACCCATTTGCTTTTTCAGAAGTTTATCTAGGATTGCAATAGAAGCACGCAGCTTTTCTGTACAACGAAATGCAGCTCATATGAGGCTACAAGTGTGATTTATGGAGGTAGCAAATCTCGAGAACAGGGCTTAAATTTTGAGAATAGGGTTTGCATTTTTTCTGCATTTCATAGAATGCTAACATTTCTCATTTCTCAGTATTGCCCTTAGGAGTGCTACTGAGTTCTGATCATGCAAGTGGATCTTTAGCACATCCAGTTTTTGTGGTCTTCTAAGATTTATTGCAGACGTATATTTGAAATCTATCATCTGGGCAATTTTATAAAAATTATCACAGAGAAAAAAAAAGATGATGCACACATGGGAATTCCTAGGGATGTCCTAAGGAAGTAGGAAGATTACTCTGTTCCTTCATTAGTCTTTCAAAGGAGTATAAGTGTATCATGCAACTTTTATTACATTTAGTTTAGGAAGGAAAGTAAAAAAACAGGAACAATCACTTTTTCTTTTACAGTTTCCATTTCTAGACTATATATTATATTTCTCTTTAAGGAGAATTTTGGCTTGGACTGAGGAAGATTTTTGACATAGTAAATCAAAAAGCCACTCATTTCAATCTTTATGTGGATTTGGAATCAGAAAATGACAAGCATGCCTATGCATCATATGATGGATTTTGGATAGAGGATGAAGCATGTTCTTTTAAGATCCATTTGGGGCATTATTCAGGAAATGCTGGTAAGAACTTTGTTCTTTGAAGTATTTAAAGATAGTTGTTCCCTTTCTTAATATGAAAAAAATGCATTCAAAAGAATAATAATTAACTTCAAAAATTTTATTTCTAATGTGTTTTTCTCTGGTATATAATAAACTCCTATATAGATAAATTTTTAATTATATGGTCATCAGTTATGCCTGTAATAAAAAAAAAAGAAAATTGAATGGGATATATATATAAAATAAATAAGGGATTTTGTGGGTGTTAGTGTTTATTTACCTAATGTATAATTAGGTTTATTTACCTAATGGTACAATTATTTGCATGCTCATTATCTCATCACAGATGTTATTGGCAGTCTTCCTGATGATGCTTTGGATAATTCAGAAGTGCCCAGATAGTCATGTACAAAGGATAGAAACTGAGTGGAACAAAGCTGGCCTACAGTGTGTAACAGTTGCTGGGTGACACATAGACACAAATTAATTCCAGACCTCTCTTAATAGCATAAATATACTAAGCATGCAAAGATTTGCATTAAGCATTGCATCACGTCTTACTGCTTTTTCCCATGTTATGCAAGAATGGTCCTTACTATCAATGAAATAGTTACTCTCTAAAGGTGTTGGTGCTTTACTCTGTATTTGTGAAAAATACTATTTCTACAGTAAGTTCTTTAGTAAGACAACAGAGACAGTAATAACTGACCTTTATGTTTTAGCAATTCCATCTTGTTTCATGACTCACTCTGGGGCTTTGGGAATGTTACTGGAAAATCTGAAGTTACAATCCTTTTTTGTTTACTTGTATCTTCCTGTCTTTGAGAACAGAAGCCTTTACCTTCATAGGCCAGCATGCATCACTAAAAGCAACAAAAATACAAAGACATTTCATTAAATTTCAACTTCTTCCATATTTCTCAGTATTTTTTTTTTTCCCTGCATCTTTAGCACTTTTACAGCTCCTTAGCTGGTGCTCTCGAACCCCTTTTGAATAATTTTACTTTTCTAATAAATTCAGAGGAAAAGTTTGCACAGTGTGCATCAAGTAAGAAACATTTCTCCGTAAATAACTTTTTTATTGTTCTATCTGTTGTACTTAGGTGATGCATTTAGAGGATATAGAAGAGAAGATAACCAAAATTCCATGCCTTTCAGCACTTTTGATGTTGATAATGATGGATGCAGGCCAATGTGCACTGTTAAAGGACAGCCAGTAACGAGCTGCAGTAACTTCAGTGACAGCACCGGATGGTGGTTCAACAAGTGTGGCCTTGCAAATCTTAATGGTGTTCATCGCTACACAGGTAGATTCCTTGCAACTGGGATTCACTGGGATACATGGACAATGAAAAAAAAACCAGTCAAAATTAAATCAGTTTCAATGAAAATTCGGAGAACTAATTACCCGTATTTCCATTAACATATGAAAATAGAAATATATCTCTCCTTGCAATTATGTGGAATGATGTATCACTACAATCATAAATACCTTTCATCTTCACTTGAACAGTTCAGTTTTAAAACTTTATTAGATATTTCTGTAATACAGGTACTCATTTTTATTATAAAATGTCAGCATTTATAGTGTTCCAGCTTGAGAAAGAAGGTCCTAAGAAGAACTGGGTTTTCAGAAAAAGGATTAAGCTGAGTGTTTGTTAGCTTTTATTCAACTGTCTCTTAGAAGATCTCAGAACCAGCAGAAAAAATTATAAAAATAAGTGTAATGCTGACTTTTGAATGTGCTCTTTCTGTGCTCTCCACATATCTAAATTGACAAGAAGTTTCGGCAAATTTTATTTTAAAAAAATATGTACCTGCCATTTTCATCGTAATATTTTGGAAAAATACTTCATCTTAAGTTAAATTTCCAGAATCAGCTTTTCTTTCTATATTCCTTATCAGGCAAGATAACAGTTGTTTCAATGCATAGATAAGGTTTTGTATACCATCAGGGCCTGATTTTTATACAAGTAAGATTGATAGTGACATTCAAGAACTATGACTAATTTTATATTTAATTTTCACAGTCAATGTATTTCATAATCAAATTTTGACTCTACCATTGTCTATTTCACAATTGACTACAAATGAAAACTTTTTTTCAAAGAAAGCTTATAGCTTTTCATATAACCTTTGCGGTTTTAATTTTTTTTTTTAACTTTTATGCCTGTTCTTATGTTTTTCATTCTTAGTGGCTTTCACTTTGTGAATGATTCTGTGGTAATGAATCAAACCAACTTAAGCTGTGTAAACACATTTAAAACTAAGGATAGTGAATTCTTTGAATTTCTGTCAGTAAAAATAGAATAATATCAATAAAAATTTGAATATTGTCAGTACAGTGTTTCTGGAACCTAGCATCAAATCTGTAGCAGCTAGGCATGGTATTTCTCATCTTTGCTTCAGTTTCAGCAGACCAGCTCTGTAGTAGCATTTGGAATGAAAATAGTTAAAAACTCCATGAATTTCCTCTTTGCTGCTTTTTATTTTAACGAAGCATTAATACAGTGAGCAGAAACCATCATCAGTTCAGAACCACCATGGTTTAGAACCTCTTCCCAAAGATTTATGTAGCCTTAGGAGGAAACGAAGCTTTTCATAGGGTATGTTACAAGGTTAAGGGGAAGAAAATATTCCTCTTTTCTTGTATGTTTGACTGGCCTTTAACAGTTGGAGGTAAAAAGTTGCTAAAAGCAGAAGGTTTCCCTGCTGCTACAGGGAAACTGAGGACTATCCTTATGGGGAGGCTTACAGGAGAAGCATGCTAGGAAGAAGCTTGAGGAAAAATATCCCAGGCCTTGTAGAGGCATTGTGAAAAAGGGGATAGGTCCTGCTCTTGGGGGAGACTGAATTCTCTGAGCACAGTGGGGATTTGTTTTTGTCAGACACTGGAGTCTTTGAAATGAGAGGTGAAGAGATTGTCTGTACACCCTCTTCAGCCTGCCCTCACACCAGCCTTATTAGGAATGCAACTGCTTTGAACAGCAGCCTGGACCCAGCAGACTTATACAAGTAGGTGCTTAAATGGAAGAGCTTCTGCACTAAGATTAACAAGCACTGGAGCTTAAAAAGGGTATTAATTCTGGCTGCATGTCTGGATGTTGTCACTGTATTAGGGCTCTTATGTCAGAAAGAGTCCTCAGCCTGTGGCAGAGAATCCTGCTGCAGAATGCCAGTGGGTAAATTTCATGGAAATGTAATGGCTTTAATGAAAGCCTCAAACTTTGATGATGTGGCCTCTGTTCTGACAACCAGGTCTGAGCCTGTGACCAGGAGTCTAAGTAGGTACTTTGGATGTATGTAGCTATATTCTACTGACACCCTGAGGCTGCTTTTGGCTTAATTAGAACTCCTGCTTAAAAATGAAGGTGGCAAATGAAGACTGCGGATTTGTGCTGGCAGATATTACCACATTTAATTATGATTTTTAATCTCCCCATTGTCAGCATTGGCTACATTAGCTGGCAGCAACAAATCTTAAAGGAGATGGACCTGAAAAGATAATTAAAGAATCATTCTTGCAAATAGACATTGTTTTAAAATGTAAAGTATGCCTAGAAAATCAGATGCTAGAGATTAGTTGGCAGCTTCCTGGTGCATATCTGAAATACAGCAATAACAAGAGAACATTTTCCATGTGATAGATGGCTATCATCTTCAAAGGTTCACTCCATTTCCTCCCTAGTAACAAAAAAAACCTGGGAAAACAAATAAATTTTTAGTTAAGCACAGAGAATTTTCAAAGACATTAAACTGTTTCCAGGGGCCTATGTTTCGTATTTGCAGCTGATGGTTCCCAACTGCCATAAGGTAGCATAAGATTTTTTGTGGCCATATATTTAGGACTGGTAATCAGTTGGTTATTTCCCAAACAGTCTTGTTTCAACTATAATATAAGGGAACATGGAGGGTGTAGCATATTAAGAGAAACCAACTGAGTGTTTCAAATAAAGGGTACCTTGGTTTAACTGCACTTAATACTACTCCAGAAATGATACTTCAAACTATGAGAAGTTGTCATTAAAAGACACATAATCTCTGATGCTACAAAACTGCACTTCTTTTGTTTTCTTTTCCAATAGTATGTCTTCAATTTGTAAATCTCAGTTTGGTGAACTCAAATTGTTTTGTTATTTGACCATTCTGGTCACAAGAAACCTTTCTTCTGACTTTAATTTTGTTTTGCATGTCTCCCTCTGAAGTATGCCCTGTGTTGTCCCATTGCCAAAACAGAAGCCAGCAGAGACAATCCCTTGGCATGGGAGAAGTGCTTTGTGGGATTGGTATGCCTGTATAGAGAATGTAAGTTACTTAGAGGAGTACTGGAAACCTGCACACCCATTTCCAGGCTGGATATTGATCTGCCAGGTGTTCTGATCTATAAAGACAGGATGCACTTCATTTAGCAGCTCACTGTAAAATGAGTTAAAATTGAGGAAGGAAAGGCATCTATGGCTTTCAGTGGACACAGGTTCTGCTGACATGTTCTATATTCATTGACCAGAAGCTAAGGTGTTCCTTTACAGCATGCTCTAATGACTATTTCTTAAACAGAATGGTGCAAATGACACTGTACTATTCAGAATTGTGCAAAGATGTAATACAAGTACAGAAGGGAATGGTCCTTTAATTACAGAAAGCTTTTTTGCTCCATCATTTCAATTTTTAGCTGTGTTTGTGTCTGTGTGTGTAGAAATCACACACAAGCAGACAAACCCAGGTATGTATTTTCAGTGCAATTCCCAGTGAGACAGAAGGCTGCTAATACCCGTATCAAAGCAGCTCACAACCATATAGTTTCCATTGCCTCAGCTTTTCCCCAGCCTCATCTGATCCAACGGTTTTTGGGTTTGTGTTTGTGGCAGATTGTCCTTGGCAGGGGGCTCACAGTGGAGGCTGTCTAACAAAAACAAGCCTTCAGAAGCAAAGACCAGGCTCATCTTTGAGTCTAGTAAAGCTCTGTTATAAAAACCATTCAAAACTGAGAGCGTTTTTCCAGGTCTCTCGTCCGCTGCCAAGGGCCTGAATCCCACGAGGTTCCAAACCCGCCGTGGCGAGGGGCCCGCGGTGCAACGCGTGTGCTCGGAGCAGCCGCTAAGGGGCGCCAAAGCGCCGGGCGCACCGCCTTGCCTTGCCTTTCCTTTCCTTTCCTTTCCTTTCCTTTCCTTTCCTTTCCTTTCCTTTCCTTTCCTTTCCTTTCCTTTCCTTTCCTTTCCTTTCCTTTCCTTTCCTTTCCTTTCCTTTCCTTTCCTTTCCTTCCCTTCCCTTCCCTTCCCTCCCCTTCCCTTCCCTTCCCTTCCCTTCCCTTTCCCTTTCCCTTTCCCTTTCCCTTTCCCTTTCCCTTTCCCTTTCCTCTTCTCCTCTTTTTTCTGACTGTATTTTGCTTAGTCTCCTCTAGCAGTGATGTCACATGTTACCTCCCTGAACTGCACCAGCCCCGGATGCACGGGGTGGCAGGAGGCACAGCCTCTTCTGTGTTCTCTTTGCAGGCCAGAACTGCAGTCGTTGGTGTTTGCTTTCCATGAGAAAAGCCTCAGAGCAATGCCTATCAGGGTTTCCATGTTCTCTGGTTTTCATTATTTACTGTGTACAATGCTATGCAATGGTTTAGGGGGGATTTTACATTTAGCACTAGGGAAGAGGGGCTCATGGCAATGAATCTTTACACAGAAAAGTTTGGTAAAGATAGCAAGAGTTTGCATGCATTCAAAAAAGACTTGAAGGGATTCACGGAAGATGAACCTCTAATATTGAGTCCCACCACTTAACCTGACACTGTCAGGTCCACCACTAAACCATGTCCCTAAGGACTACATCTACACATTCTTTTAACTCCTCCAGGGATGGTGATTCCACCATCTATTCCAGTGTTTGACCACCCTTTCAAGGAAGAAAATTTTCCTAATATCCAATCTAAACCTCACCTGGTGCTATTACGTTCACAGACATTGTCACTAGGTCAGGGAGCCCCTGCACCAGAGGTTTCTGGAGACTAAGTTTTGTTTTACCTTGATAGCTTCCACAGGCTTCTGGTCTAGGCTCCCATCAGGTGTGAGGCTTGCTTAGGTGGACCTCTGGATGAAGACTGTGTGGGGTGAAGAATATGTGGGGTGGGTAATAGTCTGTAAGTGCTCAGAAACTGCATTTATGGAGATGGATGTAGGGAGCACTTCCTAGTTAAGGTGGGGTGGATAAGCTTTGGCTGTGGTTTAATGTCACCGTGCTTAACTTCTCTTGTGCCTGGGTGCCTGCTATACCCTCATTCCTCTGATGCACCTGACATTTCATGAAGAAGTAATGCATGGCATTTCCTAGGCGGGCGTTATAGGACACTTTGACCAGGTGCTGGTCAGAACACTCATCAGATCAGGACTTCTGAGTTCACCATGTACCCACACTAAGTGCAGAGGGAGAAGATGTCACACTCTCCCTCCATGTGCCTCTTTTCCTGGACCATGTACAAAACCATAGGTTTGTGTCCCTCAGCTGAAACAGGGTTGGGGAAACTATGAGATGAAGGAAACTATGAGGAAAATGAAGTCAATTCTTCCAGTCTCAGCTATTTTGTTGTATTTAGCTGCAGACAAAAAATGTCAAAATCCAATTAATTTTCTACAATGAACAGATGTAAAATAGAAATTATTTTTTCTTTTCTTTTCTTTTTTTTTTTTTTTTTTTTTTTTTTTTAAAANTTTTTTTTTTTTTTTTGGTTTCAAAACTAAATACATGAGTTATGAAACAGAACTCCACCTAGGCACACAAGTACAAAACTGAGTATTTAAAAAAAAAGACTTCATGTTGTATGTCTCCTGCCTATGGCAACAGATTCATTTTTGTATTTGTAGCCATTTCTGCCTCATAATAGTCAATAAGGTCCTGTATTGTTGCAAGGTTAAATATTTTTCAAACTTTTCTAGCATTCTGATTTCATTCTGATCAAATCACATTGGCAGTCCTCTAAAATGCCAAGAAATTAACAGAATTCAGCAGGTCAGAGTACAAAAGTTGGGAAGGTCCTAGCAATATAAAATAATATTTTGTACAAAGCCTTTTAGCTATTATAATTTTAATAGCTTCTTTCTTATCCAGAAATTGCTATCAGAAGAAAAAGCACACTCTATTTTCTAGTGAAATATTTGAAGGAATTCAGCTATATAACTTTTCAGATTTTGCTTTATATTCTTTTCCTAATACACCTGTCTAGATGCTCCAACTATTTTTCTGCACTTTCTTTCTGTCCTTTTAAATTAATAATTACAAGCAGAAGTAACTCCTGCATTCTAATGGAAATTAATGATTTATTAGTGCTTATCATTGTAAAACACTGCATTCACTTTGTGCTACCAGTTTTGGTAGCAGAGGGTCTGCACGGGGGCTACAGGGGTGGCTTCTGTGAGAAGCTGCTTGAAGCTTCCCCCATGTCCAATGGAGGCAATGGCAGCTGGCTCCAAGATGGACCCACTGCTGGCCACAGCTCAACCCATCAATGACAGTGGTAGCACCTCTGGGATAATGCATTTGAGATGGGGAAAAACCCCTGCCCTGCTATTCTTGTTGTGTATTAACCAGATCCCTTGTAGAACTTGCACATTTTTTTTGCTTGGGATTAACATCAGGCAAACTGTCATCAAATTCTGTCAGACAACCTGCAGCCAGAGAGAGAAGTGAGAGTATGTGAGAGGAACCGCCCTGCAGACCCCAAGGTCAGTGCAGAAGGAGGGGCAGGAGGTGCTCCAGGTGCCAGAGCAGAGATTCTCCAGCAGCCCTTGGTGAGGCAGCTGTGCCCCTGCAGTGCTTGGAGGTGCATGAGACCTGTAGCCTGTGGGAAACCCCACACTGGAGTAGGTGGATACCCAAAGGAGGTATTTTTCTGGAAGCCGAAGTCTCAGTTTAGGACCCACAAATAGTAAATCAAAGCAAAAGATTTTTAGCTGAAACATTTATTTCAATTTAGTATTGGACATATTGGGGCAAGGTGTTCCTTTGACTTGCATTTATAGTGTGTGCTCCAGCTATGTTATAAAGTTCTGTATTGAATTGAATCAATTGTGATTAATCTGCTTCACAGAAATAGCTGTAAAATATTTTTAACCTAAAAGGCTGTATGCTTCTGTTGACTTTGAAAAATATACATGACAAATTTTTATTTGGTGAGTTTGTTGATAATTTTATGAAGGATTACTTGGAGAAAGCCTAGGCTTAATTTATTTCTGGGCTGTAGTGAAACAAGATTTAAAATGATAGGAAAATTCCACAGTTGGTTTGGACAAAATCAAACATAATTTTATTGAGTAGTTGATGCTGTTCATTGAAAAACCTCCATCTAAACCTCCATCTTTTTCTACATCGCTACTTACAAAGTTACTGAAGACAGTAATTGTATGTATGGATTCACAAATAGATGCAGTTAATATCATCAACAGCCAAATTAATCAATCAAACCAATTATTTACAAACTTGCTTTCTCAAATTACATCAGAAAAGGAAGTGCTCAAGTTCCAGATTCAACATTTTTAGAAGCCGCACAGGAGCAAGGAAAACTGACATATATGCATCACTACCTTGAGCCAAATGTGCCTTTCCTGACTATAGTTAAGGGAAAAGTCTCTTTGGAATATGGACTCTGCCTGCATGGAATTTTCTAAATCAGGGATATGGAGGAGGGATATATGAGTCTGCTTTAGGCCTGCTTCATGGTAGAGAGCCTTGCAATGCACTGAAGCATGTAATCTGAGATTAAGAATTGGCTTAAAAAGAGCCAAATTCTCTTGAGAGAAAAATTTCAAAACACATTTTAAATGGAAGTAAAGTATGTTCTTCTGTATTTTATTATATGATTATTTTGGAACCAGATCTGCTATATAAATATGTGATCATTCTTGTTGCTGGATAGGCAGATCTCAGCTGATCCATTTGGTCCATTTTAAATTGTGAGCTGCTTTTTTAAAGAGGCTGATGTTTAGAAAATGTCAATTTCCATAACTATAAAGTAAGCACCAAAAATATTACAGAAGTTTTTGATGGCACCTCTATGAAATAGTGATGATTTGAGTCCTTTACAGGTGTGAGTATAGTGAGTTGATTCAATTCTTGAGGTAGAGGGATGTTTCCTTGTTTCTGAATTTGCATACCTATGCAAGGATTTTTTTCAGGAATACTGAAAGCATTTTAAGGTGTTTGCTTGTTCCATGACCCTCTGTACGTGGTTCTTATAATACTTAAAAAAATTCCTTTATTGCTGGTGAAGCATAAATAAATAACTAGTGGAGCTGATCAAGTTTTAGACATTTTTCTGGCCAATTGTTTTCTATTGAAAAATACTGGGTTTAAAAGCTTCTGGAAGCTTATTTGCTATATTGTTTTCTATTAACTTGCTGATTTTTCATCTGTGTTCTTTAGTTGCTCTTCAGAAGCTCAGTGTTACCTGAGGTCTGGGACCCCAGATGAGATCTAAAAATCCTCTTTAACATGTGGAGTGGAACCCCCCAGGTGTTTGAGAGGTGGCAAAAGCATAGCAGTGGTGACCAAGCCCTGCAGCAGCTATTGTACTCCAAGGAATCAGCTGTGGCCCAGGAGCAATCAGCTGAGAGACCAAATAAAAGCCCTGCTCCTCATAGATTCCCTCTGCTTGGTGCCAAGCACTATCTCTGTGTGTTCCTGTCCCCTGGCAGTCCTGAGCATGGGGGCTCTGGGAGCCAGCACTCCTCCCTGCCCTCCCAGCCCCTGCTGCAAACATAGCTTCCCCCAACAGGATATTGTCAAATGTCTTTGCACTTGCTTTCCAAACTAATTTGATTCCATGTGCCTCCCACACCCACCATTTCCTGTGGATGGGGATTTGGGGAGAAAAAGATGAGCTGGGCAGAATAAGATTTGCTAGAGCTTGGCATGGAGATATCTGTAGGGAGGAAAGGAAGGAAAACTGATGGCCATTTGTTGATTTAGACAGGGTCAGGGAACCCTGCTTTCTCACCTACGTCATACTCCCTTAAAATGTTTACATTGGCATGAAACTAAATATGTTCACTAGACACCTAGCACATGCCTGTCCCTGGCTGAGCTCTCTTCATCTCTCTGCTTCCTCAGTGCTCTGACAAATGTTGAAACCATCTGATCCACACCAGGAAAATGATCTGCTGCTTTTATTTAGCTCTGCTTCTTGCCTTTGCCATTTTGTTAAGTCTTTCTAGTTTGTTTCTAGTCTCAACCTGTCCGTCAAAGCCGGTTCCTGTGAAAGGGAGAGGATGGAAATGCTGTCTGGAGAAACAAGTCACAGGGGAAACACGTACTTTTATGCCAGTGAGATTTTCCTTACAAGGTTTTTGTCCTGCTCGCCCCACTCAGTACTCTGGTACTCTTCTGTATCCTCTCAGAGTTACTAGTACAGAAATTGGCTAATTCTGTATTATGTCCGCTTTAGCATTAACATCATGATGGAGAAATCCCTGCTCTGAGCTGATGATGAGCTCATTTGAGCAAATAGAAGCCATAACAGCATAAGGGGCTTAGTATTAACCTGGGAGTCCAAGGTGAATCATGAAGGCAAGGTGCTGGTATGGAGATACAGAAAGTTACCTAATGGAGAGGGGCTAGGAATCTGTTCCATGGGTTGACTGAAAACAAGTAAAAAGGACAAAAGAAGGTGCAGAGTATCTTGGTTTGAAAAGACAGGTGTCAGCTAAGGAAGGCAGGAGCCTCCCTTGAAATGGAAGATGTAAACCCCCTCCCTCCAAATTATTATAATTTTGAAATTAAGGGGCTCTCAGGCAAAGATACGGGAATAGGAATAACAGTTCTTTACTAGGAAAATTAAAAATATAAATGCAATAGTACAAAAAAAGAAACCACTGACAGAGTCAGAATACCACCTGACACCCTGTTGGTCAGGGTGTTAGTAGCAGTGAGATTAAATGGTGGCTGCAGTCCTCCTGGAGTGGCAGATGTGGTTCTGTTGAAGCAGTGATCCTGTAGAAGGGTGTAGTTTTCCTCTGAAGGTCCAGTGGTGGTGTAGATGGGCCTGGTCTTCCTCTGGAAATCCAGTGGAGGAGAAAGCTGCTTTTCTGGGAATCCAGTGGGAAAAGGCTATGTCTGGTGTTCCAAATATCAGATTATATCCAGGTAGGAATGCTTGGCTCCTCCCCCTGGGCGGAGCATCTCCCAATGGGATGATGTAGTTTTATCAGTCATGCAGTGAGGCTCGGTGGCCCATTAACAGAAGATATTTCCCTGAGGGAGGATTGGTTGTGGAAAAGATAAAGAAAACTGCCCACCTGGTTTTATCAGAAGATAACTGCCCCACCTCTGACAGATGGCAATAGAATACACATCCCCAGCCATTGCCTTTACAACCTAAGATACAGAGGTGTCAAGGAGAGGACTGAGCAGAAGGTAGAGATGGAGAGGGGTGGAGGATGAAGGAGAACTCAAGACAAGACTACAGGCAGCACTGTCTTTGAAAAATTATGAAGGCGAGGTCAAGAAGTTTGAATCTGTTGCACAAATGGAAAGGATTCCAGTGGATGCATGGGAAAAGGCAGGGGATGTAATTTTTTTTGTAGCTTTGGTTAGAGAGATGCAGGGTGTTTTGGTTTCTAAACCAAAATTTTCACAGAACTTCAGAAGAAAGAGAATCAATTTGGCTAAGCCACATGGTAGTGTCAGTTATAGATGCTCGGAGTTAAGTGATATCCTGTTATACAAACAGGTTGCCACTTGGAAAATTATTGAGTCTGGGAAAATATTCCTCATAAGCTCTCATTTGTCTTTTCATAAATGGGAGAGTTTCCCACTGCTGTCATTTTCTCCTCAGGGATTATCCTCCCTGTCCACCAGTTTTATACCTACTGTGAATAACAGTTTTTGTATGTTCATTCATTTAGTTGAACAAAATCTGTCATCAAATCCCAGAACCCCCAGACAGAAGGACCATGTGAACAGAGAATCTTGTTAATATTGGAAAGACTTCCCAGCTAACACTGATTTGTCAAAATACCAGTGATAATTTGAAGATACTTGTTCCTTATGTGAGTCATTCCTAATTCAAACAAATAAAGCACCATCAATGGAAGAATTAATGAAACTTAAGACAGCAGGTCCCTGAAGAAAAGAAATTAAAAAACGAAATCTAATTTTTATTGCATTTAAAATAAAATTAATACACAAATACATGTAATTCATTTTTGTTTATGACAGCATATTTAATAAAATATCATCTCAATACAGTGTGTCAATAAGAAAATTGTGATGTTCATTTTTCATGTCACAATAGTTTGAGTATTATAATGTTACAGGGAAAAAAAAAGATGCTTTTAAAATTCCCCTGAAAAGAAGCTGGTTTGATGCAAAAAGAAAAAAAAAAAAAAAAAAAAAAAAAAAAGAAATACAAATTCATGTTCAGAAGCTCCAGCAGAGGAAGCCTTTGATCTACTAGTGCCGGTGTTACAGGACAGGAAAAGCAGTGGTAACTTAATGCTAAAACTAAAAAATGCAAAGATTTTGTGGAGTGTTCCTTCATCTATATATGTATAGATGACTGTGTATGTATATAGCTACACAATTGTCTCTATGGTTCTGCATGAGTGTCTACATAGATACTTTTATTAAATAATCAGAGTGGGAAAGATGTAGAGCAAGTCACTTGAAAATATGTGTGCATGACTAAATATTTCATGACAGCATATTCTCTTTGCAGATATACACTGCCTCATACAGTGGATTAGATATGCTGTGTTGCACTGATCGCTGTTTTGTCTTATATTAATTGATCAAGTTATGGCCTTGTTGTTTATTTACTATACACTTATCTGAAAATAAAGCTAATATTTCCCTTGTGCTTTCCATTGCAATCATTGTGTGAAATATAAGTATTTCTAACATAGTAATTTAGTTTCACAAAAATACTGTTAGAAGCACTGTTTTTATTCTCATTTCACATCTTGGGGACTGAGACACACAGAGATGTCTACTAAAGACTAAGCCTTTTCAAAATAGTTTTTATTATATAACACAGATGGAAATGCTTGGTGCTTCAGAAAAAAAGCCTGAGGCAGCTTATCAGGTATCCCAAAAATAAAAAAAACATGCAGTATAGTTACAACTCATGAAAATCTTAATGTTAGTTATGCATAATCAGATTGTCATTCAGAGGCAAGTACAGGAATAAATCAAGGGCAATCACTGAGCTGATCTGTGATCTTTACTTTTCCTCACTCAGCATGTACAGTGCCTGAGTCAAGCTCTTAGAAATGGGAGGGGCTCCTTCTGTGCATTCCTGGCCCAGGCTTAGCACCTGGTCCCTCCTGTGCTTTTAGAGAGAGAGTCTCCTCTCTAGAGTATGTCTAGACCAGCCAGGAGGAAGGGTTGTTGAACCTCGAGGGGAAAAGAGTGAGGATTTGAGTGTTTCACATTCTCTCGTGTGAGACCAATGGACAGTCACAGTTTGGAAACCCACCCCTGATTTGAGTACTTAAATTGTGCTTTGAACTGTAAATGTCTAGCTCATACTTCCTCTTCTGAATGGAACTGCTTTTTAGGGGATGAAACAAGTGATTGGAGAGCTCCATAAAGGCTGCTGCAGCCCGAAACAGACCAAGTGCACAATTTCCACTAAGTGCATGATTAAATTTGATGATGTACCCAAAGGCAACATTTCATATTTCATTAGAGCTTCTGTTTCAGCTTGAACTTGGTCACCCAAGAGATTGCCCTGTTTTGAATATCTGCTGTGTATGGCAGGTATAATGGTACGATTATGATTCTCCACATGAGGCTGCTGTGGGTTTCTGTGCCTGGAAAACAGATGATCACTGTGCCCACACAGAAAATTCAGAAGTATGGTTCATCAGACAATAGGGACTAGACTAGACAAGCAAGAAGAGATTAGTAGGGTGAAATAAACAAAGTTCAAAGTCCTTTTTTTAAAAAAAAATGAACAAAAAAAGATTAAGAAGAATAAGAAAGATTATAGTAAATACCCCAAACAATTTTCTGACATTATTTATTTATTCATACTGGACCCTGCTTCACTGAAGACAATATTTGCAACAAAAATGTTGAATGTCAAGGGGTTTTCTGCAGAAGATGAGAGGAGCACAAAGTCCTCTAAGCCAAGTTTTGCAATGAGGCTAGGGCAGTGTTACAGCTTCCAAGCAAACACCAGTAATGAGTACAGTCATAAAATGAGCTGAGACATGGTAGCTGTAGAAGAAAGAGGCTTCATTGACTGGTTGTTTTAATAATGTTCAAGAAAGTCCAGCTGATTGTGTCTGGAACCTGCAAAAGGATCCACCTGTGCAGGTCCTTAATCCTGCTCATAGCAGTAAATTGAGGCAGGGATGCAAATGTTTACCCCTTACAATCTCAGTGTAAGGTCAGGCCCTTTATTCTATCATCAGATAACTCAAGTTACTGTAGTGACTAATAAGCATCACTAAACATCTATGAGACCACTCAGAACACTGTGGGACACATCCAGAGACAGTAGCTCTCCAGGTTCTTATGTCTGCAAGTTACTTAGGGCCTCACATCATTACTACCTACAACAGGAGCACAGGTTATTTATCAGATCCATGATGATTAACTCTGTGGGGACCTTGACATTCCAATAGTTTTGTGAACAAGTTGCTATGTGATTTGATTACTTTTCTATTGCAGCAGAATAGGGCAATTTGGGTGATAGTGAGGGCAGACAATATTTAACTCCTGGTTCCATCCCTTGTGACTTATTTCACTCAGCCTTGCAACTTTCTTATAGGAACAGCAGTGATAAACTTACATATAGACCTGAATTTGCTGCTTGGTCAGCTGAATTGGCCCAACTGAAATGAAATACCAATTCCTTATGTAAGAATCTAAGCTGGTGTTTGTAAAAACAGAGCACCAGCTCCCCAGGAAATATATCAGTAGCATATTTAGACCAATAAGATGTTCAATGAGACAGCTTTAAGTAAAAGAAATGTTACATATCCAGCTTTTGCCCTGCCTAAAATTGTACTGTGAACCATGTGGAGGTAACATCTGAGGATATATTACACTGGATAGATCTGCTGCTGTAATGGTTTGGTAACATGTAGCATGGAAATCCACAGGGCATGATCCTGAACTTTATTGGGTTTACAGCCATTTAAGTCCATAGTTATTAGTTCTACTGTCACAGTTTTCCTGTACTGTGATAATAAAAGAGAATCAGTGATATTTAAGGCATCCTAGCCTTTGCTCACTTAATCTTACAATGAAAGGAGGTCAAAAAAGAGGTGCTTTTAAATCTTAAGAAAATGGAGAGGAAGGATCAAGTCCTGGTGTTCTTTTAATGCTACTGGCTAAGTTGCCAAAGATTTACAAAAGATTTACTGGACCTCCTGAAATTGTAGGATTTGATTACTAGTAATGTCTTCAGATTTTTTTTGTGCTCTAATAAAATTTAGTTTTCTCTCCATCAATATCCATTGTGTTTGCTCAAATGTTTTCTTGCTTTTTACTTTTACAATCTCATCTTCAGATTCATGTGCTAAATACTTCTCTTGAGTAATGCTGGTGATCTCACACTTCTGTAAATTTTGCCTACCCTGCCAACAGTATTGGATTGACCACAATCCTATTTCATCATAATTACAAAAAAGCTGCACTTACAAATTTGTTCAGCTGTAATGAAGCCCTATTTTTTGCTAAGTAGTTCCTGAATATACTGAATTAGTATGACAGAGTATTATTCTTTGCTTTCCCTTCCTTACAAGAGCAGCAGTAGTGCAATTTTATGAAGACTGTTTCTCAGTAAACTGAGTAATTTCTAACTCTGTCTAATAATGCCTACTCTTATTTGCAATTAATTACTTTATGGTTTATTTATGCTTTCTCCTGTTTCCACTTAGAACACTAGCACACATAAGTCTGGAAGCAGCACAAAAATAGTTGTTCTTAACAGATGTCTTTGATTCCTCCTGAGTAATTGTTGGATGGTAGTTCAGATTTTAGGAAAGATTTGCTCCAGAAGGAAGTCCTCATTTTATTTATATCCACATCTTTTTATTCCCTGAGACTATATTACCAGTGAGTTTAATCTGAGTAAACTGTTCTGTAACACTTTTCAGCTCTTGAAAACAGAAATATTATATATATGTATATATATATATGCAACTACAGAGAGCTATACTATACAGATATGGTATAACAAGGAGAAATGACTTCAAGCTTTACTAGTGGAGGTTCAAGTTGGATATTACAAAAATTTCTTCACTGAAAGAGTGATTAAGCATTACCAGCTGCCAAGGGAGGTGGTGGAGTCACCATCCCTGGTAATTTTCAGAAAAAGATAGATATAGAACTTTGCGATATGGTTTAGTGGACAGAGTGGTATTCAGTTGAAGGGTGGACTTGATGATATTGGAGGTCCCTTCAAACCCAAGTGATACTATGATTCTATAAGTTGATAAAAAGGTTTCCATCAAAACCAGAAAAATACTGATGTTATGACAACAAACATATTAGCACTTGGTTTCTAACCTTATTTTTTAAGAACTGGGGTTTTTTCCTTTCTTGGGGAAGGATGGAAGATTTTAATGCAGAAGAACAAAACAGTGAATCAAAGTTAGTGTTCACACTGGGAATATGAATTTTGTCTTATAGGTATTTGGATGTCCCTCCTCACTATGGTAACATCTCAATGGCTGGCAGGTTTTTTATGTTTTCACTACACACAGCACATTTTTCCTTTTTTTTTTCTGGTGACAGCATCTGTCTCTTGTTGGAACATCAGTGTACTTTAACTGCAGCTGAATTTAGGACAATCATTGAATCATTTCATGTTTGACTGAAGGACTTACTTTCTACTCCCTTTTGCTCTTGCAGGGGCAATGGTCCTCTTCAGGTGAACTGCAGCCTTGCTGAGCACATGCCTGTCACATTTTCCCATCACTCTTCAGCTCTGCTGAAGCTTTTGCCCAGAGTCTGATACCAATGGGTGCATGGGAGGGCTGGTTTTCCTGGCCATTGCTATCTTTATTAAAACATCCTCTACTTTTGTGGTTTCAACATAGTCAGAGCAGTGGTGAATCAGGCATCAGAGATCACAGTGCTGAATTCACTACTGAGAAGACAATTTCATAGAAGTTAATCACTTTTGACAGATGCTGGTGGCACCATTTCTCTCCATAGCACAGACCTAGAAACAGGACTGTGGCTGATCACTTCTGTGATTTTCTATTTTTGTCATTAACTTTCAGCATATAAACTGAGAGAAGCTGATCCTGATTTTACAGTGATGTCACATAATTGATTTCAAAGAAGAGACATTGATGTAAGGTTGGTGTGATTGACTGGCAAGTTGTGATCCTGCTTTCCACTTGTTTGGTAACGCTATAGGCAGACACTAGCACAGAAGAAATTATTAATTTTATGCATAAAGGAAAGAAATCTTAAAAAATATAAATGACTTCTCAATTGGAATCAAAAAGAAAAAGAAAGAAAACCTTGCTGTATACTACCCACAGATCTTGAAATCTAATAGCTAACAGAGAGTGGATATATAAATCTGATCTTAGATTTTGACATATTGGAATAACAGTATGAAACTACACATTTTGCATCACAATAAAAATATTTTTTTATTGCAATGTCTTAACATGGCTCCCTTTGTTTTTTATTAATGCTAAATTGGAACTTTTTGCTCGAGGACTTCATATTGCATGAGTAGATGGTCCTCACTAGATATGCATCTTTTCTCATTGAAATAAAACTATGAGCTTGTGTCACCCACTACAAGCTATTTAAGGAGTTTCTCAGCATTTAAGGCCACTGGAATTCAAACAGGAAATGTTGGATGTTGTGGGAAAAGTCTCTTGTGTAAATGTTTGAACAATACTGACATAATGTAAAAGTCCGCTGCAGACAGTTAGAACTAGAAATAAACCCTCAGTGTACATGTGCACCAATGACACAAATCTAGCTTCTGTTAAGATAACAAAGACCACACTGAAGCTCATGAGGATGTGTCCTAACTGTTGCTATGATTTATTCACATTCCTCATAAGGTCGTTGTGTAGGACAATATTCTGATGAAGGCCTGAGTCACCCCCAGGAACATCTGGCCTCTCTGCTGCTTACCCTTCAATCCTTTGACAAAATACCTGGGTCTGAAATGGCTGGACCACTGTTCAAAGAGGAAGGAAAGAATCACAGGATTGGAGTCTGATATAACAAGGAAGAGGAAGCTTAGCTCCCAGGTCTGGCAGATAGGAACTCCCCAGAGACAGGTGGGATCCTGGTTTTCATCTTTTCTCTAGTGATGACTCTCCAAGGAAAATATCTCAATAGATTTAGGAGAAGGGATGGCTCCTAGGGAGTTTTTATCTGCATAGAGTTCTGTATTTGGTCTCTACTCTGTGGCTGTTTTTAGTCTCCAGGATTTTTGCATGGCTCTCAGTAGCACTGTGAGTCAGCTTGTTTCAGTGATCCCTTTTGCAGAACTGCTCTGCCAAACAGCTGTCTCAGCTCAGCTAACGGGGCTGCAAGCTATGGCTGGGAGAGGGAAGATCTGGGAGACAAATACCTTCAGATGAGTCACCATCAGCAGACCCCGCGAGCAAGTGATCAGAGCTCAGCAGATTCTGCTCCTTATCACTCTTCCTTGGGTAGATTCAGTTCTGCATTACTCTTCCTTTTGGTGCAGAAAGGCTTCTTTACCTGTGGTCCAGTCATTGCCAGGTTCCAGCTCAAGCTGAGGATATTTCCCTTGCTAACAGGATTCACCTAAGTGCAGAGAGCCACTACGCTGCTGACACAGCTGGGTAAGAGGTAGGGAGAAAAACTTCAGCATCACCTTCAAGATCAAAGGTCCAGAACTTTATACACCCTGTTGGGATGAGCCAAACCACACCAAGTCCCAGTACAAAGCTGCTGATGGGTGTTAGATCATGTTTTGTGGCTGCTGCTCCTCTGCAACCTTTTTCACAGCACTCAGCCCAGTGGTGCAGGTTGCGCATCTCTGATGAGGCCTGTGGCTGTCCCATTGCTTGGACATCCTCCTGCCACTTTTCATGAGGATAAGAAGTACATTTGTTACTACCTCTGCTCAGTCCTTGCTGTCAGACTTGTAATTTCATGCTCCTTCAGCATGCTGGGATAAAGATGACCCTGTTTATTCAGTTAAAAATCCATCAAGCAAATGCTGAAATTTGTTTCAACCTCAGGTGCAGAAATTTTGATTTTTTTCTCATTCCCCCGAAGTAACCTGGCTTTGTCTCCAAGCTCAACTTTGTAACTCTGCATTCAGGTAAAGCAGTTATTGTGGGAACAAGCTGAGGTTATTTACTGTCATTCTTCAGGAAACCCCCTTTCCCTTTTCTCTATTTATCCCTGTACTCCCTGGCTTCTTCAACCATAAGTTCCTTTCAAAAACAGCCATTTAAAAAAAAGTTATACACATTCCATTTCCACTTACTATCTTTTTGATTCTTAAGTCTTCAATATTTTTTTTTTCTTCCTGTACCTAAGATACATACATATTCAAATTATAGTTTGACTGTTTGGCTTGTTGGTATTTGCTATCTTATCACTCTGACATCAAGTGTATCTAGACTTGAGAACATACTTTGAAGGAAAGAATTATCAAAGATATGGAAGTGAATAGAAAAGAGGTTAAAATGCTACATTGTACCTCTTTAGTCCAGTACCTTTATTTTAAAAAAGTAACTCTTAACTACATAAGTGATGATTTACACACTTCACATCACTGGTGGAATTGCTTACCTAAGTAACGATTCAGTAACTTAATTTAGTGTTGCTTTTTGTCAGTTTAATTAGTTCTGTACATTTTCAGCATTACACAGAAAGCCTTAAATACCCTTTCAGATCCACAGGGGCAGTCCAAGAGTGCAAACACATGTGAAGTATATGGGAAAGCTTCATCCTACATCCCTGCCTTCTCTCCCCAATAGCAAGAAGAAGCACCAGAATGGCTCTTGTAACTTGCCTGGCTCACTGGTGTGAGAAAGGGTGAGAATAATTTATCACTCCATCTTTAGTCAGTGAGACGTGTACCAGTTCCATTTCCCTGGAAAAGGGATTAAGTCCTAGTGGAAAAATTTTAAACTCATGGTTGCACAGTCCTTAAGCTAGCAAACAAATGAGCTAGGACAGTAGCCTGGGAAGACTATAAAATTACTTTAATTGTTTCTTCTCAAGGAAATCCTAGTTCTTCAAAGCAAACTGTTGTTATTTGATAATAACAAGAGGCAAATACGTTTAAAAATTACTTGGATTTGTGCAAAAAAGGAAATTGCATCAGCACAAACAGCGACTGTTTCACACTGAGTCTAACATGACCCCCCCTCCCTGGACCATGGGTCTGCTGGAGTCATCTGCTGCCTGAAGCCCATTTTCTTATTACTTTGGATACTGTCAGCAAGGCTGCTGAGAGATTGTACTTCACAAACATCTCCCTTTCTTCTCCAGCTAATGGGCACAACTGTTTAATTTTGAACTTATAATGAGGTTTCTCTGCAGAAACACCCACTGAGACCACAGAAAGGTGCAGGATAGGACCTGCTGGCTATCCATGTTTCAACCTTGACAGTGAAGAAGCCCAAGCACAGACCTTTGGTGCCTGTTAGGTAGCAACAGGCTAAGAAGGATTTAATTAGTATTAGCTTACTTTGAACTCAGAAGTAAACACACTAATATAGCATAACTGGAACAAATCTATAAGCATTTTTGTACACAGTGTTCCAGTACAAACAATGTTGCCAGTAGCAGGACATGTGCTCATGATGTACCTTATGCTACAAGTGCCTTATGCAAACAAGCTCCAGTCAGGGCTTGTACCAACTTGCTGTGTGAGCTTCCAGTGTGAACTGGAAGCTTGGTACCAGTTATCCCCTCTTAGGATGTGAAGTTGAAGCATGTGATAGCAGTGAAAACCTTGAACGTATGGGAGCAGGTTGAAAATTGACTTCTGAGAACTGTGACCGCCTTGCTGATGGCTGCCCATTCGCTAAGAGCTGGTGTTGCTCTGAAACAAGAAGATGCAGCCAGGCAAGAAAGGAAAATGGCCACGTGATGTAGTAAGATACCTGCTACAGCCTGGAAAATAACCCCACCTAAGTATCACCCACCCGTAACTCAGGAACCCAGGTAAAGAGTTCAGAACCATGCAGAGACTGAAAACACGTATGAAAGGAGATCTCAGGTTTGCAGGCAATGGCAGGGGAGATAGAAAAGGCCTGTGTCAGGTCCAGCTTCCCCTGTCAAAGAGCTCTTATTGATTGCCCACACTGGGTAAAAAAAAGACCTTTTGGGGCCATAGCCCCAACTCAATGGCTTGAGTTTCAATGTGTGTTTTGTTTTGAAGTTTGATTTATCAGTCTCCCATTCCAGCCATCTCTAATTTGTAGTATATACATTTATTCAGTATAAACAATAGGCAAATAATGAAAATGCATTTTGACAAAAATTATTGTCTCTGTACTTTTTTGTTGGAAGCGCTAAAAATTCCTTATGATAATCTTAAACCATTCAAGCTTAGAGAAGTCTGATGAGCTGTCATGTCCTCTGAAAACATCAACCAAACTACTTCTGCCACTATTGCTCAGTGTCATGTGTTCATTGGAAAGGATCTGTTGCAAAAGTGAACTTCACCTTATCTTTGCTATATAGTAAGTGCTCCCAAAGAACAGCAAACCTATAGCTGGATCTTGACTGATCAGTCCTCCTTCCTTCTTCTTCACCCTCTGTGTTATCTCTTTGTAGCTGGGGTGTTCTGCTCTCTGTGTTTCTTTTTGGAGAGGAGCCACTGCATAATTTCTTTTTTTTAAACGTTATTTTAAGGTTCCTAAGAAGCCAAAATTATCTGATGAACTGAGCATTTGCAAGTTCCAGTTGACAGCCAACAGCTGAAAAATGCAGGAGTGAGCCCTGTATCCTTTCTGGAAGTTAATTTAGTTCATTTGATGGCGCAGTAGGAAAGTAAAAGCTGGTTTTCCAGCCAACTGAGTGTTCAGAGAAGGATTTAATTTCTAAATGCTAATAACAGGTGATGTACTTTACTGGTGATCACTGCTTGGAAACTGGCTTTCAAAGTAAAGGTGACACAGGAAAGAGAAAAAATAGGACACAGTCAGCATATTGTTTCAAGTGCTCATTAACTGCATGGTGATGTTGAACACTAAAAAAGATTTTGAGTACCACTGAGCTGATTTTTTTTTGTTGATATCATCATGCTTCTGCCAAATGGACTGTACCTGGCCTATAAAGATCAGGGCTTTCATCCCTGTTTTTCAGCATATGAGGTCAAGTAATCGCTGTAGCTCACTGGTGTGGCAAACTGATAAAATACACTGGGTCACTTTGACAAGTGCAAATCTAAAAGACAAAAGCAACTTGGTTTTGGTAAACTTCTGTGAGCTGATTGTTACCTGCCTTCTGATCCCCACATGCAGCTAATTCTGTACTGCTGGACTCTGTCTTTGAATTAATTTTACATTCAGTATCAAGGCTCTCTCCAGTGCAGGAGAGTGAGGGACCTTTGACTGCACCCATGCTAGCACCTTAATTTAAGTTAGGAGTACACTTCAGAAGTGAATCCCAGTCTTAGCACACTTAACTGTGTGTTGGGTCATATTGTCTCACAGCACACAGACTCAGTACTTTCTGAAGAAATGTGATCTGGTAGATATGCTTCAAGATACCCTCCAGTGCCCTCTGCCTTCCAAAGGGTGTTAAATTCCCAGGCACAGACTAGCTCCAGGCTAAAGTTAAACCTCCCGCTGTGCATCTACCGCGCACATTGAGTCCTTGGATCCAACCACTTCCATGGCACTGCTTTTCAGGATCCAGTGCCTGCAGCAACCCCAGGCCCCATGGCCTCCAGGGAGAGGATTCCAAGCACAAACAGCAGGGAGGGCAGCAGCAGCGTTCAGCTGTGCTCAGCCAGAGAGCCTCTGACTGCTTGAGAACAGCAGGACAAGGCCTCCTCTGGAAATAAGCGCCCACATATTTTTCTTTAAACACTAGAGAAAGGGTCAGTCTTCATGAAAGAAAGCAAAACAAAAACTGGGTGATAGAACTTTGCTGATACTTTTTTTCTTCAGCAGTTAGAAGGTTAGAAAATATGCTTGTCTTTCAGAAGGTTTTTAAGGTGGGAATTGGAAGTTTTCTGTTTTGTATTTCAAAGTCAGGTGTCTTGTGTGTACTTCTGTTCAAACTCCAGGGACAGACCACTCACTTCCCGGTGCGCCTGCATCACATGTTTTTTTGTCTCTGCTGAATCATGCAGTAGAAATATCAGACAATATTAAACATATTAAAATTAGTAATGCCACATGTTCAATTATTACACAAAAATCATTCTATACACTTACTACTAACTTAGGACTTTCACATTGCAATGTCCTTGCTTGAATATGCACTTAGGGACACATTTATATTGGTAAAAGCCTAAAAATGTAGTTTGAATAGAAGTGTTATCATTATAACAATATAATTTTTTTCAGAGAGCTGGTTATTCTCAGTAACCAATTTACAGGGATTTTTGAAATTTCTGAAGGATTTGACTAGATGGGCTGTTTACAGTTTCAAGGCAAGAAGAAACGATTATGCAAGCCATAAAATCTTAAAACAACAACAAACCTGTGTGCTACAACCTCCTCAATACTTTTCTGGTCCAGTTTTCTCCTCAGACACGGAACATGTAAATCAGACAATTAAAGACAACATATTTACAAATATCTTATATTTCTCTATCTGGAAAGTGGGTAGAAGATAATTCTCTCCTCCTTTTGTCTGAAAAATAGCAAAACTCCCTCCTCCAATTGGTTTTATAATAGAATTCAAAAGCCAGAGCTGAGTTTCTCATATGAATTTAATCAGTAATTTCATTATATGGAAAAAACCACCCAAAACAACTGAATCCAATGCCTTTTACCATTCATGTATAGAAGCAGAAGTAAAGGTTGTCCAAACCAAAAAATGTGATTTATTCCAATGTGATTTATACAAAGTTTAAATAGACTCTTTTAAATGTTTTGGACCAAAATTTTTTTAAACTAGTTTCAACTCATTCCCTACTGGTCAGTCCAACACTGGTAAGGCCTTAAGTTAGCTTGAACTCAAATTCAAATGTGAAACTTCAGATCATGTAAAATAAAACAAGATGCTTGTTTATAAAAACCTTAACAGACCTCAAATACTGAGGTTTTCACTAAGCTGGTGTTGACTGCAGCCATCTGCTCTAATTTCAAATGCCATAATATTGTTAAAGCACCTTTCAAATATTTACTGTGATTTAGAAAATGTTTGATAAAACCATTTTATGTAACTTGTTACAGCATGACTTGGTCAGAGTTTGACCTTGCTTGCAGTAGTGAATTAAATATCTCCCCAGAAACTGATGGTCACGTTTACAGAAATGGAAATGAAAGCAAATCAGATCCATTAAGTGCACACTTGCAAATTATCTGTTACACAAAATAGTATGAAAAGAAAATCAAGGTCCTGCTGTTAGAAGAGTAATTGCAGAAATGCAGCATGAATAATGTAATTCAGATTACATACTAAAAATGGGGCAGAAATCACTTTTCTGCCTTACAGCAAATTTTGAAAAAAGTTGTCATCTGTCTGAAATGATCCTTAATATTCTCAATGTTTTCATGACTGAGGTTTAAAAATGTAGTCTGTTTTGGACAGTAGAAACTTTAGCTTTGAATATAACACTTCTGAAACATTAACTTTTTTAGCTTAGGATATATTAGATTTTGTAATGAAAACTATGTGACTTAAAAGCAGAATTCATGATATGGAAAACAGGCCACTGTAAAAAATTTTAAATTACTAGGTGACAGAAGCAAAACATAATTATCTTTTCTTTCTTTTTTTTTATTTTTTTTTTTTTTATTTTTTATTCATGGCTAAAATGAAGTGGTATTCTTTTGTCAAAAAGCAGTCTTTGAAAATTTCATGACTAATTCTGGGACATACATTCCACTTTTAGGATACCATTCATCTGGTGAGCCAGTTTGAAGTACAAATCCAGTTATTTTCCAGAATCTAGTTTCACATTCTGTGTTTTTATTTTGTTGATTCTACCTTTCTGAAACATGAACGTGTATGACTTGCATTGTTTGAAGTCTTGTTTGACCTCTATCTTCTTCACACAGAGGCAATGCTGTTGGGGGAGAAAAAGGACAACTTGCTGGAATCATTTTGTCTTCTATTAAAGGAGATCAGGAGCAATGGAGAAGGATGTTGTATGTGTTTTTTTTTTTTTCTTTTAATTATACAATCCTAGAATATCCTGAGTTGAAAAGTACCCACAAATATCATCAAGGTCCAACTCCTGGCCCTTCACAGGATGAGAATCACACCATGTACCTGAGAGCATCATCTAAACACTTCTTGAACTCAGACAGGCTTGGTGTAGGTTCTAATTTTTGATATTTTGAGATGATTTTCCAGTCAGTTTTTGTCTCGTTCATTTAGTACAATTTTACCAACCTTGAGTCCAGGTGTCACTTCAGAATTACCCAGCATAAGTTCTGGAGCAATCACTCTACATATGGAACGTTTAACTGTTGCTCAGGGAAAAAAAGAAAAAAGTCTACAGGAGTCTTGTAGCTCTTAGAATCTGTGTGTTATATATATGTGTATATACGTGTATATATATGTGTGTGTGTGTGTGTTATATAGAGACCATAGTGTTTTCAACGTATGAAAAATTTGTGAGGAAGAGTATAAAGATTGAAGTTAACCACAGTGATATTTTCAGGTTATCTCCTCAGAGCCCTGTTGTCAACAGTAATCCTGCGACAAGGATGTAGTCCAGTAAAAATTAATACTATGCCCACACCTCTAAACAAAATGGTCTTGGGAGACAAGTCTCCAGGCAACATGAAATGCCTTCTTTATGTTAATGTAAGGGCCATAAGAATGTCTTATATATAAGCATTTCCTCTGACCTATTCTGTGGCCTCTGACTCATTTTGCACGTCAGTTCTGGCTGAATCAGCAGATCTCTCACTGCTCACAGGCTGCAGTTAAATGTGAAGCTGAAGAGAGATGTGGTACTCCTACCACTCCATACATGTTTGTTTTTATCCAACTCGGGATTTTTTACTCAAGTCCCCTTTAAGAGGATGATACTTCTGGTCCTCTGATTTCATTCCAGATTCAATTAAGAAGGATAATAGTCTATGGTATGATATCATGGATTCCCATGTAACAGAAAATAACTGCTAGTGCCTCTCTGTGAAAACATCACTGCTTTGGGAAAAGGCCAGAGAAGGGCTTCTGTTCAGTGCAAGTCTTGTATTTACAAACTCTAACCAGTGAAAGAGCCAGTGAAATATAGACCAGACATTTTTCTGGAGACTCTTCAGTGTCACCTCTTTTGTTTTAATGATTTTTATTTAATTTGTTAAGTGCTCTTTTCTCATTAGGTGGTGTACTATCTTGGCTATTCATCTTGGATGCTCCATAAATAGCAAATAGAGAGAGCCAACTCAAAAGGTAAAATCTTGGCCTCATGGAATTCCTAAATTTTTTTGGGAGGAATTTCAGTGTGACTGGGATTTAGGCATTGATGTTTAGGCACTTTTGAGAGGCCTTATCACATCCCTGAAATTAAACTCAGTTCTGCTGCTTTGTAACTTTTTAGCTGAAGAGCTACCTCTCATTTGATCACAGAAAGACCATTTAATGTTTCCTACATAAAATAACTAGAGTAAAAACAGAAATAAAAAGTCACACGGAAAAACTAAATTTTGGTGGAAAATTGGTCCACTGATTCTTATAATGTGCATAATTAGAGATTTCCCCTTTCAGAAACCTCTTAGGTAATTTTTTGAGTGTTAAATATTCATAAGTTATCTGAAAGTAGACAAAAGGCAAACCAGTCACCTTTATTAATCACCTTTATGGTTTTAATAGTAGAGAGTTCAGATACTTGCCAAAGCACATGAGTTGTGGAGCCATTGGGGTCATTGGGAATTATCTGTATGTAATGTGGCTGCATTGAAATTTCCCAGGTGGCTGTAGAAAATAGGGAGAGAAGTTTTGCTGCATGGGTTTTGTGATTTAACACATCATTGTGCATCATGCAGTAGCAATGTCTGACTGCATGCATGCTCTTAACTTCCTTGCAAATGTGAGATGAGGTGGAATAGCTACAATCTCCTCCATCAATAGGTGCCATTTTGTTTTCCAAAACCTGAGAATACAAACATGATTTGTAACTGTGGCTCAATGGATGAACAGCAGTTTATGAAGCTGGTGAAATCTGTGTCCTGTGCCCCAGATTTTAGATAAGAGGTAGCTGGTGGTGAGAGTCCTTTAAGATGAGGTATTTTGATGAGGTATTTTCCAGTGCTCCTTGCCCTTCCCCACATATTTAGGGTAAAAGGGTAGAAATCTGTGTCCAGCCTGGGGTAGGGGATTTGCTTCATTTGAGTACTGACTTTTATTTAACATGCTAAAATGATATGTAGATGACTTAGAGCAGAGTGCTCTTCAGTGAAGTGGCCTTTTAAGTGCATGAGTTAAAATATCCATGGGAAGTGAATTGACTGCAAAATGTACAAGTACTCCCCTGGAGGGAATTCTGGGTTTGAAACTAGACAAGTATCAGGCCACACTTCTTCCAAATAAAAGTGTGGCCTCGGTTAAGAAAATGTTGGATTCTGGTTAACAGTTTTCCTATATTTTGTTCCCTGAAAAATACAGAGTACTGTCAATGGGAGCCATTTTTCAAACTCCATGTAGAGCCAAAAATGTCAGGAGGACTTGTTCACATTAAACTGGCCTTCTTTAGGAGCAGATAGAGAGCATGTTCTTTGAAAGATATTTGTTCAAATGCCTCCATTTCAGGATCATTAACCTTATGCCATCAGGCACAGAAAATTCCAAGAGAAGCTGAGTAAGCCTGTGAATTTTAGAACATGCTTTGACAGTGACCTTTTAAATCATTCTATAAACTAGAAATAGTAGTATTTCACACAGAAAGGAAATGTACAGTGCACTTGAACAAGCAGATCTCACAGGAGGTCGTGGAAACAAAGACCACACAACCCAAGGGATCTATTCCACTCTGGCTCACAGTCTTTATTTGTAAATGCCATGTGGTCTGGATGTCAAAGCACTTGACATCTCTGCTTTAAATAATTTGTCATGGGTGCTTTTAAAGTTCAGAGCACTTGTTCATGGCCTGTCTTTAAAACCCACAATAAATATTATCATTGCAGATGAACTTGACACTCTTTGAAGTTGTTTTGATTCTAAAAATGGTAATAGAGCCTATGTGCAATATTTTATTTTCCAAAATTAAGACTCTTGTACACTTATGGCACAAAAAATATGTACAAATCCTTATTTTTCTTTCCCACCTGAGATTCATTGCTCCAGAAGTACTGCAGTAGGCTGCACTTTGCTAGCACTTTCAGTGTGACTTTTCACAGGGAACTAAATTCCGAAAGGCAAACAAGATCAGGAGCTTGATTCTGCATCATTAAACCCCAAAAACATTACAGCCAGGCTTAGAAGAAGCAGTATCATAGCTAAACACTAGGTGGTTCTTTGGTGGCAGGACCACTGATGGACCACTGCCCAGAGAATCAGTAGGGACAAGATAGCAATGGGTTGCAGAAACATGAAAGTTGGGAAACAAATCCCATGAATTTTCTTTCTTCTTGAGTGAAAAGTAACCTCAAGAGTCATTGAAGAGTAAAGTAGTTTGACATCAGAAGGGATGATTGTGGGATGAGAACTGATGGAAGAAAAAATAAAGTTATTGTTTTGGCAAATAGCAAAGCATTTAACATGTAGAGGTGTTTTTTTCCCTTAAGCCCTGCAGGCAGAAAGGTCTAGGCCTGGAAAGCTGAACAGTGGGAAGAGTGATTGGAAAAGCCCCAGATAAGAGACGAAAATTGGATCTACAGCCTCTTCATGACTTGTGACTGCTAATATTTCCAGTGTCAGATACTGAACATTGAAAAGACAGGACCTTACTTGTGAGAAAGGCTTTAAAGTTTCATATTTTTCTACATGTTCTCATTCATGAGTTTATGCTCAACAAGCTTAAATAGGAGCAGGCTTTATGTGTCACAGGAGGCTGACAACACTACATCTTCTTGAGATAGCCTCGTTGTGTTTTATCCTTAGTAGTTTACTCTTATTCAATCTATTTTGCCGTATAGCCACGTGAATTTGAAATATTAACTGGAAAAAAAGTTCTGGAGTCTATGGTCCCATTTTCCTAAGTAAATTCAAGTGAAAAGTTGATGCTCTGAGAATCTGGATGAATCTTTTGCTTTTTGCTTGTTTTGAACTAATCAACAAAGTTGTCTTGTTTCTTCTTGTTCTTAATTTGAGTCTTAGAATTATTTTCTTAGCTTTTTGTCCTTGTATAGTTTGCTTTTCATTTTTGTTGTGTTGAGATTTCCTAAGAGAAAGAAATCTATTCATTTCTCTTGCTTTCGAAGGAATTACTTTTTTGTTTTGTATGAAAGATGATGTACAGAATGAAGCTACTCTTTTGTATGATTTCCTTGCTGGAAGAACCAGTCTGTCTCAGTCTGACCCAACTCTTCTGTAACAGGTGTTTAAATAGCAAAAAACCTTTAAGCTCAATTTCTAAGGATTTTTACTTTAAATAGTTAAAGCAACTGCAGCACGTGCTCCATTCTAGACACTAAACTGTCCTTCTGGATGCCTCAGGAAAAATAGTACTCACATACAGATAATATTTTCATCTTCCCTTAAAGAGGATAAAGGTCCTCCTTTATCTGGGGGAAGGAAAGCAGTTATGATATCCTCTTGGAAAAACAGATAGAGTTACAAGTGGGACAGACTGGCATTCTGGAAGAAGTTGTGGCAGTGGTCCTCAAATGGGTATTCCTCCAGCTGAGATGTACTGATGTGACTAAAGTCACAACCCTTCTTTCCTGCTGGTGTTGCACTTGGTGCTCAGTGCCCGGCTCCTGCTCAGCTCCCTGTCTGGTCCTAAAAACTACTTGTTTTGCCTGCTATCCCATTGCTGATCCTTTTACTGCTTCTGAACACTCTTTCTGTTTTTGTTTTTTGTCACTGTTTTGCTGTTGCTCTTCCCAGTTGTCTGAACACATCTCAGCCCTGCAAGATTTCTTCTCCCTTGAGTTACAGCTGCATCAGCTGTGGGTCACAGCACAGGTCTGAGCCCTACCCCAAACCTCCTGATTTTAAAACCCCAGATCCAAGTTTGACTAAAGGTATTTCGTATGAAACTAATCCCTGTCTCTATTTACAAAGCCACTTATGTCTGAACTAAACCTGCCTGATTCCTTCTACAGTTAAAGCAGAATTAACTAATGTAAGAGCAAGATTCATCTCATTCTGATAATGATGTTTAAAGTAGGTCAGGCAAATTTCACCAAATGCGTGTTCCATATGATGGGGTTCCCAAAGTGGTTTTCTCAGATGTTGACATCTTTGCTGTATATCTCTAAATTTAGATACTGAATCAGGAGGGCATCCTGTTCTTTTTCTCACAGTGGAAGATTACTAGCAAAGAGAACGAGGGTCCTTGCCCAGATGGGCATTTTGTTGACTCAGTACATCCATTCCCATGTTCTGATGTAAGCCCACCTTTTATGCCTAAAATGACATCTATGGTATATATTTGCAAAAGTGGCAGCAGACGTCTAAACTTAAAAATCGAAGTATGAGCTGCAATTTGCAGTCAGAGTACACTGCTAGGGAAGAATAAAGTCACACAAGCCATCTACTTCATCCCTCTTCCTTGACAGTGAAGATTCTTTTTCTCTTCTGTCATTTCCTACCTTGTTTTAAAGACTTTCTTTCTGCTGTGGCACCTGTGTCACTGCTTGATGCTGCTTCCTCACCTCCAGCATAGAGCAAGATGTCCAATAGTCTCTTGAATAAAAATACAGATGTTAATACCATACTTAAAACGTAGAATTTTTTGACATAAATTACCCATAATGTATATAATGTACACTTAAGAAAAAGAAGGAGAAAAAACCTACGGAAATCAAGCAAATATTAGTAATTTCTTCTTCTCTTAAAATCATGAATATACCAACTGAATAAAAATCAGGCCAAACAGAGAGGTTGAAATCAGATGAATTTCATGAAAGGAAGGAAATATGTAGTTATCCTAAATTTACAAAACCACTTTAAATCTTCTTATGAAGCCATGATCTATTTTATTCAAATTGGATCCTATTTTCATCTCATTTAAAATTCAACAGTTCAGAAAAATCAAACATATTTTGTCTGTCAGTGAATAGGGTGGAGATAACAAAGAGAATGAGACAGCACTTATATGGAGATGAGGGAGAGAAAACTAAGTAAACCAAGTTTGCTGAGAAAGGATTTGACACTATATATGTGGTTTCTTGCTTATAAAGCAATAACATTGCTGTGACAAAGCCATGATTATAACCAGAAAGTAGTTTTATCAGTCAAACAGAATGGCTGAAGCTGGGAGGCACCTCAGGAGATTGCCTAGTTCAATCACCTCTCTCAGAGCAGGGTCTGCTAGAGAAGGTTGCTCTGGGCCATGTGCAACTGGGTTTTGAATACCTCCAAGAAGGGAGTCTTTGGAGACTCTCTAGGCAATTCATTTCAGTATCTGACCACCCTCACAGAGAATTTCTTTTTTCTTATCTTTAATGGCATTTCGTGCATTTCAGTTTGTGTCCATTGCCTCTTGTCCTGTCAGTGATCACCACGGGGAAGTCTGGCTCTGCTTTCTTTGCTCCCAGCACTAGGTATTTATATCCTTTGCTAAGATCCCCCAGAGCCTTTGCCTGTCGAGGCTGAACAGACCCATCTCTGGCTCTCCTTGTATGACGGATGCTTCAAGGCCTTCATGACCTTCATGGCCCTTCACTGCTCTCACTCCAGTATGCCCACGTCTCTCTTGTTCCAAGGAGCCCAGCCCTGGACACAGCCTTCCAGGTGTGTCTCACCAGGGCTAGATGGAGGGCAAGGATCACCTCCCTCGAGCTGCTGGTGACGCTCTGCCTGAGGCAGCCCAGGAGGCTGGTGGCCTTCTTTGCCTCAAGGACACTTTTCTGGCTCATGGGCAACTTGTTCCCTGCCAGGACCCACAAGGCCTGCAGTGCAAAGCTGCTTTCCAGCCAGCTGGCCCCTGGCTGGAGGCTCCCGCTGTGTGTCTCCCTTGCTCAACCTGATAAGCAGAGATGCTGCTGACCCCTCCCTCAGTGCAGCTGAGGCTGAAGGTCATGAGGCTGCAGGTCTCAGAGAGGACCCAGCCACCCTGTCCCTCTTCACCCTGAGGCTGTGCAGACCTCTGGCCTCCTCTTGCTGTGAGAGTTCCCAGTGGTCTCATCCTCTTTCCCATCAGCAGCAGGCACCCTGGTGTTCCTCAAAGGGTTCCCAGGAGTCCCCCGACAGTCTCGGGAGAAGTTCCCAGCAGACAGACAGGATCCCAAAGCACAGCCAGAAACCGCAGCCTGGACTGTGGTGCCCGCCAGCTGTGCTGTGCTGTGGGGCTCTCTGGGACTGGAGGGAAGCAGCTGCTCTTCTGCAATGTTTTTTAGGAAAAAAAAGAAAAAAAATATGTGCATCAAGGAAAGCTAAACACAAACAGAGGAAGACAAATTATTCTTCTGTGGATAAGAATATACACTTCTAAAAATACTTTTAGAGGTCTTATCAGTCCTTGAAATTTGTGAGAATGTTTGGGAATATTGATATATGAGTGTATTATTGCATTAAAGGCCTCTGAACACTTTTCTCTTTGGAAAGAAGAGATCAGATTAAGTCCTGTGGTTCCAGGAACTGTCAGTTCTCATAGTTGCTGCAAGTAAATTCTAAATGGAGTGTTGTGATAAAGCTGAAGTGCTTTATTCTTCCTTTACATGTTGATTTTTATAGTAAAATTTATCACGGAAAGCTTTAGTGAGAAGAGCCTTCTTGATTTATTGAAATGAAAATCCAGATAATAGCCAATAATTCTGAAGTGAATTTTTCTAGAAGTTTCACCTCATGGGAAGTTTTGACATTTTATTTCAATTTCTGTCAAAAGGAAATGTTGAAGAACTAAACAGTCATGCAGAAGAGAAATTCCAAAATTTGGGCACTGTAACATTCTTTGAGATAAAGGTTGTGGTGTTTCTTTCCTCTTCTGCCTATCCTATTAATTTCATATCTCTTACCAAGTTACATTTTAGTAGTAAAATGTACTGGGCAAGTAGATTTCAGTGTGTGCTCTAATGAGCTTCATGTGGGAACAAAACCTGTGTTTGCAGAGTTGCTTGCATAGATCTAACATTTCTGGTTGCATCTTTCATGCTGAGTTTGAGCAGCACCTCTTTATAAAGTCCCAGATTTTCCCTGCAGTCTCTTACAAAGACTGAATTGCTTTGGGAAACAGGATGAGTGCTGTAATTGAGAAACTGGTAGTTTAAATGCTTTTATGTGTAACATACTTAGTGTTTTCTCCTTTCTGGAGAATAGTTAATCATAGTGAACCTCTTCTCTGTTGGTCTTGACACGGAAACCATCAAAAACTTGGAGCAAACAGAACTGTGTTCCAAAGACGTGGCATTACGTACAAATTGATGTTAGCCAGAGAATATGGACAGAACTGATTAGTCAGGCAGAGGGCTCAGTTTGGTACTCTGTTTCTCACAAAATAATTTTTGATCATTTTCTGCAGTAGCTATCTTCTTTAGAAGGTACTTTCTTGGAAAGTATAACATTTTCATTTGATGATATTTTCCTATTTGAAGATTATAGGATTAAAAACCCCCAGAACATACTGTGAGTAGCATTTATTCCTGCTTTAGTGTGACAGGCACATGAAAGTAAAACTAGTTTTGAGGAATAAAGCAATTATCTGGATCTAAATCCCGAGGTGAAGGACTAGACAAACACAAAACTTTCTCAGAAATGTGTTCATCTTTTCCTAATTATTGCTTCTGGTAAGTCTCATTTCAATAGGTAGGTGTGGACATGAAGGTTGTTCCATCTCCTTGGTTCTTCCTCTACCAAGCATCTCATAAGACTGCTTTTAAGTGCAGCCTTTAAATAAACAGCCCCATCCTCAAAAAGTTGTCATTTCAAATGCATCCTTCTACCCTGCAGGAAAAAAATTGGTGTGAAGGTAGGAAGGAGCTAACTTTTAGTATTGGGAATTTTCTTTCTATGTCTATGTTTTCCCTAAAGAGGTTTCATGGGGAATATGTAAGTTACAGAAAATTAATACTGTTATTAGGAAAAATGAACTGAAAAGAATTTATTTTTGTTTGTAGGAAAAAATTACTTAAAGTAATAAAAAATGAAGCATACCTGAGCCTTTCTCATAAAATTCAAATACAGTATGATTTAATATTAACTGGGAATGATTTATCCCATAGGATTGAGCTCAGGATTAACAATAGTCCATCATGTGGTGGAATGATGGGCTTGTTTCATCTTCTCAGCTACATACTCAGTTATTTTCCAATTGAGATCATTGAAATATGATCCTACCCTGAATACAAACAAACTCTGGGTTCCTCCCCCCAGTATGAGACTCTTTGTAACACGGTTTTATTTGTATGTCATGACATTCTGTTTCAGTCATGCCTTTTTTCTGTGAATAACAACAACTTTATAAGGGACATCTCTAAGAGACAACTACTGTGGGTCAAGGTCACTGGAATCATATCTCCCCAGGAGACACATTTTGAGCATCTGTCACTGAGAGCCTCACAGATGTTAAGTTTATTATGCATCCCTCATTTTTGGCGCTATCATTTGTTTCTCTGTAACCACTGCAAAAAAGTATTCCATTATCACTTCCAACAGTAGTCAGTAAGTTAAGCCAGAAAGTTAATCACTGGAAAAGTTATTACCCAGTCGTTCTATGATTCAGTTCATGCCCAAAGCAAAATTATCACTACATAGTCCCACCCTATACCCTTTCTATTTTGTGGCTGATCCCTGAATTTTGCTTTTCGAGTCTCTCTTCTCCCCACCCACTGCCTTGGGGGGTATCTGAGAACTCTGTTTGCTCTGGTTGCCCTCTCTGTCCCATGGATGCTGCAGTTCCTACCCAGGAGTATCACCTGTCTACATTTGTGAATGCAAACTTAAATCCTATTTTAGTTGGTAGGAGGGCTGAAACAAAAGCCTGGGGAGCTAAATTTGCACTTACCTTTGAAAAAAATGTTTAAATAAATGAGAATCTCTCTGTATTTTAATAGAATCTGAAAACTAATGCATGTATTTATCTTTTTACGAAATTAAGCACTTGGAATACACAAAACTTCAGAGTAAAGCATTACTAATTTGGAAATATAGGAGTTAAAATCTCTGACAGACTTTAAAACATTTCATCACCATTCAGAAGAAGATGCCAAAACCTCAAGATAACTCACAGGAATACTCCAGTGCTAAAAGACACCGAGCATCTTCTTTGCTGCTGCCAAGCCTAGCATCTTTCACTGTAAAATATGACAGTGAAATGACCTTTAAGAGACTGTGTCTGGTAAACTGAGATCCAGAATGACATCAGTCCTGAAACAGCTGCATGGTGGGTGATGACTGATAATTTTTTCAAGTAATTTGATTCTTCCATTAAGAACCCAATTTTCAGAAGAGTTCTTAGCTCAGTAGCACCATCTGCAGCTCTCAAAGCTAAGGCCAGGCTTGAGAAAACACCTCCCTATGGACGCTTTCCCCCAAAGGTGTGGAAGAACTCACTAGTACTGCACCCATGTGAACTGGTGATCACCACAGCACTAACCTGGTGGACAACTAGCTGGTATCTTAGACCTTCTCATTGCTTGCTTGTAAATATCTTATCCAGCACTGCCCTGAACTATACATAGAAAACTTTAAATTTTGCTTAGTACGGTTTGGCTTCTGAAGAGGTTCTAGAAGTGGAAAAGCAATTATGTAGCTTAAACCTGAAGTGCATTAATAGATTTATGTCAGGAAGTTTTCACAGTGGTTTTGCTCTGTGACTATATTAAACCAAGGCTATTAATAGGGTTGAAATGTTTTGGTAAGTCTCATGAACTTTCACATCAAACTGAGACAGAAACTTTTTTTTAAGTCTCAAAGAAGCTCTTGTGTACTTTTCTGTGACTTGCTCTGCTTACCTCTGTTCTTCTTGTTTATTAGAAAAAACAGGAAAGGGAATGGTCAAAATGAAATTTGAGGAGTTGTTCTCACAGTGATCGTAACCTGCCTGACAGCCAGAGCCATCGGAAATTGCCTGAGTACTTAGCTTTGCTTTAGAGAACAAAGGACCAAGCATGTTCCCAATTACAGCTGGTAACCACATGTCCTGGGGTGACTCTATTACTGGAATTTCTTTCTAGAGGGATCCCAGTTCAGAGGTTTCCTCCAAAATTTGCCCTAAACCAGGACACCACAATAATTAATCCAACAAATATAACTAATTTTTAACTGACAACTGCTAACAATACATTTTGAGAGATGCGTTCATTGTTTTAGAGCCAATGAATACTCTACTCAAAAGTAATGTAAGTGTAAGAGATAACTAGCTAGAAATGTCTGAAATATCAGGGGTTTGACTTATGCCAGGAATTCACTGTTTATGATTGCAGGTATTACTTCAAGGATTCAACATGCTTAAAAACTATGATCATTATGTCAAGTAATGAAGAGAATTAAAATAATGTTATTCCAAAAGATGAATGACTTTGCATATAGTGAAGGTTCTCAAGCAGCTTTTTTAGTCTTCAAACATTTTTTTTCCTTGTACCAGCATGATACCAACTTATGTTTAAGCTCTGCTTGTCCTCATCACACGCATACACATTAACATACATGAATACATGCACGTGATTTTATGGAGGAACTGTTATATAGTGTTTGTTTCCATTGATTTACTCCATGGTTAGTGTTCTGTTTCAGACATTCCTAACTGGATATCTCTTACAGTCATTAGCCTCTTCCATCAATATATTCGATTATGCATCACAACTAAAATTAATAAATTAACTAATTCAGGACATCAATTTTTATCATTGTGAAACATATGCTCCTGAAAACATTCTCTGTTCCCCTGTGCCTGGGGAGACTATGGGGCTGTCTTTATGGCGAGTCTTCTGTGCATCATTATATTTATAAAGCAGTCATTCACATTCACAAATCTGACCACTGGTGTGTCCTTCCTTCTCATCCACTCATCCATTTTAAGATGTTTCATCTATGAGTCCCACTTTGTCCATAGTTTCTAATTTGATTTGTAATACTTTCTTTCTTGGATTTCACTTGAAGGACCTTACAATATCCAAGAGCTTGTCCACACATCCCTGTTTATCTCTCATTTCATCTTCATTCTCTCATTCCTACCTTTTAACTTGTTCAGTATGTCCCTAATACTATTAGCACACAAGAGACTTTCAAACAAGAAAAAAGATAGAACTGACACTATCAGACTGAACAGAATTACTGTTTAAAAATCTTTTTGTTTTTTTACCATGATTTCATGTCTTAATATCTTCCTACCTTTCAGATTCTGTAGATTTGGCTTTATTTGTTATGGGTTTTTTTGTTTGTTCATTTGTTTGTTTTTTTTGTTTTTTTTTTTTTTTACTTTGAGAAGAAACTTGATAAAGCAATTTATTTGGGTTACCCCAGAATTACCTGCCTTTCTCTATGTTTCCATAACTTGCTATACTAATTTATGTATGGTTTTGAACATTGTAAAGATGAACACACTATTAATGAGCAGAAGAGTTAAGGATTAAAAGTCTCAGATAAGTGGTTCAGATTAAAGTGAACTTCTGTATTTCTGATTTAAATTACAAGTACAGAAAATATTTATGAGGATGCTTTGAAAAAGTGCAGCATTACAGGGAATAAAGTTATGCATGGTAAACAGGATAAACAGGCAAATAACATAAATCTAAGAAAGACCTAAAAAAGCAGAGAAGCAGAGTAACTAGTTATAAATAGCTTTGATTCAAAAGATTTAACTTTCTTTCTGTTTTGGAGCATATTTCACAGCAGTGTCTAATGTGCCTTGAAGCAAAACTGGCAGGAAATGTAGCAAAAGGTCATGTAATGCCTGTTTTCAAATATGGTATCGTAGCACCCTGCTCTCAGCTGTGCTATAAATATGTTAGCTGTCCCTCTAAGAGGTGATACAACCTCGCAAGGAAAACTGCCTCTGTTCTGGCATTGGGTGTAGCCTTGGATATTGGCATGCCCATCCTTGTGCCCACAGAGAATTCAGGTTACCAAACACGCCAGGAGAGCGCCCACGGATCTGACTGACACTTTGTAGGCTCTACTGAAATGTACAGCATTGTTTGCATCAGTGATCCTGGTGGACTTCCAGATGTTTTTTTCAGCATCAGATGAGTGTTTGTCAATTGCATTTGGCTTTAGCTTGCCTATTAATAAATAGGAAACAGAAAATTAATATTGGCTTTGTTAATTAAACACACTGTCCTCTGTTTAGTGCCCAAATAACAAAGCAGTTACATACAGCAACTTGCAGATGTTACCAATTTTCCTGAAACAAGGCTACGTGCTGCATGAGTCTTGCCTTTGTGACAACTTCCCTGTTTGTTGATATTAAAATCCACTTCCCAGGAACACAAGTCTCAGGCAGTCCAGAACAGCACGTACTGAGCACAAGTCATACTGATTTTGAAGCATCCTTAACACAGCAATAGTAGCCCACAAAAGGAAGTTTCCATTTTCTTGATATGTAATTACACTGACATAAACACAAAAGAGGCATTTATTAAACAAGGCCTACGAATTACTACCCCAGTCCCATCACAGTCCCAGGTAAAATTCCAGTCTCTTTGAATTCTAGGTGTAAATCTTGATTACTAAAGACCCCATCCCACCTGGAAAAGCAGTGTAGTGTCTCAGCAACAAGAGCCTAAACCAAGCAGGAATGTCTTAGGAGAAGGGTAGAGTTTGCATGCTGACAGGGTGTCTGGCTGGCTCTTTGTTAAGATTTTTTGAACATCCTATCAATTAAAGATCTTTTGCCTGACAGTCCCTGTTACTATGCATGTTACTAATATCTTTCCTACATTTAGAATACCACCTTGAGAACTCATTTTTGCCTTTTAAGGTCTATATAAATCCTACAACTGTAGGATTATGACTAATAATGTGGAGCCACTGATGCATACTGCAGCACAAAGAATATATTGGTAATAAGGTAGCTCAGGACAGCAGACAATTTTTGGAGGCTGCTAACTTTATAAACAGAAATAAGTTCAATAACTAATAAAAATAATGTAATAAGGATAGTCTAATCAAATGTCTGTGTCCTAATGAAGTGTCTCATTTGCAGCCAGGCTCGAGTAAACATCCTGCAGTTCGAAGAAATTCCATATTGATACAGTAAAGAAAATTTAGAATTCCAGACTTCTAATATTGGTTTGTTCATGTCTCTTGTTCAAAAAGTAAAGAGACAGAATTGGAGCAGTTTTTAAGTATCTCAGGAATAGTTTCCCAGATGTTCACCCACACATCCCTGGAAAATCATTGCATTAGGCAATGGATAAAACTCATCCTGTACTATTTGGTTCTACCAAAAGGTCCCAGATCATGGTGGCAGGCAAGACTCCTTTTCCTCAGGTCAGTGTAGCCAGGACTGTGTTACCCATTCTTCCTGGGGAAGAAGCATTCTCATAATTACTCCATCATCTTGTCCTCCTGTGCAAAACTAGTGCAAAGGTCCAAGGTGCATAAATCATACTATATTTGTCCTCCAAGTTATTTGCTGACATACACACTGTGCAAGGTCATTGACTTGTAGAGGGGCAGCTGGAAGCGCTTAGCCTGGATCAGGTTGAAATACATTAAATTTTCAAGGGATAGAAAGAAGTTTGTGATGTTTCGATTCCTTGGGAAAAATACTGAAAAAACTCACAAGGGAACAAAAACCTTTTGTCAATCCACAGTCAGGTATCACTGTTTTGTCAGTCCTTTGGGTACATTTACTATTTTGATGTTATAGGCACATTCTTAGTACATAGGTCATGTGAACATGACTTACGAAGCTCTATTTTTAGCCTGAATGAATACATATTTTATGAGAGGAAGAGTTTTCTTCACAAAAAGAGCTTGCAAATGATGTGAGACTTAGTTTTTTCCCACAGACTCTTACACGTGTTGCAGACATTCAGAGTAACAAAAGCGTTTAATCTGGCTGGCTAGGACAGCTGCACAAATTAAAATACAGCTCTAAGTTCATTGGTAGATGTCTCTACAACCAGATGTTCAACTTGTTCATCCTCATATGCACTGAGAACTGTGTAAATTAAAGAATAATCTGTGATTACATTATGCTCTGTACTCTATTGCACTGCAGAGTGTAGCAATTGTCTCAAAAACTTCCCAAAAGTTGGGGAATTAACTGTAGCTCAAAATACTCTCCATTTGCTCTGTCAGCCTTCATTTCTCATGCAGAAAAGGTTTGGTTGGTTTGGTTATGGCTGGATAAATGTTATATGACAATTCAGACATGTATTACCCAGGACAGCATTTGGATGCAAAAAAAAAAAAAAAAAAAAAAAAAAGAAAAGAAATTCCAATTTGTTGTGAATGCTACTAATCATTTACCCAATGAAACTATTAGTGTTCCAAAAAGACCTGGTGGTAGCCACCTGCTGTTCCTCTGCAAATTGCAGTTAATGTAGAGGTGATCAAGCAGCCTGTGATGGTGTAGAGCAGGAAAGGAGTGAAGTACAAGACTTTCCAGCCAGCTGTTTTCAGCAATTGCCAACATACTCACTGCCATGGGTAGGCAGAGTCCATCTGCCTGTTACCTACTGAAAGATCATTTAAACATCTACAAATACTTTTTCTTTGCTTAGTGTTTGTGCAGTCACTTGCCAATTTATGAAAGGCTGGATGAGCACCTGTGAAATGGAAATCATGTCCCTGTTTACAGAACAAAGGGTTCATCACAACTGGCCTTACTGGACTCTCTTTTGCTGCCCTTCCCTACTTGCTGTCACTGCCTGGGGTGTCAACACCAGCACTTGTATGCCTGCTCTGCCAGTCAGACCATGAACAAATCTAGTGTTTGATTTTGGTGGTTTGTTTTTTTTTTGTTTGTTTTTAAAATATTTTTCAAGGTCTTCCTTAAAGCCCTGAATAGACCTGCAAAGATTAATGTAGAAATCAGGGAAAATGAAGTTACCTGAATTAAACTAGCCCACACTTGTTTCACTATACAGATAAGCTATCAGCCCTTGGGGAGAAGTAAGTTTTGAAACATGAAATTAGGAGACCCAGGACACAGATTTAGGATTCTACCAGTTTAATAGCTAATTGGATTAGAGTTGAAAGCCTTATGTAGCTCAGGCACAACAACACAGTTTTTACAGTTCCTTATTCACCTTCCTCTGAAAAACATCAGTTTCTTCCAGGCTACTCAGTTCAGTGTTACGACTTTGCAGCCTAAAGAGGTAACACTAGTGAACAGCACAGCTTTTCAGGAAAGTTGAAACAAGAAGCAGAAAGAAGGAAAATGGGTATGTATTGTTCATAGAAACAGGATTGGTTTTGGTTTCCTTCTTCCCATTTGGGAATGTGCAAAATTAATTTAGAAATAAAAATACTGTGTTGGCAGATGTAGATATTTTAGCTGCTACAAAGAGCAACCAGAGTACAAAATAGTTCCTTTTTATGTTTAATTTGTCATTGGCTTCTCTGTGAAGCATGCAGAGGAATCCTGAGGCCTTTGAATTGCTAATAACTCAGAAAGAATCTATCCAGCCTCAAAAACTGGGGTCATTTAGTACTTAAGACAGCAAGCTCCAAAAAGCTTCCCTGTGTTATGCATTCACCAATCCAGCTTTTCAGATACCTAAAATGTTAAATTTGTTTTAACAGATAAAAATCCACTGTATATATATATATATATATATATATGTAAAGTAGGCGAAGAGACATAGACCATAAAAATTTATATTTATCTATGGATATTTATAAAAAAGTAATCCTCAGACAGAGGAATGAATTTTTTTATTCAGAAAGGAAAAAGTAGTGTCTTATAGATGCTTTCTTGTTATGGAATCTGGGCAATGTATACACTCAGAGAAGGGGATTTTTTCTTTAGGGAACAGCAGAAAACATGGGTGTTAAAGGACAGACCAAATAATTGTCCAACTATTTGGGTCCAGTTGCATCTTTACAGGTAAATAGTGTTACTAGAATCCCTGTAATTTATTAGGTTACTGTAATTTTTGGGAATATTTAAATATTGGCTTTGCTGAGTCATCTCTGTATGGTGTCATTTGCTTTTGCTATACTACAGCTTTCATTACTCACTGACTATTTTTCACTTGATGCATCTGCATAAGTTTCATTAACATTAATGAAAATTCCAAGTTTATATCAGATGGAGTCTAAATCTTCAAGACTGGTAATAATAGCTTTAATATTTCCTGTGAAGATGTCTGGAGAGAAGACAGGTTTAGTTTTAATAGCTACTTCTTCCTTCCTTGCCCATTATGTCCATGTATTTACCTCTAATTATAAATTGCTGTTGTCAGAGCTACTGTACCTTTATTCAAGGATAAACACATTACACTTAACCAGAAGTAAAATTTAGATTCTAAAATATGAAACAATTTGTAGGGCACTTTGGGACGTCTTAGAAATGTAATTTAGGTTAGAGAGATCTAGAATAATTCTGTAAGCACATACAGACACACATTTCTCAGAAGCAATTACAAGGTTAATTATACCTACATGGCACGATGGGACAAATCCAGGTCTTGTGATGCAGTCGTGAGTCTCCTGGCTCCTCATTTACTCATACCTGCAACTGTTCCTGAGTTTATAATCCTTTGGGCACAGAAGACCAAGGATTATTAAGAATCTGTGTTTCCTTTACTTATCTATTACCTGTCTATTCTTGTTTATCATTTTAGGCTTAGCTATAATTGCAAAAAACAATTTAGTTTTAATCTACTGTAGAAATTTTGTATTGATAACATTTTTCATCATTCTTTTACATCAGCAGGTGGCAAAAATGTTTTTTAAATTCACCCTGGACAGGAGCCAGGATGCTGAAATCTCATCTAATTTGAGACATAGACTTAAATCAAAGCTTTGTGCATTTCACCTAGAGAGCAACATAGACTTGCAGCTTTCAAATATTGCCTAGTCCTGTAGGCACTTACCTACCTAACCTGGAAGACCTTCAGGTATCCAGGACTGGCTCCTCAAACCTGCTCCAAAGAGGAGCAAACACTCCTTAGGAGGATGAGCAGGCCATACTTCCATCATAATCCAGGTTTAGGCAGACAGTCACCTAGTCTGTGCAACTCCTGGAAGAAGAGGTATTATATATGTTTTTGCACTTCACATTTAGTGGATAAAGCACTCACCACTCACCATAAACTTACTCCCTGTCTACAGTTTCCACTCACTCTTCCACCTCTGAGAAAATGTCCTCACCAGCACTGTTGTTGAACTGGGAATGCTTCCTACAGCTCCTCACGGAGCTGAGTCTGGGATCCAAGTCATGGGGCCAAAGGAAGAACAGACACAGGGAGTCTGATTCCAGCCTGGTTCTAGGCATTCCTAAGAGGCTAATATTCTGAGTCGGGACTTAGATCCCAAAGGCATTTTTTTCAGTAATCCACAATTTATTTCTCCATTCTGTGTCAGATTTGAAGCAGGATGGATGCTGCACTAGAATTAGCCTATGTAAAACACCTGCATACTCAACCTCCCAGTCTGAAGTGTTAGAATGACAAAATCTGATTCTATTGAAATGACATTTTAGACATCTGAAACTCATCATTGAGCTCAGGCTCTGTTTTTAAACATGCTTGTCATAGTTCTTCAAAGATGACCTGACTTTTTTTGGTCCCTGCTTTTATTGGCCAAGGCTTGCCTTAGTGTTGCCATGATGATTTTGCCATAGTTGAGGTGCCAGGACTGTGAGATGTAACAGGACACAAACCTGTGCTATTCAAAGTTTATATATTATGTGTAGTGGTGTACTTAAAGACAGTTTCTTCTCATAATTCATCTCCCCTTTGCAATCCTGTCACTGTTACAATTAATACTGTAAAAAGAATATTAGGATAGCGTTTATAAAAATAAGATTAGATTACCTCCACTGCAAGATACCTTTTCTTTTCCTTACATTTTCCTGTTTTATCTTTTCTTTCCTGAACTGTAAAGATTTGCATTAATTAGAAATCACTGTCCCTACATAACTTGTAGTTCCTGATACTACCCAAACAAGCAAAGAAAAAGAAAGACCAAAACAAAAACCAATAAAAATTCACTGGCTGAGCAAAGCACAAGGTGACACAATCTTTTCTTTTGGAAAGGGAAGAAAAAATATTTTTTGAGTAATGGAGAAAAGGAAGAAATGCTCAAAGCATCAGTAGCAGCCAACACTAGCACTCTTCTCCAAGAATATAGATCTGAAGTTGTGGAAATCCTTAAGCTAAACAGGACCTAAAACTCAAGGTTCCCTTTTCTCTGTTGAAAGGACTTGTCATTAGGTTATGAATCCTATGAATGCATTTTTTTTTAGAAAAGCAGCAATTATTAGATTTTTGAGGACCTGAACCAGTTACAAGTCCCAGAAGAGGCAACATTATTTCTCCTAGTTTTTGGATAATGATTCACAGCAGGCAGGAGTTCAGAGTCCAGAAGCTTAGATCAGAGTGTGCTGATATAGAACAAGAGATTAGGATCCTAGACATTAAGTGAGGGGCACACAGCAAGTTTTGTGCTTTCAGGATCACAGAGGCACTAAGCAAGGGCATTTATGGCCTTTGGATTCCCAGGTTCATGTAAATGCTTTTGCAGAGGGCTACAGACCTTTGCTGTCTGTTCCCCAGTGCCCTCTCTCCATTCTCCTGTACCTGAAACCTGCTTAAGACAGCACTCTGCAGTCAGGAATCCCAAATACTTCAATCTATGGCTATGCTCATGCTGAGTTATTAATTCTGCCCTCTGCTCACTCCACAGCCATGGCACATTAATCCTGGCTTGGAAGACTTTCAGCCCTCTGTAAGACTGCAGCAAAACAGTTTTAAGAAAAGGGACCTGTTCAGAAGCTGTGATCTGATCCATTCTGGGGAGGCAGTTCCAGCTAGCCACAGGGTAGCTATTATCTTCCACCATTCAAGCAAGAAGAAACAATTAAATAAAAAAGCCCCAAACACAAAACCCAACAAACTTGTAATGCTGGGGAGAGAAATTTAGTACCTGTAGTGCAATTTAAAGAAAAGCAGCTCAGCAAAGATTAAAGAGAATTAAAAGCAGCAAGTTCTACCTGCTGCCCAAATTTATGTCAAACATTTGTATGGTACTTGCTGCTGAGGTTTGTGAATTTGAAGATAAAATCTGGAAGAATAACGCTCATCAAGTTGACAGAAGGTATTATTTCATACCTCTGGAATTAAAGGCATGCCTAGCCCCAAAGTCTGCAGCCATGAGCATCTGACAGTGCTGAAGATGTTTCAGCACGAACTGCAAGACTGATACCTTTCTCTCCCTAAAGTGAGCTGAAAATGTTATCAGGGATTGACCTGTGCTACATTCTCTATCTGAACACTAGAAAAAATACGTGAGTTAGCTTCTGTCTTCATGGGTCATTGCAGACTGCTTCCTTCTCTTTAATGTTGGTAGATAAATAGGATTCACAAAATACCTCAATTTTAGCCAGTGCTGAAATCTGATGAAGTCTACCACAGGTACAAAATCGGGCTAATACCAGTCATGAAACCCCACAATCTTCACTGCAAAAACATCCAGGCCAAATAGGGGTGTCGCTGGAAAATGAGACCCTGTAGATACAGAAAGCTCTCACTCCTCAAATTTATTGAAATCTGTTTTTAAGATTAATTTTCTTTACAAATCTTTGACAAAGCAAACTGGAGGCCTCTCTCAGTATTGCCGCTGGGAATGTCTTGCTTCTGAGCTATTGCTGCTGCTGCAAATCCCACATAGCTTGGTTACACACAGTTCTGACCTGACTCATGATGGCACAAGATGGACATTCTCACTTGGGTGCTGGGGCAGGTCAGTGTGATGCTTCATTTGGATGCTTTTCCTCTGTGTCAGATTTGGTAGTTACGATTGCTTTGCTTTTTGCTGAATGGAACAGAATTGGTTTTTTTTATTTCTTAATTCCAGTGGCTTTCTGAAATCGTCATGATTCTGTAGAAAAGATCAGGCGCGAGTGTTCTTTTTGGGCTGTTACTCATCTTCATTATTAAGTGCTGAGTTGTCTTCAAATTAAGTGACTGACACTATTCAGCAGTCATTGCTATTGGGTGCTAATGAAACTAAAAACCAGTGAGAGTTTAAAGAGCATTTAAGTGAGGTGTGGGGGAGATGTGGAGCCTGGGGTTCCCTGGGTTGGCAGGGAAGGGCCTGGCATCAGGCCTGGGCTTTTCTTAATCACTGCACAGCCATTAATTTTCTTCTTATAAGCAAAAGAGGTTACTTGAATTTCATTTGTGTTTTTTTTTACTGGTATTTCATTTTTGAGGTAATGGGAAATTTGTGTTCCTGAGATCAGACATCATGAATTTGACCTTCATCTGCAGACAGAGTTTAGTTTCCCTCCTAATTTTTTTTCATATTTGTCCTTCTGTTGGTCACAATCAATAAAAAAATCCTCCGCCTAAACCAAACAAAGTTGACAGCAATGTGGAAGATGATGACAAAATATAGAAATACATCTTTCATTATATTACTTATGGATTGCTTTGTTTAATCTCATGTTGAATTAATTCTTTAGGTAAGCTTACTGAAAATTATTGAAAATTGGTTCCTAGTAATTTAAATCAGCTACTATTAAATCTTATTTGAATTAATAAACTAATTTCAGTCCAATACCTGAAGAAAATCTCAAAAGTCTATTTTCAGAAAATACTGTTTGCATTCCCCACTGGAAATACTTATGACTCTTTTGAGCTAAATTCTCAAATAACAATCAAAGGGCTCATAGAGGTACTGTAAAAACCTTCTAGCTTTTCTCTGATGCTCCCAATGAGGACTGGTACCAAACAGATTCCCAAAGTCTTGAGTCACTTGCTTAATAGCACAGAATTCATGGTTCAGTAAAATCCAGATATTGGTGAAATAATTACATTTCTATTCTGGACTAATGGATTTTTAAAATGTAACAAATTACATCTCTGTCAAACATGGGCTCAATTAAAATCACCTGCTGATTCAATAAAACATAAACCAAAAATTCAAATAGTAACGAATAATACAAGCTCTTGTTTCTTTTATTGGCCCTACACGTTTTTGGAATTGGTACTGACAGTTTATGGACACGTCTTCAGTTTTCATAACTCCTGATCATCAAATAAAATACCCACATATAGACTGTATATCAATAAAAGTTCTTATTCTATGTCATAGTAGGCAGCCCTAGCAAGCCCACTGCCCTCATTTTTCAGGAAGCCCCAGGACTGACATATCTAGAAATCCAAGTGCAATTTCACAAACTCCTCACAGCATTGACAGTTTGCTGCCAGCAAAACCGGTTCAAAAATTGGCAATTTTCCACTCTGTTTAGAGAAAATATGGAAGAATTTAAGCAAACTGGGCTATGACTGTGGTCTATTAACACTTGATATCCCCAGCCTTGTGGGTAAATTTTAATGTGTTGGCTGAGAATGGCAGGGTGACTTGAACACACCTTCCTGTTCATCCTCTCTGCACTGCACTACTTCTTTGCCAGGAGTGAGGGACAAATGCTCACCTCTTTGAGATGATAACGGAAGGATATTTGATTATTTGAAGGTTTAGACGTTCAAAGATTTGTCCTCTGGAAGGTATAGGAAAATTTAATTAGTGTTGCATGGGGACAATTTTATTGTAGTGAGTGGAAAGCATGTCTTGGTGCATCTTTTTTTGGAAGAGGTAAGGAGGAAATGCCTGCTTTAAAATGCTGCCCAATGCATCTGCATCAGGGCATGTAGGGTCTTTTTAAAAAACATTAAAAGTTTTATTCTGCTAAATCCTGCTGCATGCCTTGAGTTGATTTACTTTCTTCAGCAAGTTGTACAGCTGAGTCTGGGCCTCTGTCGGGGAAATAATGCACTGCTCAGAGATACCAGAGTTGCAGTATCTCCCCTAAATATTTTTCTTGTGTTCAATTTGGGAAACAAATACAAAAATCCACTCTCTCTTGAACCCTCTAGGCACTGTTAGTGCCAGAAGTGTCAAATATGGCTCTCTCCACAGGCACTATTATGTATCTCCAAGGTTTTCAGATGACTGGCTAAATAAGAAGATGAATCACAGTCATCCATTTAAAAGGTGAAGAACAAAGAGCATGTCAAGGATGGTGTGAGAACCTCTCTAGCAGTTATCTTTGGGCTGAAACTATTATAGGCTCTATAACAAATTGCTTGCCTACAGGCAAGGTCACTCCTATTAATTTTTATGAATTGTCCTCGGTTCCTTGAATCCATGAACTATGCAACCAAAGCAAAGAATAAGCTTCACTAAACTAGTGTTTCAACCTTTAATAATATCCACAGCCTTTATGGAATCAGCTCAGTTTTAATTAAACCTTATTGAAATTGATTCAGAACAAACCTTGGACAATATGTGTCAATAAATAAAGTCTTTAAAGGACAAAGTATTAGAGGAAGGCTAAAAGAGATGATGGATCACTGGATCTATTTCTGGTCATTCTCTGTGCCAGGAAAGACAGTTCATCATTTTTGTATTGCATCAGTGAGAATTCCATGGGCAAATTTCAGGAAATTCAGTGTTTTCCTAAACTACTCTAATTTCTCTTCAGGTTATCTGGATCCCCTTTTCCTATGATTCTGTCATTCTCTTAGTGATTGCTCCTGATGCAGATACGTCTGACCTAACCATAAATTTTCTAGCATAATCTCAGCAGCACATAGCTCTCTGTAGACTGCAACACCTGGCCAGGGGTATCTGAGATGACTTCTGCTAGACCTCCAGAAACCATTGGTGAAGGACTCTGTGCTCTGACAGGCCTTGTATAATACCAGCCTGTCTTAGAAAATTGTAAGGCTGTCTTAGAAAATTGTGGTGTCTCACACAGCACAGAACCTGTGTTTAGGTGACTGAGTTGAGCTCAGATTGTCAAGGTAGCTGCTGTTGAGGAAAAACCTAGAAACTCAACTTTTTTTCTGCTAATTGATCTGCCCAAGATTCTTTGCCCATATGAAACTTTCAGTAAAATCCCAAGAATGGGTGACACAAGTACTAAGTGACAAAGAGTGCTAATTTATGGTTATTATAGTGCTGTATCACCTGTGATGGCAGCAATCATTATGGGTCAAAATCTAGTCATTTAATAGTTATCTAATTTTTGTTTGAGTGCAGTTGTCACCTTGCTCATACCTAATAAAATAAAAAAAATTGAATTACAATTTTTGCAAGCTAACAGATGAAGTAATACACTAGTTCCTGCGGCACTTTGTTTTAGCTTAAAATTAATGTAACATAGCTATAATATTCAGCCAGCTTTGAAATTTTCTTTCTAAATTTCTTTTAAGACACAGAACTCAACTAGAAATAATTTTTATAGTTTAGTTTAGGTCTGGAATTTTATGTTTTCTGGGTTTCATTCTTTTCATTGTGAAAAATTATCTGTCAATATCTACATAACCTTTTACTCAATTTCAAACAATGAAGGTACCTCACAATCTTGTAATTTTTTCTTAACAAAAATAAAGATATTTCTCATCAGTTATCTTCATAGTTGGCATGACTGAGACCTACAGTTACTATGTTAGCCTACATTGGTGTATGAAATTGTAATAGCTCCAAAAGCCTGTTTGTCTAGAACTTTCTCATTCAAAAGTAATTTTCTAAAAAAGCAGCTACAATTACATTTTCTAAGTTATTGAGGTTATTAAAAAATGGATTAAACTATTAACTATTCAACAGTAAAAACTTTAGCATATTTTCAATAGGAAATCACTTTTTCCACTTATGATTTTATACTGTGCTATACTGAAATAACTTTCATGAGAGAGAACACCATAATTTTATAAAACTTTCTGAGAAGAGTCCAAAAGCCAAATTTTTATTTCATGAGACCTTTCAGAAGATTCTTACTGGTGTTTGAAGATATCTGATAAAATTATATGGGAATGCAATACACATTTCAGGATCTCAGGGCTTTACAAAAAATAGTACTTTGCAATTTTTGACATGAATTGTTCATATAAAAACTTCAACGTAATTTCCCATTTATTTAGGGAGAACCCTGATTGTTAAGAAATGTGTTTTGAGTGCTGGCACACAATAAATCAGTGAGTGGCTGGAATCTAACAGGCGTCAGAAGTTTTGTTTCTCATTTCCCAGCTCCCCCCTTCTCCTACATTCCCTCTGCCACGTGCCATCCTGCACCCATGCTCGGTAACAGCAGCCACGTAAAGCTGTGCAATTCCCAGCAGAGAAGGCTCTGAGCTGGGAGGCTCAGTGATTTGCACCTTCAGCACAGCTACAGAGGGTCACACAAGGACACAGATGCAACTGCCAAAATTCCTAACCTTACATTAGCCCGTGAGGATAGGCTGCCCAGCCTTGTGGTGAAAATGGCTCTTATTTTTTTCAGCTTGAATTTTATTTCTACTGTCATCACAGTCTTTATTGTAGCAGAAGTGTAAGACTTTTTGCCTTTCTAAATCAGGACTGGAGGAAGCACTCAGACAGCAAGCCTCCCATACAGTGACTGCCAGGCACCTGGAACGGTGAAGGGTGGATTGTGGATTCTTCCCTTCATTTAGAGATTAGCTTAAACTACCTTAATATTTGTCAGCCATTGTTAACATTGATGTGTTTTTAATAAGGGACTTAACTGTGATTAATGGCTGATAAAATTAAAATAAAAATTAAACAGTTAATGTCAGCTATTGACTTAATTTGCTGGTTATGTAGTGATGCTTATGCTTTAAGTCACAGAAAATTATTTTCTGGCTTTAGTAATTGCTCATCTTCATATGACAGAGATTTTCTATACTTATACAAAGTTACTGGACACTCTGCTGAGATATTTACTTTCTGGCAAAGATAGCAGAAAAGCTAAGCCATATAACAAAATCTTGTAACTTGTAAATATAAGGAAAAACAGGCTTCCCACTAACTTTAGTGGGAAACCTGAACAGCTCTTAAGCACCAATTTTGGTGGAACTGTTGCATGATATTTTGACACTAGGAACTTCTGCAAGGTTGAAAACTGAGAGTGACTGTGCTTGAAGTAGTGCTTCTATTTACTTTGTAAGTAAGTGCTGACGTTATGGCTGACAGCAAAGCTGGTCTAGAGATGATGAATTAACCAAAACCTAGATTACACCTCTTCTGATGCAGACTTACTTTGAGTAAGCAATTTTAACACAAGAAGAGATTTTGCAGCCTGGGTGTGCCAAAAGATGCAGTGCCACTACTTTCTCCTCTCTTGGCCGTACTTCCCTTGCTTGGCACTGGCACTCATCAGGCTTTGTGATGAGCTGATTCAGCTCCTTAAACCAGCAGAAAATGATACATCTCTTTCTGATGGGTTCGTTCTTTGATGATTGAGTGAGCAGAATTGTTTCATCCTGATGGCAACTAGAGTGGTTTCAAGGGAGGGCTGGCATGTGAAATCAGGAGAGCTGAACTGGAAAGGGAGGAGAAAGAAAGGGAAGAGGAAGCAGGCTTTATGTTTTGGTAATAGGTGTTAGAGCTGCTCAACCCATTTGTAAAACTTCAAACCCAGTACAGTGTCTCTTAGACCATTCCCTTTCCATAATGCGTGAAGGTTAAGACATCCACTTGTCACCCCTTCTAACTGAATTCCTGTTTGCCTGAAGTTTAGGCAGTAAGAAGGCAGAACATGTTATACAGGGCTAAATAGGAATAATTTTTGACTTTGAATAATGTGTTTAAAATATAAAAAAGATGTACAGAAAAGAAATTCCAAGGAAGACGTAATTTGGAAACTGACACAGGAACAGCACAGAAGGTGGCATGAACAAGAGTTAAAGTTAAGGGTGCTTACAGAAAGCTACAGGGACAGCCTCAAAAGACAAACCTGAAGCTGATGTTGAATTATTTTGCGTACAGGATGAAAGCCAAGCTCTAGCAAGTGCATATGTGAGCAGATACAAGGCATGTAAGCCTAAGGCATATGTCTGTTCAGTGGGAGACAGAACTGGGACAGAGCATGTTTCAACTTTCTGTTCTCACTAGTATATTGTGCTTGACTATAAAGTGTGTCTCCATTTGCAGCTAATGAACTAAACTTCATTTCATTGTAAAGCATTTGAGGGAGGTGTTATGAAGTACTGTATTTTTTTTTTTTTTTTAATCTTGTGGGTGCAGTTGGCTTTCTAATATTTTTAAGTACTAAGCTGTATAGTATCAATTCTGCTATATCAGTTTGATGGAAACATTTGGGCTTTTCCCCATTTATTATGTAAATTCATTATTTATATCTGAAGCAAGAGAAGATAGAATATATAGAAGCCACAGTGGCCGTTCTGTAATTCCCCTGAACTTACTGAAAGAAAAGCTTACTTTTGGTATTCTGCAGCTCTCAATGAGAGAGCTATTCTGAAAAACATCTCTATCCCTTCTCAGATAGCAACAGATATATGAGGCCATATTTGCAATCAAATATCTCACTTCCATGTAGAGTTTGTCAATGCAAGAGTGTATGAGGGAAAGAAAAGAGAATGTCCTATATACCTGGGATATAAATGGAAGGAATTTTAACCAAATAAGTCACTTAAAAGCCAGAGGCTCTAATGTACTTGTAATGGGAAAATGAGTTAGCTGGGACTGTTTGCTCAATTTCTGCTTAGATTTGGCCCAATACTCAGCTCATGCTGAAGCTTGATGTGTGCTGGGAGCAGTGCCATTATGTCAAAGCAAGGATAACATGTAGGCAGGACACCATGGCCAGAGAGGGCTAAAGGTCATCACGTAGCCACTGCCACCTGCAGCTCGCTGTCTCCTGTGAGACCAAATTCCTTGGTTTTGGAATCATGCTCCACCTTACCCAAAATGTTTTGGAAGCCGATCCAACAGCAGCTGGTCTGCTGAGCCTTTTGTGCTTGGTGTGATAAGGGACATAACTGTGGGGTGGCAGAGGACTGAGGATGAGCTCTCTCACTGTTGGCCAGTAACTTGCACATAGGTGCACAGGATACAAGCCCTAAGTTATAAATAAGAGAACTTGTGAGTTAGAAACCTCATGAACTAAGCAATGAATCAATGAGTCACTTGTTAGACTAGTCTGTACCAAGAGGATAGATCCCTCATTTGTCATGTTTGTTTCTTTTTTTTCTTTTCCACTAAGCTTATAAAAATAAATTTAATTTACAGTGTAAATTGTAAATTTGAGATCCAAATGCACTGTGAAAGTCAGGCTCCAGGAGGGCTGTTTTCAAATGCTATCACAAAAAGCTAATTTCATCATTTGGAATTAGTGTTCAGAGTGTACTGCAGTAATGCTGCTTATTATTACTTCAGCCTGGGCTTTGATCATAAGTAATATATGAAAACAGTGATGGATTTATTTCTTGGAATTGTGAGCTTCATAAATGAATAGATCTAGATCTTTTAAGATTTGTTCCTGTTTATTAAAAAACACTGAACAAAAAAATCCTCAACAAAACAACCCCCCAAAAAACACAGAACAGAAAGAAAAAAAATAAAAAAGAAAGAAAAAAACCAAAAGAAGAATTGAGAGTTCAGTCAAATTTCTGACTGAATCAAGCATGTGAAATGGGGTGGTAGCACCTCCTAAGCAGCCAGAGAGTTTTAAAACTTTAAAAGGTCTTGAAGCCATTGGGCAATATTGGTGACACAGATGCAGACGTGTGTGTATGTGTTAGCTAGAACTTCTCTACCTCTGAAAAATGCAGCTTTGCTTTTGGCATGTCACTCCAACGACTATCATGCTTGTTTTTTAGTGAAAGAGAGCGAAGGACTTCTAAGTGGTGCCTCTATTTCAGGAGGCTGTATCCAGTTCCTAACGCTTGGCTGACAGATACAGCAGCTTACACTGTAAAAATTTACTTAAATTGTAGTTATGTTAGTAACTCTGCTAGACAGATGATCCTTGAGATGTCAGGTTTCATGTCAAGTGCCTGAATTTTGTATGCTTGCATGCTGTGTGCAATTTCCCAAAAGACAAAACTAGATAGACTTCTCTCTTTTGGAGTTGCAAGAAAAACCCAAAAACCCAAAACAACAAACGAAACCAAAACAAAACAAACCCAACAACAACAAACCCAAACCAAACAAACAAAAAAACAAAAAACAAAATTCAGCATTAGATTAGGATATAGAAAGAGACATGCTAAGAAATTACAATTTTTAGGAGATGGAAACTGAGTGTTAGCCTCTGCTCAACAATTTGGTATAATAAACCCTCATTTTAGAGCACATTCTTTCTCTATAACCTTGCTTAAAAATCAGTTCTTAGCTAAAGTGCTGCCTCTCACCTGATGGCAATTTAGCAGAGCAGATGGACATCCCCAGTCCCTGGGACAAGAGGTTGAATCTGTCCTTAGCCCAGTTGTGCACATAACAGCACACACAGCTGCAGAGGAAACTTCAGTGACTCAGGTGTGTGTTCTTTAAGGAGTTTTCAACAGCTGCTCATGGTGCTGTAAAGAAATTCCTGAAATCTCAAGTAATGTGCAATTTCTGTACTTCAGTAATAGAGCTAAGTTTAGCACCAGGCAAAAGGAAACACAGAAAATGCTGCCGTAACGGCAGTGAAATTTATTTTGCATTGACAGAAAAATCATAAACTATTTCTGTAAATGTTGCTTGCTGATTAAACTCCAAGCAAACACTTGAAAAACTAAGCTTTTAATCAGTGAAAAGTAAATTATCATAACTAATAGTAAACAGTAAATAAACATAATGATAAAATGTATAATTTGAAACTATTTTGCATGAAAGGTAAACAAATAAAGAATCAGTTGTCTCTTGTAGGATTTGATTTCAGATTTCTGAACATCTGGAAATCTTTGATGCTTTCTCATAGAATATAAATGACATTTCTGCAGGAGTAATGTCAGAAAATTAGATACTCAAGCTGGACTCTAGCTTTCTTGTGCTTCTCAACTAGAAGTAGGCATCAGCACAGTAAATTACAGGGTGGAAATACACAAGGAAAAGTTTCCCCGTGATAAATCTGATAGAGTATATAAGAAAAGAATTAAAAAATCAATATAAATTTGAAGTGTTCAAGGTTGGATGGGCCTTTCAGCAGCCTGGTCTAGTGAAAGGTGTCCCTGCCCATGGCAGGGGAATTGAACTTTTGAAATTATATTGAATTGAACTAATTGAAATTATATTTAAGGTCCCTTCTGACCCAAACCATTCTATGAATCAATGATAATATTTCACATTTATCTCAGTGAAAATAAATTAAGATCCAGGTGCTGTTATAACATAGTATGCTTCAAATAAATTACACCAGTAGTTTTCCAGAGCAGACTGGGGGCATTTCAGACAATTTTGTAAATACTGGGTGGAGGAAAGGAGGCAATGGGTTTTCTGGAAATACTAGATACAACATTAATCTGGGAGATAGTAGGAAACAAAACCACTATATAATTGTGGGTGAAAAGAACTTTCATTTCCATTTTACTCCATGGGCTAAAAGATTACCTGAATCCAGAAGCCCTTGTTTAGCTAAACCTGGCACCACAGAGCAGCCAGGGACTGGCCTCCAGAGAATACTCATTAAATATCTGTTTAAATGGACTAAGAGGATGTATTCGATGAGAGTAAATCACTGTAACACCCTCGTTACGTATATTGGCTAAACTACTCTTTAATGTATGAGCTGTTAATCTTTTGCTTCTGGTGACTCTCTGTGCCAGCTGCTGCAATTCAAAATGCACTTGCCGGTGAAGTGGTGAAAAAGGGTTAGAGAATGCCCAGGTGCAAGCTGTTCAGGGCTGTGAGGCTGTTTTCCAAGACAATTTCACCAGACTAGATGGTGCTTGCAGACAACTCTGAGGCAAGGGTAAAAATGGAGTAACCATAGGAGGGATTAAATCATGCCAATAAAAGCTGAAGGGGACCAATATTATAGGGCTTTTGTATGGATGAGAGAATTTATCCTTCTTTCTTTACTGTGTGCCTAGTAACAGTAAAGGCTAGGAAACCACAGTGTTGAAAGCAATACCAGATTTTTTCCCTGAACTTTAGAAACCCATATGTTACAAGAAGTAATTGGGTGAGAATTAATCATCCACCACTGCAGTAAGTAGGAAAAAATCAGCTCCTACTTGACATCTCTGCATAGAAATTGGCCTTAATTGCAGTGACTAATATTTCTACCACAGTTGTGCTGCGTCCATGCTTTTCAAAGAGTTGCTTCAAGGACTCCAGTGTTAACACCCAAACCTATGTTGCTATGAAGGGTGGTCTTACTATTCCTAAAGACTTATTTATGCCCCTACTTTGTGTCCCAGACTATTTCTTGACATGGTTTGGAATAAAATTAGGAAAACCTGGCTAGCACACAGTAATACTTTTAATGAAAAATCACTGTTGATTGAACAGTCAGTGTGCTTGAAGTTAGAGTTTCCAGGGAGGACTGTTGTTCAATATGACTTGAAGAGTTTGTTTGAAGATAAATGTCTTTAATCATGATAGCCATGGTTCATTATACCCTGTACAATGCTTCTGTCAGCATCTGACTAGAAGCAAAAAGGGACAAGTTTAGATATAAAGGAGTCAGTGCTAACATGCTGATTTGTGCTTCCCAGTAGAAGGGGACAGAAGAAAACTAAACAAACATTTTCATACTAAATGAGCTAGTTTTATTCACTTATAAAGCCTAAAAATTGGCTTAACAAATAGTTTTTACTAGAGGAAAGAAGAGAAGTCTGAAGACATGGACAAATGAAGTAACTGATCTCAAAGCTGATCTTGCAACACCACTTGTGACGCTGGTTGTTGCCTGGTGTCACCTCCTTGCTCCACGCTGCCTCTTCCTCCTTGCCCTTGTAACCACCCCTGGTCATCACAGCTGTGCTTCTATCAGGCCTCCACCAAAACACAGCTCTCCACTGCAAGAAGTTCGAATTCCTTCTCCCATTTCTCTTCTGAGAGGCCCCTTTCCTCTGCCCTGCAGTGACTGATGCTGTTGCCCCGGTGCAATGCCCAGCAAGGGAGCATCCAGCTTAGCTCTCACACTGCTGTAAGGGCAGCTGCTCTGCAGGCCAGCGGGGTTGCCTTCCGTACAAGCACAGCAAGTGCAAAATCCATGGGCTTTAGGCCTGTCCATTAGTGTCTTTGACTTCTCTTCCCTTTGATCTATCAGGTAACAGTGGAGATCTCCCCCCGTGGGTTTCTCTGCCATCTGGGCTCGCTGCTGGGGAGGGAGATCTGGGTTCTTGCCACTGCTTTAGGTCCCAGCTTTCAGACTTCTGTGTATACAGGTCCTGGGGGAACTGGACTGATGGACTTTCTGGCCTGCTGCAATTTTTCTCTCTTTCTTACTGAACTGCTCCTCTATAAGGAGGCAGATGATTGTGAGGTCCACCAACAATCCCAAAAAGTGTCAATCAGTACATGTCTGTACTGAAAACCAGGCGTAGCTACTCTGGAGTTCCTGTAACCAGCAAGAAGAGAAGAGAAAAGGCTTTTGTTTTAAGGGAATATTTTGATGTGCTTACTTTTTCTTGGAAATGTTCACCTACTGGTTTGAATATTTAGAAAATCTTAAGATTACCATATTGACCTACAGCTTTATCAGTCACAGGGTAGAGTAGAGCATGTTTATAGAGAAAGCACACAAGCTCTAAGAGAAAAAGTCAGTAACAAAACGGAATATTTGATACTTAGAGAATTTTTTACACAGAAGTTTTAAGATTTGTCAGAAAATCAGTAGCAAATAATTTCATGTTTGTCTATGTGTTGTGTGAGTATTAAAGAAACCTCCAGGAAAATGTGTCCCCTGTTTACAAATACCTCCATGGGACATGCTGTAAGCGGAGAGAGTAAGGTGAACAGATATACAAAACCAGATAAGAATAAGGTGGTAATAATTAAATTTTGTCTAAAAATCATAAAGGCCTTTCTTAAACATGACCACAAGAGTAGTCCTGGAGCAGTGAGGAGTGAAATATGAACCTACTTTTAGGTAAAATTCAATAATAAATTTATGATGGGGATTATATGACATAGTGCATTCTGTAGCCTAAACGATTCTTCAAATCTACTTCAAATGATTTGAAGTAAAAGTATTCTCTGAAAATTTTTTATAGACCAACCCCATAGTGTGTCATACATAATCTTCATTGCCAGTGAGCAATATGTAATTTGTGAAGCATCTGTATCATCATTTATACAGCAGTTGATTAAAAATTGTCAAAGAAAATATGCTGTTCCAAATTAGCCAGAAATATTTCAGTTTTGAAGAGATATGATACTTTTTTTTTTCTTAGATTGTTTCGAGGGGAAAAAAGAAGATGAATAAAAAACAGCCCTTGTCCTTGCATCACTAAAATTGTTCAGTACTAAATATTTTAAAGAATGGAGCAAAGAACTGCTCATGCATATGCTCTGAAGTCATCAACTGTACACATGTACATGGAAAAGTTGTGAAGTGGCTTTGTATATGTGTGTATTTAAATGTATATAGGGTTCATCTCAGGGTAGAGAGACATGTTTCAGTCTGCTGTTATGGACCAAAATCAAACTTGAATGTTGAATAGGCTGTAGTAAATTTTTTTCCACATTTGACTAAATTATTCCTTGGATGGTTCATAAAGCATGTGCAATAGATGCAAAGCAATGTTTCCTGCAGATGTCTGAAGCACTAAGATGCTGCTCTCACATAGGAAAGAATAATTTTTCTCAATAATTGACTTCTAAAATGCCCCAGAAAAGAACCAGAAGCCTTTTAATTTTTCAAATGGACACCAAGCCCAGGGAAGCTGTTACCATGTCATATATCTCAGCTGGAAATGAAATTTATGTATGGACAAGCAAAATCTGAATTTCTGTAATAAAGAAGAAAGGAAAAAATGTTGGGCTAAGGGTTGGGTAATGAGTGTTCATCACAACCTCATTTCTTGCTAAGAAACTATTAGAAAATAGTGCAGGTGTGCCTAGAACTTGATCTTCACAACACACATTTTTAGAAAAATACTCACTGTTTTTTCTGGTTTGCTCTGGACTAATGTCTACAAAAATATAAAATGTTATGTAAATAACAGAGGAAGAAGGAAAAGAACTGAATTTGATGATTGTGAATTGCTTTTCTAAAACTCATGTAGTTATTTTAGACCTGCATCATCTGCCCTAGACCAATTAAAATACCCAAAGGCATTTTAAATGGGATTTTAAATCTGTCACTATATTATGTAATAAATATGAGAAATATATTTCAATATATTCAGACTTCACTGTGGATTGTCTTGTGGCAAATTATTGCCTTCTGCACTCACTGCACAAACTGGCAACATGATGCCTCACTGTGGAGGTGCTTTTTGCAAAGAGGGCAGCACACCAGAGCTTGCATTCGAAATGGGGGACACGAGGGAATGACACATCCTCTACCACAGCCTCGTCAGGGGATCAAAATTAGGAGTTTGGTGTATTGGCAGGGGAGAGTGGCAAACACTTTTGCAGAAGCTAATCAGAAGAAAGCTCTTGAATGGATAAATAGGTTAAACTCTTCTATTGACTGATATGTAGTCATTGATAGGTGAAATTACTGTATCAGCTCAAAAGGAATATAATCAGGATGATACTTGTGCTTTACTTCACAGGGTAGGCACCCCTCCCACGATAAACTTCTAAGCAATTCTGTCCCTACTTTGTGAAATCAACAGCATGGAAATTTTTTGCAACAAAATATCTGGGATAAATTATTTTAGATGGAAATGAATAATGCTCCTGCAGTGCCTGTCTGAAATTGCTCAATAAGAAATAATATGGAGTCAGTTTTATGGTGATGAAAACATCACCCTGAGAGAGAGACTGGTGAGGATAAGAGCTCCGCTAGCTTTGACACTCATGAAATGTAGAGAAGATTTACTCACACATCACTGAATCTGCAACTGGTGGGTTGCAGCATGAAAGTACAAAATCTGAGGGCAGCTATGCTTCTGGTGGGGGTTTTATGATTATTTTTTAACAGCACTCAGTGATCAGGACACTTATACTGGTTACATAATTAGATTTGTTTTGGATGCCAGCAGAAGAGGCAGATGTGCAGACTTACATTAGGAAACAGCGCTAACCCTTCAGAGTCATTAGGGTTTGCCAAGAAAATTAAGATACCCCCACATCTCCATTCAGGCTGAAGCTGATTAAAATGGAGAGGGCTCTGACACTGCAGCCATGACAGAGGCACAACATGAAATAGAAGAAAAATGATCCAAGGTGAAAAATGGCTCAGAGCCAGCATATATTTCCTATATCAAGCCCCGGAACTAACTTAGCATTTTTTGGGTAGGGAGACAAGATTGGAGGTGATATTAGCAACAGATTATATTATTTGTCTGGGCTTTGCAAATGACAGCAGCGTGCACAGCATGGGCTGGAGGATTGAGGCAGTGCCCATAATTAAAAAGAATTAGGGCTAGACACAAAAGACGACATTGCAGCAAAAAATAAACAAGCACCCCAAAAGCACACACAATATTTGCAAATTTTGATTTGGATAAAGAAAGGTGAAGAGGCAAAAGCTGTGACAGAAACAATGATATTAGTACAACAAAGAAGTAAAACAGCTAAAAGCTGGGCTGTGGAACACTGGTCTTACAATAGGGGATGTGATTATACAATAGAGGATGTGATTATCCAGGTAAATACCAACTGGGAAAGAATCTGTTTGTAACAATGCTGAGGAAAAAGGTGGGTTAGATGAAGGTAAAGCTCTCCATTTTGTTTACAGTGCAGCCCCTGGAAGGGCAATAAACTGTCTGAGGACAGTACAGCAGACAGGACACAAACCTGTACAGACTAAAGCTGAAAAGCTCAATAACCCCAGGTCAAAACTCTAGAAATGCTGCCATGGCCCTAGAACAATCCAAGGCATGGAGGATGGGATTCGGGATGCAAATAAAATACCTCAGTTAAGACATTAGTGAATTTTTGCTTAAGCAGTTGTCCAAACTTCTAGTAGAGCCCACAGAGATTCAAAATTTAAGTTGGTTACTGATATATAAGTATTTAGCCCTCTCCAATTTCATGTTCCACATGAATTTCTCCACTACTCAGAGGGGATATAGATTGGGCAGCATGTGTTCGCCTGGTTTTGAATGTTTAATGCCATTGAAGGTCAATGGCTGATTTTGCTGAACTTCCTTTGGCTGTTCCAGTGAAGTATGGATTTCTAGTGGGTGCCAGTCCTTTGTGGAATTTATTTGATATCAGTAGAGCACCTTAGATGGTATTAGGTATCCATGGTGAGAGAAATTAATTCTGCCTCTAGCATCAGATCACAGGGTTGGGGAAAGAACTTGGGTCAAAATGGGAGCTCTGGTTTCCCTAGCTACCTTGTAGAAAAATTCTGGTACTTAGTATGACATAATAAAATATTTGATCTTGGTATGTCAGCCAGTACCGGTATTCTGTTTAAGAGATACAGGACAGAGAACTTTAATACTTTTCTCTAACATCTTAAAAAGAATATGTAAATGTCATGTGCAGATTTTAAAAATTCTGTGAAGAAAGTCCATATTTTAGTACTGCCTTAGATAAGCAACTGTGTCATAGAAGTGGTCAAGAGTCTTTAATATCTCAGAAGCTGGATGACTCAAGCAAAACAGGCTGGGGAAACTTGTATGAAGGATAACCCTCTCCCAAAAATAAATTAAAACTTAATCTAGACTCATGCTTCATGGTGTAGCCACACCATAAAACACAGCAGCTGGACAGAGCCCTGTGTGTAGGAACATGCAAGCCATGTTACCTGTCTCTCTTCACCTCATGTTGTCTCTGCATTTCTCTTTGCCCCAGTCCTACATAAGCACGTGGTCTCCGTTGGAGGGAGGCAGAAGGGAGTCAGTGCAGAGGAGGAAAGTGGGGCCTGCAGAGGTGTCCCCAGTGAGAGGCTTGTCCTGGCTGCCCCTGAGGCCCAGCTGGACACTGGCTGGCATGGAGGGAACGACTGTCCATCGCCGATGTCACAGCTCTGTGCTCCCAGCAAAGGGAACGTGCTGACGCTGCTGCACATGGTACAAAATCCAGTTAATGCCAACTGAAGGATTTCTTCTGCGTCATGGATGTGCTCTTGCTGAAGTCACGGCAGTACTTAAATGCTACTCTGCTGATGAATGCAGCTTCATCAGGATGATTAAGTAAAGAGCTTAACATATTAAAAACATAATTTCACGTGTGATAAAAATACCTTGCATTGGTCAGATAGCATACCTGCAGTTGTTTCAATGAAAAATCCAGGTGTTAAAAATTACCAGCTTAGAGAATTTGGCACAGTGAAAGAACGACATTCATTCTTAATTAAACTAATCTTTCTACTGAAGAGCTAATATGGGTCTGTCAGACTACAGATTCAATTTTAATTATAAATTGTAAACTACTAGGCATTGTTTTAATGTAGCAAATATGAAACAATGTCAATAAAAGTATTAGAATAGAGAAAGTTTGTGCAAAATAATAAAAAAAGTTACTGTCTTGATCTAGGTAATATTTTTGAACCCATACACCTCACTGATGCAGGTGACTACACAGGAGGCATGGCACTGGGAATAGAGATGATGCAAAAGAATCTCATGGACCTTGACCTCTGAGTATAAAATATTATAAATATTTCCAATCCAGGAAGTCTCATTTTCAGCTGAGCTGCCTGGGCCTCCTCACAGTCTTGCCTGTGTTGGTTTAAAAAAGATTCTCCTCATCTCCAAAGCAAGACCCAGTGATGTGAGTTCACAAATAAGCAAAAACTAAGCAAAACCTCTGTGCTTTCATTTTAAGTAATGAAAATTACTCAGATCTTCATGTAAGAAGATTGTACTTCCGGACAAATTAAATTCAAGTGATTTAATGGAGAAAGAATTATTTTTACACTTTTTTTCTTACATATTTTACTTTATGGTTCTGTCTCAGTATGAAAACTGTAGTTCAGATCTGAATTTTTTCTTTTGCTCTCCAAATGCTAATTAGACTTTTTCCCATGGGAGCAGGCACAGTGGTAGTAATTCTCCTTTTGTGAAACTTGTATATTGCTCTCTGGTACTACAGAATTTATTGTAAGCTACACTGTTGCTACTCTTTCAGTTAAAGCATCCCTTTTATACCATGACATGGTTTTTTGCACTTACTGGGGCCACACATGAATCTGTCATGTCACTTCACTCACTTTGAGTTTTTGATAGGAAATCTGGGTGTTTTCAATGCCCTTCTCTTTGGACAGCTGAAATGAACAGCTGTTGGCTAATTTCTGTAATTCAGTCTGTGAACTAGTCTTAGTTACAATTTGCTGTAAGTAATGACCAAGATGTGAATTAACTTGTCAGTTTTAATTAATTGTCAGGGAATTAATTTGTCAGTTTTAGTGAATTTAGCTAGTTATGAAATACAGTTATCAAAATACGAACTTGACAAGTCTAAAAAGAGCTGTCATAAAAGTTTATTATGATAGAACCGCAACTGGTAAGATCATCACATATTTATTTACAATTGCAAGTATATTGAAAAGCAGATTTCTCCAGGTATTAGTGCCACCTGATTTTAAATAGTATAAACATTTTTATTTGCTTCAAAATTGACAATATAATACTATTCCACTTTCATGGAAGTGTGTAAAGAGGCACTGCTCCATATCATAATCAGTTATTCCAGCACAATTTCCCAGGCGGTGTAGAGGTTTAGAGCCATATTATTAGCAAAGTTTTCCTACTATCTAACATGAACCTTTCCAGCCTAACAGGAATTTTTCTAGCCTGCTGCTACTGGAATCAATAAATATGAAAAGCAATTTTTTTTCCCTTTCTTTTATATAAACAATTTAACAGTTTCTTCTCTGAACTATCCCTAGTGTTCAAGTGGTTTTCCTTAGAGTGCAATTTCCAAAGTTGAGGACAGTATTAGGGCAAAACATTTACCAGTATGGTGCAGAGAGTAAGGACTGCTTCCTGTGTCTTGCAGGCCATATTCTAATACACACACACATTTTTAACAATTAAGATGCTCATAACTGATTTCCATCTTGTGATGTCCCTAGAGTTTCTAGGAAAACATTTCTAATGAATTGTTTCCCTAGCCACCTACAAAATTCAATATCCTGAAATAAATACCTATTACTTACTCCTGTTGAATTTTGTCCTTGTTTAACAGAACCCTCCACAAGAGTTCATTTTGTATTGCAATTCTGTTTCCAAGACAGTTCCTTTTTCTGAGCCTCTTGTTACCTGCAAATTTAATAGTACATACTTTCTGTTCAGTCTTTCAGGTGGTACAGGAGGTTATTGAAGAGTACTGAATCCAGTGCATGTCATAGAATCTCAGAATGGTTTGGGCTGGAACTGACCTTAAAGCTCCAACCCTCCTGCTATGGGCAGGGACACCTTCCATGAGATCAGGCTGCTTAAAGCCCATCTTAACCTGGCCTCAAACACTTTTGGGGATGGGACATCCACAGCTTCTCTGGGCAACCTGTGCTAGTGTCTCATAACCCTCAAAAAAGAAGAATTTCTTCCTATTATCTACCCACCCTCTCCTTGTTTATAGCCATTACCCCTTGTGCTATCACTACACCCCTACTGAGTCGTACAACCTTCCATTTTGATAATCAACAAAAGATTACTATCTGAATGAGGTTTTCTAACTAATGCTATATCCAGCCTATGGTAGTTGAATCATGTTTTAGAAAAGTGAAGACTAATCCATTGTTTTGCCTATCAAATTCTATGCAATACTTGACAAGCACACAAATGGCTTGTGCCAAAACAAGGGCTTCTGCCTGCCATGCAGTCATGGAAAAAGCTCTGCTGGATTGAGAGTATTTGTTCATAACAAGTTTGTGTTAGTATGTCTTCATTTAAGATCTTAGCTAATTATTTTTAGCAGAATTTCTGTGGCAAACTATGTGGATTAGTTTGTAAATGCTTGACTCCTTTTTAAAAGGAAAGATGCTGTGTTTACCTTCTTTCCCTATTCTCCACAGCTTCCCAAATAGTGCAGGCACTCCTCTGATGCTGCTTTAGCCAGTTCTAAATATTTTAAGCTGACATTTATCAGGCATGTTCCCCCTCTACTCCATCCATTTTAAACTGTAGTTTTAGGATGAAAAATGAATGTGTGAAAACATTACTTGCATTTTACCATATTCCGTCTGTCTGCAGCTTTTGTCGGGACATGAAGCACGTGCAGCAATAGTGATAGCTGGTGGTGTGAAAAAAAATGGGTTCTACATTCAGTTACTTTTTCTGCCATGTCCTATGGCTCAAAACATGCATTAGGATGTACTGCTCTAGGATGTAACACTTCCTTCCAAACTCCATTATTCTTAAAAAACAAACAAACAAACAAAACAAAACAAAACAAAACAAAAAACCAAAAAAAACCCCCACCAAACCAAAAGAAAAAAAAAGAAGACTAAATTAAACCGGGGGAATGTTGCACTTTGCACTGTAAGGACAATATTGCTTTTCAAGTGCCAGCTGGATTCCTTTCTGAATTAGGAAGTCTTTAATGGAATTGCCTGAAACACCCTAATCTAACTGCAAATTCCTTACTGAGGTTGTAAGAAGGCAATTAGAAAGTAGTTTGATTTTATTTATTTAATGTGCTAAATTCACTATTCCCTGTTCCAATAAGATTATGTCCAATTAAAATGCAATTACTTCTAGATTTACTCAAACAAATGACTGCACAAGAGAGACTTTTTCAGGCTTGGGGGATCCTTTCTTGTCCCCATTCACCCTCTTCTATCAGAGTGTGGTGGAATTTTGTTGGTTTTTTTGTGGATTTTGTTTGTTTTTGTTTTGTTTTTGTGGGGGCAGCTGGCTGTTATTTTTTAGGGGGGTGGTTTTCTTTTTTCTTTCTTTTTTTTTTTTTTTTTTTTTTTTATGGGTTTTTTTTTGTTTTGGGNTTTTTTTTACTGGGGTTTTGTTTGATTGTGGGTTTGTAATGAAGATAAATCAGTGAGTAACATCTGCTAGTAGAACTAGATGTGGGAGTTACCAAACAGGTCTTTAAACAGTTAGAGGATTTTCTGCAGAAATAAGTAGATGTTTCTTTCCCTCTTGGCATCTCTGTCTTCAGCCTCCCTTCTGTTCACCTTCTTGATTTCAGCATCCTTTCACAGTCTTCTAGGCCTTCTTTTTATAAAGTTTCCACCACAGTAAGCTTTTTTTAAAATTCTTGTTGCTGTAACATATGACCACAAAACTGAGGCCACTAATAATAAGTGAAAAGCAACTCAAATTATATCAGTAAAAGCCAACAACCAGGTCATGAAGATCTGTGAACTTTGTGGAAATAATTGTAGTGCTTTTTTTCTCACCAGACTGTGTATCTCTTCTTCTGGAAGTCCTTCAGTTAAAGCACTTGAAATTTGTGGTAGATCTGTAAAATATGTGGTGACCAAATTTCATTGTTAATTTGGGATATTAGGTTCATCTTGCAAACAATGCTTTTACAGACTTTTTAAATTGTATTCCATATTTTCCATTTTTAACATTCCCAGAATTATAAAGTGATCCTTAGGGTGAAGAATGTGTTCTCCAGAAAAAACAGGAGTCATACACAGATTTGGGCTATCTCTGGGGGGAAAAAAAAAAAAAGAAAAAAAAAAAAAAGAAAAAATCTGGAGATGAATTAATTATATATTGGAACAAATAATGTAATTTTCATAAGCTAAATGTAGCCAGGTGACCTTTAGCAGGATGATGGTCTACTAGGTTTGAAGACCAGGAGGGAGTGTAGCTGTTCCAAAGCCAACGTTCAAATATGTTAAACAACATGTTCACTGAATATGGGCACTGCCTTTTTCTTCCACATCACCAGACTTATGTACAGCAAGCATGAGGTTCTCTGGCAGTGAAAAATATTTCTGACCTTGGAAGATGTGTCATCAAAGGCCTAAAATAGCCAAAACAGGCTGTCCTTCCTCTAAATAAGGCTGATTTGGAATGCCAAACATCAGAATTTATCTAAGTGTAGAACAGTCTATACTGTGGATTTTTTTTTTAACCTCCTTCCAAGAAATTATATTAGAAACATAACCATGTAAATTCTTCATGTTTCATATTATTTATGTGAAAAGACTTGACGAAGGGAAAGACAGATATCCTGATGAGACCAGCCTTCATTTGGGTGTGCACATGAACAGTCAGTCAGTTGGGTGAGTATGGGTGTGTGTGGTGGACATTACTGGCATTTGTAAAACTAAGTTGTGGGAAAGCTTAGAAGATTTGTATTCTGTTTCACATGCTCTTGCAATACTCTGTGTGAAGTTTTCAGGGTATCTATAACCTGCTCATGAAGCACAAGACATACATCAGTTAATGTTGGCATAACTCCATTTATTAAAGGAAACATCAAAGCAGCATTCGTGAGTTTTAAATGCTTTCACTTCCTAATGGCATGGGGAGCGCCCCTGAAAAGTTGTAGTTTCATTTAAGTACAGCCAAAAATGTTTTGTTTCTTTGCTTTTACAGGAAAGTTTTATTTTGAGGAAAGTAAAGTTTCTTGTTGCATGGGAATGGAATGGACTTCTTGGAAAGTTGTGGACCTAAAGAAATAGTTTCACAACTTCTTAAATGTCAAGTTGGAGAAATATGTTCTTTTCTTGGGTTCTTGGGTCTTGGAATATTTCCCTTTCCATTACTGATCAATGAACCTAAACAGGTACAAATCCCAGGGAGCACTTCAGAGGCCCAAACATCTGTGACAAGTGCAATATGAGATGATGTTTTATTGAGCTCCCACTGCCATTTGTAAGTCAGGTCATGGTTTATTACCAAATACATCATCCTCATACAGGTGTCTCAGATACATCAGTTTATTGCCCACAGTGACTCAGTTATCAGTACTTCTGTTTCTCTGAGGAAACTCTTTGACTGCTACAGTCCAGAACTGTATTTTTTCTGTCACGATTATAAAGACCAGTGACTCACCTTCCACCTTTATTTGATTTAGACAATTAGATCTCTCTCCTAATTGTCAAGTTTCATTTCAGTTCCTCTGCTTCAGTAAAGATCGAATTTATTAATTTTTCTATTCATGATTTGGATGCTACAGAGCAATACTTGTTCCAAGATAATGAAATATTGAAATATTAGTGCTGTATGATTTTAATAATTTACACACTTTAAAACTAGTAAGTGTTTTTATAATAAGGAAAGAAGAAATATTGAGAAATGTATGTAACAGTTCCTATATTTTTGGTATATTTTCATGGTTATCATCTGAGCCTACATTCTTTGAAAAGGACACCAATGTAAACTTGAATCCTTGCAAGCACTGTCTTTCTTTTTTTCCTTCTCTTGCAATTTTTGTGATGGAGATGATTACTATAACATCCCATAAGAAGTTTAATAACTGAGCTTCCTATACAACTGTAACAACTATTAGGCTATGTCAGGTTAATAATCTTGAAGTAAATTAATAAAAAAAAAAAAAAACAGTGAAAAGAACTTTAATAGAAAACCAAAGCAAAGAAGTAGTCAGTAGCCTTGGCCAATAAATAGAACCAAGAAATGCATTTGCTCAAAATATGTAATTCAGATACATAGATGATGCATAAAATACATGTGAAAGTTTAGAATATATTTTTAAATTTATGCATGCTTGAGGTCTGAGACTAAATTATCCAGAAAAGATGTCTCTCAGGTTATCCAGCCCTGTTAATACTCCAATAAGAGAATTATTTCTTCTGATAACATTTAAAAACTTTTAAAAGATAAAGTGGCTGCCTCTCTTGTTATTAGCTTGTAGCCCAAAAGAACAGTTCATAACCCAAAAGATTATAGTAATAACCACTTTCAAGTACTGTAAGTTAATGAATAACTCAAACATAAATGTGCTATGATGAAAACAATTGAGGTTGCTAAGAGACAAAAATACCATGAAAAGTAAATCACTACTTTTAACATCAGTTTATTCAAGCAATGAAGTCGTATGTATTCTTGTATCACTATCTCATATATGCATACCCAAGTCTGAGATTACACCCTGAGAATTTACAATTCAAGTGCATATATTCATAATAACAGTGTTCTTTCACAAAAGCATTTCACAGCTTGAGAAAAGGCTAGGGTTTCAGTAATAGGAATTCATGTTCTCCATAGACCTCTAGTATATATCTCTGATTATGTATCAAAATGATGGACACCTTAACTCCAATGAAAAAGTTAATAGGTCCCTGTGCCTTATGCCTGAAAAGTAATTGTCAGTTATACAACACTATTTTTTTTCCCAAACAGGGAAACATTTGCTTTCAGTTTGTAACACTGCTATGACACAGAATCATGTTTGGAAGGCTGTAAATGCATCTAAGACCTAGAGAAAAACAATTGATTAATTTAAAAAAAATAAATTTGGGGGGTAACCTGCACATGTATTAAAAAGCATTAAATATCTAGGACAAGAAAACTGCCACGGTATTCTCTGTTCATTTAACTTTAATGTGAATTCCTGGGCGCTAAGCATTGACACAGAAAATCCCTGCTACAGTAACTTCAGGCAGAGGCCAGTCCAGATGCTCCTAAATCAAAGGGGCTGCCACTGAACATGCCTTGGTGCTCTTCCACAGCCCCTAATCATTATGGTTTCTGAGCACCTCACAGTGTTTAATGCACTGTCTCTCACAGGTGTTCTCCTTCATGGGATGGGAAAATATTGGACAGTAAATTTTTCTGGTGCTGGTACAATCAGATGTTGGGGTGCCTCACTGCTGCACTGAAATGGCCCGTCCCTGCCTATATGCTTGATGTCTCCACAAAGTGCCTGGGAAGGAGGAGTGCTGCCCCAAAGCAGGGAGTGCCCAAAGATGAGAGCAGCTAAAGCAGAGCACTGGCTGGGAAGCCAGCTAAAGTCAGCCTGTGGAGAAACACCGAAAGCAGGATAGATGTTAAATGCCATTTCTCTCCAGGGCTGAGATGCCTCATGCAGGGTGGCAGATAAGTGCTTCTCTCCACTGGAGACTCTCACCTCTGAATCCTACAGCAGGGATGTCACCTCTTATTTCTTTCTAAAGCAGAAGCAGGAACAGTTTCTTCTAAAAGTGAATCTTTAGTTTTATGCTGCTGGTTTTGAGCAGTATCTTAGCACTTGCTCAGAATGTGGCATCCTCACATTTAATTCCCTCTTGCACCCAAGTGAATTCAGGCCTCTTTTTTCCCTGGGAACATCCTAGCTTTAAGTTATTCTTGGGTTAGGATATCCTTCACCTATCTGGGTTTTGTACTTGCTGAGCAGCAATGGGAGATGGAGTAAGTTTCAGGTTCTGCCCTGCTCAGTGGGGTGTGAGGAGTGGAGCTGCAACTGCTCCATGGCTCAGAGCCTACAGAACTAAATGGCAGAAAGAGCAGGCCCTATAATTCTATAAACTGCAATTCACCTACACAATCTCTCAGCTTTGGTTTGTCGCTAATTACAATCCTCCACAAACTGAATTATACATCATTATAGGTCATTATATTTTACCAAGGCAGCAGAATTTTCTGTGAGTGACAATTTTGAACACCTTTGTGTGGTGTGGTTCTGATCACAGCTTGGCCATGTGAAGTACAGGAAAATTGGCTATAACAGAGCCAGGAGTTAATTTTAGACCTTTGACTTGTGGGCAGGGGCTGGGACCTCAGAGCCCCCTTGCAGTAAAGGCAGCCTTTGGAGAGTAATTGAGAACAGCCGTGCTGGGAGCCTCCTCCACTCCCACATGGGCTCCCACCTTAGGCACAAAGTTAAATGCCTCAAGTAAGGAGGGTGAACGTTGCCATTTTCATTAAGCTTATTAGAAATGACAAAAAGGCCAAATCATCATGTGCTGATGCCCTAGCAACCTTTTAATGCAGTGCCTTTGCTGTAATAGCAGAGAATTTAATCCCATAAGATTCCTCCCACTGTTTGACGAGAGAAAGGTTAGGAATAGATGAGAACAAATATACTGAGATAAAATCTTTAGGATTTTGCAATGGATTATTCCTCAAATAGTGAAAAGCTACATGGAAAGCCTGAAGTTAAATATTTCAAATCTCCATTTTGATAGTGAAAATTAACCCCTTCATGAAAAGCACAACCCAGGATTCACTTTGGCTCCTCAATGTGTGTCTCAGCCACAGGACTCATCACTCCAGCAGCAACTTAGCTGCTTTTTGAGACCAACGTGTGTTTATGAAGTGTTGAGTGGCTGCTGATGCCACTCATGGTTGCAGGTTTATTAACTTCTCAGTAACTCACTCAAGAGTTGGGGTGTATCAACTACCTTCACTTGAAATGGCTGTGAACAAAGTAGAACACAAACCACTTTTTAATTCTACAGTTTTGCTTTAATACAACTGAAAGCAAAAATACATGGATCTTTACTAAGGCTTTAGAATGGGGCTTTTGAAACTTTTTCTATAGTAATGCTATAAGGCAACTTGGGCTAACACTAAATATGTTAGTGGGAAACGAAGCTATGTGCCCATCCTGGCAGGGTCTCCTCAGACCCAGAACTAATTCAACTTAGCTCAACTGATGAGTAGCTGACTTCCCTGTGGAAAGTCCAAGTGGGATTTGAGATCCTCATTCATATTGGTCTCCTAAAAGATCTTGTCATTTATGGGATACTTATGCTATGCAGTTTCTGTTAAAGGTGCTACAGATTATGTTCTATCATCAAGATTTCTGGTTGTTGTTTTGCCAACTTTTTGAAATAGAGCTGTGGAAATGCAGAGGTTTGTTCAGAATATCTTATCTGAGATGCTGTAACACTTCTTTAGTTTATAGCAGCAATTTTAGTAAATATTCTTCTTTTGAGGGGAGCAAATATGAAACCCGTATAGGAAAACCATGCATAGGTAAGAAATCAAAAATAAACACTTCCCCTCTATTGTTAAAATGGATAAAAAGCATGTAATATTTTTCCTCACATGGAATTAAAAGGCATTAAATTAATGAGTGCACAAGGAAGAATGATTACCATTGTAAAATATTCACAATTGCTTCGGCCAAACATGTGCATTTGCATGACTTGCAGTTTCATTTGACTTTAAAATTTTCAGTTGTCTCATGCTCACAATTGGATTTCTACCTTTGGCCGTTTACATTTGAACAAGAAAATCCAGACACGTTTTGAAACTGCTGTAAATGTTCAGTGGTGTCCAGCGACCCAGCAGATCCTGTAAAGCAGACTCGTGGCTCAGCCCTGAAGAATTGCAGGCAGAAAGGACAATCATTTAACTTGATTTTGCTAACAATCAGGAAAGCACTAACTATTGCATTCTGAATAGTCATATAGTCCCGTTGTCATATTATCCTGTTTCAGGCCCGAAGTATTTTTTTTCTCTGTGCAACTACTTCCTTAGCTCTTTGCCAGAGTGTTTGAATGAAGTATCCCTGCCAGAGGCACAAGGTGGGCATTCCCAGCTCTCTCAGCTCAGCTCACCCTCTCTGGTAGGGGTGCCGTACTCTCTGTAGAACAGGCCAATTTCTTCAAATAAATGGAAGACAAATCACGTGTCCTTGGAAGAATGAAACATTTGTGTTCAGTCTGAAATTAGTGTTAAAATATTCCCACTTCATTCCAACTTTATTTCAGCTGTTGGGTTTTTTTTTTAGTTTCTCTCCTCTTCATTTGGACATGAACTAAAGAGGCATTATTCATATAGATGTACATTTTAAGTGACTTGCACATTTTACAGTGCACATACCAACACTGAGGATAAAGACTTCTCTCTCTAATCCTTTCTAAACATTATATCATACTCTGTTTATAAAATCCAGTCGAGGAAAATAATCCAGAATTTGGGTATTACATTTCCAGGATAAATTATTACAAATATCTCTGAATTTGCAAGTGGAATCCCTGGAAATTAAGACACTCACTCTGGGCCACAGAAATAGCCCAAATGGGATTCTGCATTATTTTTCTGGGGATTGGCATAGCATAGAGTCATTTGTATTTCCTTTGCTGTAGGAAGCCTAATTACAGAAATTTATGCAGATAAAACTTCAAGTGCACTTTATCAAATTTGGTTTTCTGAGGTATGGCTCTGGGAAATCAGCCAAAACAAACAGCAAACAGCAACTGATTTACACTGAATTTTTACTAATGCCCTCCATATTTTTTATATTATAAATCTTCCTTATTTTATGGTACTCTGCAACGTCATGATCTGGATTGGAGCACATGCTTAATTAGTTTGGCTCATAAAGTGCACAAAGCAACAGCCTTTCATCTTATCCTACAAAAAGATGGTTTATTATCTAGGTTTTCAAGCAAACAGAGGCTGGTGATGCATAGAGGCAGCCTCATACATTTCTCTGTTCTTGTTAGTTTTATCTTTCACTGTAGAATTTCCATGATCAACAGTTTGATTTATATATCTCAGTTGCTGTTCTCTTCCTTTACAGGCAAAAACTATGTTTAAAGGCTCTGTTCACTTCATGTGTATTATGGCCTGCACAGTTCTATCCGTGGGACGTGTTTTAAATTGTCAGATGAAAAAACATTTTACAAAGTACTAGAAAAACAAATTCAAGCATAATGAATCCTCTGTCAGCTTGTGAAACTTCTCATTTGGGTAAAGTTTTTATAAAAAGAGAATATCACATTCAGATTTTCAAAAATACCACATGATTAACTGAAATGTAAACGTAGCCTGTTACTCCTCCAAGCACCATGCAACCAAGAAGGATGAGGGGTAGGTCTGCCAGAGACATTCCTACTTAATCATGGGTAAGTCACAGCTCTTTGCTTTCTCCATTCTTGGTTATAGACAGTAGATAATTTGGACCTCATAAATACTTGACATACTTAGTAGTATTTTCTTGTAATCCTCTCTTCAAAGTGGATATCGAGTAGAGCACAGATTGAGTCAGATGAATTTTTCACATTAATTTTCCTTTAAAAAGAAAATGAATGCTGTTTCAAATTTTATTCTTTTTTTTTTTTTCATAGGAATAGCTAGAATGTTGTACATAAAAGTTTTACTATGACCTTACCAGAAATATTTTCTCCCCCTAAATGCCAAAGACAAGCCAAAATCAGATTTGCATGGATTGCATATTTTGCATCTCTGAATTTACATCATGATCTGCAAGACTCACCTAATCTTGAAGGATGGTTTGCTTGTGTAAAATAACATTAAAATAAGTGACTAATTATGAAGAGTAAATTTATGATTTTTTTTCTCAATAAAAGATTTTCAGAACATCAAAAATGCTCACCCACATTGCAGAACTATAAACATTAGAAATGTAGCAGATCTGCAAAAATGCTCAGAGCATGAAAGAGTTTCAAGAAATCTGCTGAAAAGTGTTCTGAGGCACTGAATGCTTCATCAATTGGGAAAATGAGGAACGATAACGAATAGTTAGTTAAATCAGACTTTTGTATAATCTTGTCATCAGAAAGCTGAATTGTTGCATAAAATCGGTGGCAACAAATGTGTTCTTATCACTCAGTGCTTGAATTGATGGAGTCATGCTGGTGCATCATTCCCAAGTCTGTGTACTGAAAAACCAGGGCTGAGCTGCTGCCTCAGCCAAGTAAGGGAGTTCTCTGATTCTGCTCCTGTAGATATCCTGTGCAGCCCTTCTTCCAGAGAAGGTGTGGGGGAGATGTTAAAGAAGCATTAAGGTATATACCATTGGAAGACAAATGAGTCCTTCTTTAATTCCCCTTTTAAAAAGTAGTTTTACAGCCAATAGTGGATATCCAGCCAGGGGAAAATTGCTATTATCTGTCTTTTGTTGGGATTCACTTAATCCAGCTTCAACTATCTGATTTTTGCAAGTTGCTGAGTGTCAACAGAATCAAGACAGGAGAGGAAAAGAGCCATGAAAGAGCACTGATACAGAGAAGTCCTAACCACTGTGTACCTGACTGCTGCTCCTAGGACATCCAAAGGAGAAAGCAGAAATACTTCAATGAAGTTTTAATATGCACTATTGGAAGGTTCTTTCTTAGCAAAATGAGTATTTAAAATTCCTTTGAAAAAATATAAACAAATGTACAGTGTCCTACTAAGCACCAAGGAATTGGTAGTGGTTAGCTAAGTCTGCAAATGTCCACGTGCTTGTGCACATGGACACTCATAAACACAGGGACAAAGCTCAGAGGTTCTCTTCAGTCTCTTCACACTCAGAACAGAGAAATCTCTGAAATATCTTCTGTTTGAAGACCTGTTTTAGGTGTTGTTAAGCGTACAGAGCACCCAGAGCACAGAATTCAAATTGCCTTCTGTGTGACAGGGAAAGGACATTGCTGTACAGAACTTCCCCAACATGCTTGTGCTTAAAAACAAGCAATGATCTAGAAGTATTTTAGAGGTGGCAATGTTGTATGGGTACTTGGAATAAAAGAGTTCTTCTCAAGAAAACCATCTCATCTACTGAGCAAAGGCATTATGGACTTGAGAAACTGTAATGAGATCAGATCTCTGCTCTTGAGTTTGAATTTATTTTTAATGTCACCTATGGCCGTTTTGAAGACTACAGAAGGATGAAAAAATGTGTCACTCAGACTATGGTGGTCACCTCTCCTGAAAGGGATATTGCTGTAGGTTTTATTGAAGAAGCTCTTACACTAAGATTTTGGACAGATAATTACTTTGCAACCAAGTATTACTGCACATTGTTTTCTGCAAAGTGCTCATTGCTTTATCCGTCCTAGTAGAGACTCCTACACTCTTCTGAAAAAAGCAGGATGAGGGAGAAGGATGTGTGCAGACCTTGCATCATTACTTCAAGAATACAGAATATTTGCAATCTGCAGCTTCCTAGTTTACTGACTGCAAGCCAATTGTCACTCTTTACACACAACAATTGTCATATATGCTTTTCTTTCAGGAGATAATGTAATACTTCTTGAGAAAATGCACCAATTTTTGCTCCTATTATGACTGTTACTATGACCTATGTGTTATTAGTTTTCATATTGGTCTGGTCTTATTTAATCTTTATACCTGGTTTTGTATTTTTCAAATCCTGTTCACACATACTCACACCTTTTGTCTACATAGATAAAATGGGCTGACATTTTGATAGATCACTATATTTCTATTATTTCTTTCCTATCTTTTATCTTCAGAAATCAGTTTCTTCTGTCTGCAGCATTGTGAGATTTTGATAATGTACTGGTGTGTGGTGGACTCACTCTAGCCACAGCTAAGCCCTACCCAGCTGCTCACTGACTCTTCACCTTTAACTGGAGAGGAGAGAGAGTAGGAAGAACAAAAGCAAAAAAACCTCATAGGTCAAGACAATGACAGTTTAGCAAGTGATGGAAAGATGAAAAGGCAAACAAACAGAACCTGAGTGATGTAGGCACCAAGATGACCAGTAGCAGAGCTACTGAATACCCTGATACCTATCTCTGAGGAAATTTTGAAAGAGTAATAGTCTGAGTCTCGCGTTTCTGCCATTCATTCCTAGGTATGAACCCAAAAGAGGAACATATGAAACATACAATTTTGTTGAGATGAACTTCCTAAGGGTTTTCCCTCCATTTCTGGGCTGAGATGGAGGGAAAGTAGTAGCTCAACTTTTCTGAGCTTTTTTGCTCTGATTCTGAGAGGGGAGCAAGAATAAGGAATCATCTGCAAGCTCTCTGTAGATTAACGACTTCAAAATACCCAGAGCCCTGGATTTGTGGTGGACCTGGATGTCCCCACAGGTGTATGTAGAGGTCAAAACGAAGAAAAGATAAAAATGTTGGCTTGTTATTCCTTCTCTCTTTCAGATCTTATTCATATAGGGGATTCCTGCTGCACAGTGATCCGAACATGAAATAAAGCAGAATATGAACCACAGAATCTGATTCAATATTTCACCATTTTAGTTGGATCAGTTCTGACAAAGATGGGTCTAATAGGCCTGGAGTCTCATTTCCCAAAGCTAAATTTGTGCTATTCTTCAACACTAAGAAGATGAAAGAGATGCTGATGAGTTGATTGGTAAATGAGTTAATTTTGAATGGCTTTGGCCTGATTATTTAGTTTTGTTTTAAGAGCATTTACTTTTAGTTGGAAAACACACAGAAATTAATTGCTAACCAGAGTACGTCTCCTGAATTTAGCTGTTCTAATTTTAAGCAAGCAGTTTTATTCAGATATTTTAATTGCTTGCCTAAAGAAGGACTTAAATATACACATATGGACTGGACTGCACTGCACCATCAAAGTGCTTGTGTGTAACAGCCTGAATGGCTTTGAAGGGGTAATTCAATAGAATTTTCAGGCAGGGTCACAACCTCCTTTGGGCACCAACCTGTTCTGGCATGGCCTCCTCCATGGGCTGCAGTTCTGTTCTTCATTCTGCTTCTCACCCATATTGAAATTTAGCAAATCAAAAATCTCCTGTGTCTTCATTTACCCATAATTCATTATTGTCTCTCAAAGTTGCTTTAAAGATTCATTAATTAATGGAGGTTCATGTAAAAGTCAAAATCCTTAGCTAAAGTAATGTGTAAATGTTGACATGACATGATAGAAAAAATACATATTGAACCTTATAGAAACTGTGGAGGGAGTTCAGTGGTAGTGCATTTTATCAGATATCAAAATAACAAGTGTAGGGCTATGGCTAGTTTTATTATTTATACTGTCTGAGAATGAGACTGTAAAGTATAAAAACATGGATATAAAATCAAGTGAGCAATTGTACATGATAAAAGCTAACCACAGCAGCACACTAGATTTGACTTTTTTTAATACAAGAGGTCTCTGAAATGCTAATTCCCCCAAATTAATTATTTAACACAGGTTGAATTATTCAGGTTTAAAAATACAAAGCCATGCACAATAAAACTTGTGTGTTGCACAGGAGGTACTAAATCCTCTGGGACAAACTCTAAGATCTTTGCTCAGCCTTTGTTCAGCCCAGACTCTTACAGGAAACTTCTAGTGGAAGCTTTGTTGAGTGACGGTCACGTTGGAGCATTCTGTGAGGATTTTGCAGTGGCTGAAGATGGTTCAAGTGAAAATCAACACCTTCTGTTTAGGGCTTGATGATTAGGACAGGAGAAAAAAGTTTTTAAAACTTCTCAGACCTAAGGATTTGGCCGGGAAATGAAAGGTTGGCCAGCCTGTTCTTCTAATACCCTAATTGCAATTAAGAATTAAGGGTTTAATATGGCAGCTTTAATGTGCATATATAAACTGTGATGCAGTGCTCAGTCAGTGTGAAAAAACCACTGGAACAGATTCATATAGAAGGAGTGCATAATAACTGCTTAATACTCTGTGATATCTTCAGAAACAGATTGCATAATAGTGACTTACTGCTAATGGATAATTAATCAAGTACTTAGATTGCCTTACTCAAATTCAATATATCATGGATTGTTGGATGGGTTCTGTCTCTACTGTACACCACTAGTAAAATCCAAAAGCCTTGTAAATACATATTACATAAAAAACTGCAGCATGAAATGTAAGTAAGGAGCAGTAGGAGATGAGGAAAGGAACAGTGACTACAGTGGCAGTAGGATTAAGTTTAAAATGCAGAGAAAACAAATCAGGGTGACTCCATGAAACACCTTGCTGAAGGATCTATGTACCACAGTGGAGTTACGGGATCACAGCAATTCAGTTAGGTTTAGAATCACAGAATGGCAAAGTTTGGAAAAGACCTTTGAGATCAAGTCCAACCATCAACTCAGCACCACCACTACGTTCACCATTAAATCAGGTCCTCTAGTGCCTTAGGCTGGAAGGTTGGGGTTAGCTAGGCAGCATCACAGCCGCAGTACAAGAGCATTGATGACACCAGTGTTAATCCAAGAGATTGCTGCAGTCTCAGTTCCCCAGAAAGTCATTCTGGACTAAGTTATTACAATTTTGTTTTAATCAGAATGAAAATCAATAGTTTAGGAATAAAAAAAAATTTACTAGTTTTGTTAAAAGTAGATTTTGGAACCTACGAATTGAGGACTACCCAGTTGTCAGAGATATATATTACATTGTGTACTATTCTTATATTTTCCACTTGCATCCTATGCAATGTATCAACATCTCTGTGTTTGGAAATTTGTACTTCTGTCCTTGAGCAGCTGCTGCCTGTTCTCACCAGGACAGTATTGGATGTTGCTTAAAATATGATTTTAAACAAAACTGTATAATTGTGTTTATTACAGATAAACTATATAGAATTTCCAAATCTATTATGACTGATTATCAAAAGGCCAAGTTTAAGACTTCTCAATTCCACAACTGGAGATTGAGCTCTTCTGACTTAAATCTGACAAAAGAGAATCTCAACTCCTCTCAGTTGCAAGATATGATTTTGAAGAAGTCATCTCACTTTGAACACAACACTTCATAACTGAGTGGAATTTAGTGCTAATTTTAACCTACCCGAAAAAAAGAGCTTCTTCTAGACTCCTGTTCAAAAGGCCCTTTCATTGCTGCTTCAGTGGAAAAGAAGAGGATAGAGGTACAGGGAACTTCCCAGAACTACTGCGTCTAAACTGAGGGTCTACTGCTTTTTTTTCCCCCCTTATAAATTGAACCAACTCCTATTCTTCTTGAAGTCAAAATTAATTTTAACATTAAAGTCTGAGAATTATTTCAAGCATTATTCCCAAGAGGAATGTGGATTATTATTTTCACTTCTACCTTTGTAGCTGAGAGTACTAGAAGCTTTTTTCACTGGGAACCCTCATGCAAGTAACATGGTCCCAAGAGCTGATAAGTGAAGAAGGCGAGCAGATTCTTTGACTCAAGATTCCAAAGAGCTACTTACAATATGCAACACTTAGAGATGAATAACAGCAGTCTTGTAGCTCTGAAACAGTTCCATGGGAGTTTCATCCAAAAATTTATTAAATAAATCAGTTAAGTCACAACAACTTATTTTCTCCAATGAAAATGAACTTCTGAAGTAAGCTGTTGCCTGAAAAATCCTCTTTAGAATGCTACTGTGGCCTTGGAAACCTTATCACTTCTTAGAAATACCAGTGTTTCAGAAAAGACACAACAAAGAGGACAGAGACAGAGGATTCATTTTTGTAGAGATTTCTTACCTCCAGTCTCACAGCTCACATGTTCCTTGCCAGTGGAATAACATACACTTTCAGAAAAAGTACTGTAGCTGAAGTAACTTACTAATATTTATCCACTGTAGGTACCTTAGCACAGAAAGTGGATATTAACGATTATTATGGGATCTGAAGAGCAATTCCAAAAAATTTCAGTCCTGTATTTATCATGTATTAATTTCCAAAAATGTACGTAGTGCAACCACAGAGGACAAGAATGCCCACTGTCCCGGTTACAGACGGGATGGGGATAATTTTGGCAGCAGGCAGGAGGGGCATGGCCAGGACCCAGAGGTTATGTGATACCACCTCCCATTTCCATTTTCCAGGGATGAAATAAGGGCTCCCTTACGGGTCAGTGTAGGAAGATGGCAGACAGAACACTCAGGTATTCCCTGGGGGTTTTCATATGAATTTTTTACCTCCCTCTTGTACCCTCTGTCATTAGTACTGTTGCTGTTACTGTTGGTTTTCTTATCTCATTGCAGTTTCCAGTAAATTGTTCTTGTCTCAGCCCATGATCTTTGCCTTTTGTGCCTCCAGTTCTCCTCTTCAGCCCACCATAGGGAAGGGGTGGGGTGGGAGGGAGTGAATGAGCAGTGCATGCTTTGGAGCAGTCTCGGTGGGAGCAGTAAATTGGAGAATACCATTCCTAAACCCTAACACCTATGGAGACCTAAAAAATCCTGCAGGATTTCAGGATTTACTAGTTATAAAATGTCATGGTATAGCAACCCATTAGGTCTTCTGAATTTGGTGACTGGATCTATAACTGATGATTCTAAAAGCATTCATCAAACATTCATGACTCTATAATACTGCAAGCACAGATAACATAATTCATGCAATGATAATTTTTAAAGTAATTTTCAACAATTCCCAGTTAGCAAGTCCAAAACAATAAAATGGAATTCCACTGGGCTGGCTCTTGGTTCTGGGAGAGTTTTTGGTATTATTACTAAATACTAATGATACAAAGATGCCTATCTAGCTCATCCATACATCTGAGATTTGCTTAAAGCTTGTACCAATCCTGCTAATATGCAGGATAAACTCTTGGTTTTGTTGTAGTCCATTGATGACGTGACTTCCATGGATTCCAGTGGGATCAGAATTCCATCCCAGTAGTTAGTTTTCTGGTGGAATATCTACTAAGGAGGCTGACACGAATAATTTTTTTCTTTGTCAGTAACTCAAACAGTTTGTACTAATTGTCAACTGTCTGGAAAGATGACATTGTTCCAATGTTTAATTAATGGGGAAAAACAAATTTATTTGGCTTCCTGAATCATTTAACTCTGAGAGTGTTTAAAGTTTTAGATTTTCAAATGTAATTACTAAAATCAAAATAATCACGAAAAAAAAATAATCAAGGGGATACATTTTGAAGTGACAAAGAATGGCTGTTTATCATTCGGGGATTTAATTTCTTTCCAAGACAAAAAACCCTGTCAAATAATAACTGATGATTTTGTGGACACTGCATCTGCTGAATATCGCGGAGAAGAGTTTTGTCTGAAAAATTTCATCAAATCAGAATATGATTAACATTATGCAGGTTAGGTCGTGTATCTTGGAAAAGATTCAGCATTTATGTATTTTTAAATTCTTAAATATCCTTTCTTTTTGACTTTTCCTTTGAATTTCTTCCTAAAGACACAAATTGCTTTGACAGAATAAAATGAATCCCTTTTTGTATTAATTTATTGTTGTTATTAACCAATATTATGAACAATATAAAACTAAGGGTGTGACCTATGTGACACAATATGGATAGTTTTGTGGGTACGATGTATTTCAGGTAAGTTTTTGCTTTGTCTTTGTTACACATTTTTTGGTCACATAAATGTGATCTACCAGAATGATCCTGTAGAGCCCAGCAGAATGTTCTGTTAGCCATATTTTCAAAGATGCCACAAAGAGTTAAAACTACAGTGGTTTATCTCTTGGTATCAATGAGGATTTTTCTATGAGGAGATTCATCCATGACGTAGTTTGGAGGACTCAGACAAGATTAAAAATACATCACACAATTCTGGATCCATATAGGTGGCATGGACTTCAACAGAACGAGTGCAGGACATTTGCATAGTTTTTACTGCAGATATACTCCCTTTGCAGTAAAATCTCAGTAACATCTAATTCCATAAAAAAACATCTCAGAATCAAGGTGAACTGCACAGAACAAACTGTGTTCCACTAACTCGTGTGCAGTAGATCACTGCTGTAGTTTGCATATAGTTTAGGTATTTTTTGCAGTCTGTTTTCTTAAGCTCTGAGGAATCAGAAGACTGGTGAGAATCTGAGAACTGTGAAGTCTGGGACAAGGATGTTTTGCAACTGCAAGTTATTTAGCAACTTCAGCTTGGTGAAGAAAACAGAGACCTGCTGACTAAACAATCAAAAATCTGTTAAACTTTACCTGGAAGTATTGAATAAATAATTCTAGCTCAACTCTCAGTAGGCCTGCTTTATTCACAATTATTTCATATACTTCAAAAATATATTCAAAATACTTATTTTTTCCCTGAAAAATTTTCTATGGTAGAATTTCTTTAATGTACTGATCATCAGTAATACTTAAACATTGACCAAGTCCATAAGACTTAACTTTCAATCCAATACATACATATTTATTCATTCCTCATTAATCCTACTTCTCAGAAATAAACTGAATACCTAGATTCCTTTTGTGGTATTTGTACATATTAATACTTTGCCAATCTCATTATGTGTGATACATCTGGTCTCAGGGGATAAAAGAAGAACCTGCATATTTACTGAAAAGGATATGAGCATAAAGATTCAATGCTTTCATCTTCACTTTTGATTTCTTTGCTAGCATTACTCACAAATACACCAGCCATGTAGATACTTTACAAGGCCTGAACAAAAGTAAGAGCCAGACTTCAATTTACTACCAAACGTAAGACATCAGTACTTTGGAAGTATTTCCTACTACATAACAGTTGTCACATGATAATGGAAAAAAAAAAACAAACAAACCACCAAACCTTTCTAAAGATATAGATTTTCTCTATTTTTTGATAAATACTTTAATGTCTGTTTCCCTGCCCTAACTCCATCCCTGTCTGTCCCCATGCCCCAACCTCATCCCACTTTTTTAGTGGACTAACTTTATGTTAGAAGGTCTCTACTAAATCCTATAATTGTCTTTTTCTTTTCTTTGGAGTGTTAAGTGGTCATGGCATGAAATGCAGATAATATTGTTGCCATTGGCAAAATAGGAGTCTGGAGGCTTATTCCTGTTTAATATTTTTTACAGTTTTGTGTCTCATGATTTCATGGGATGTTCATGCATCTATTACTACAACATGGTCTAAGTTTTATGTGTTAACTATTGTGGGGGAGCCTAAAAGGTAACAGGTGAATGCTGAACTGTGGAGCAGAATTTATTTTGCTTAGCTTTTGCACATTTGCAATATATTAACATCTGCTTCTGGGGTGGTTATCTGGGCTTCCCTGAAGATCACTGGGGAAAAACTGGATAGACAATTACCCAAAGAAGAAGTCTGAATAGCTCTATGCCTGTGTTGTAAACATCTAAAGATAAGTGAAAATTGTTTCCACCCCATATGGTATTCTTAAAAGCCTAAGGATGATGTATCCCTGCCTCCAAACATACCTTCCCTCTTATTCCCAGCCACTATGATAACCTGGTATCAAATTTCTGGTAGCAAATTAGGCAGATGAGCGTTGCAGTGCATTTTGTAAAGTCCATCAGAAGGAAAGTTTTCTTTAGAGAAACTGCAGGTGGGCGTGTTTCATACTTTAACTTTTCTAGATTGAAATTGATTCAACTCACATGATGCTGTGTTTAATGAATATATTACTTGCAGGTTTCCTTGGACTGTTTTTGTGTTCTTATTTGCTTGTTATGGTGTTAGCTAAATCCTTCCATGCTATCAGAATGGTCTGGATCAAAGAGATTTCACAAACTGTGTAAGTAGTGACCATCATTCCTGAAGTGCTATGATGTAAAGGGGCAGGCAAATGTTATGCAGTCTGGTGTAGCCAAACTTGGATCACCTGTGAATTACTAAAAGAGTACAATCAACAACAGCAAAAAGTATTTTTTGACACTGTGGTTGCAGAGCCTGACACAATGCATAAGCATCTTGCAATGTATGTTAGCAATTTAACCTCCTCTACTGTACTTTATGAAACTGATATGGCATCTGGTGTCAGTGTCTGAACTGCAATATGGAGCATAGAAGATTTTCATGTAATTAATACCCAGCTGTCCCATCTGGTGGCTGGACACAGTGACTGCTCATTCAGGTCTGAAGTCACAATGGGTAGAACTGATTGTCAAAGCACGTCCTGAAAGATGCCACCATAGCTCAAACTGTAGAATAGAGGACATATACATGGAGGATATATTTATAAAAGACTTTATCTTACCAAGAATGTTGGGTAGAGCTTGTCAAATTGTTTGTCAGAAACTCACTATGTAGCAGACTGAGTTGTACATTTTCTGTATCAGCCCTGTTTTCTTTCTCAAGATATATGTATACTTGTGTTATATATGATATGTATTATAGATTATATTTTGTAATTTAGTTCCTAGAATTCAACAATTAAGGTATATAAACAACTTTATCCCAGAAATCTGTTTATGTGTTTTTCCTAAATTTACAATACACAAATAATTATCCCCATTTTATAGTATTATTTCCTCTTAATGAATGGTTGGTGGACCTGCAAAAAAAAAAAAAAAAAAAAAAAAAAAAAAAAAAAAAAGAAAAAAAAAAAAAAAAAAGAAAGGAAAATAGTAGCAATAAATAAAAGATAGTGACTACCTTTTCTTGAACAATCTCAATCACATATAGTTGTTGATGTGTGATTACTGACAGGACTTTTCTCTTAAAATAGTTATTCAAACAAACCCTTACTAATCTAAAAATATATGAATGACCAAAGGTGGTAGGCATGAATGTAGAGAAACCAGAGAAGCACTCAGAGGGGAAGGCTGTCGTGCACCACATAAGGGAGAAAAGCCTGTAGTCCTCAGGTGGAGCTGTTTGAGGTGTCGCTCGCAACCCTTCATGCAACACAATGTTCTTTTCCCAACTTACTTGTTCCTGATTTCCAAACAAAACAACTCAGGCCAGCAGCAAGAACACAGAGAAGTCAGGGTGGCAGAACTACAGAGTTTACCACAGGCCTGCCTGCAGGAGCCAGTAGAGAAATCTCCGTGATAGCTGTCAGGGGTATAGCAGCAACAAAGAAAAGGACGTGCCTGAGTTCAAAGATCAGTACTGATGCCAATCAGTACTGCATCATGTTTCCTCTGTAAGACTGATGCTATCAGACCTTAGAATTACAAGGAAAAAAAAAAAATCAGGGTCTTATGCTTTAAAAGGTAGGAACCCTTCAAGATATTAATGCTGAGAAGCATTAAAACTCTCTACTACTGAAGTCACTGAATAAGGTGGTGCAGCACATACATGTAGCAAAATAAAAAATAGAATATAAATCCAGACAGGATTATTTTATTACTTAGAGCTTTGTTAACAAGAAACTTACTGGTTAAAGGAATAGGATGCGCATATGTAATTCAGAGAAAACAAGATATAATTTGTGCGTAACTTAGAAAAGATATTTTTGACAGATAAACTCTTGTGATTAACTATTTTAAATACAGAAGGATAAAATCAGTGGCATATCAATAATTATAAATTCCACCTTGAAGGCAGAATGGTGGTACTAATATCCATCATATCAGGATCTCTAAATGATAAAGCTGGTGTAGCAGTGAGATGTTCAGAAGGCACTCACTGCAGTTACTCTGCTTTTAATTTAACAAATCTCTTCTGTTGGTCTCCTTTCAACATATTTTTCACACTTTTTTTTGGTTTTGTATGTTTCTCAAAGGAGGTGGAAAATTACTAGTGTTATGCTGGGCACATAACTGATAAATTTATACAAGTATCATCAATAAGCATAATTGATTTGAGAACTAAAGTAACCACTGATGTAATCTCTTAATATGACACAGTAACAAACCTTAATTTTGACAATGCTAACTCAAGATTTTCAGTATTCACCAGAAAAAAAAAAATATTATCTTCTCATTAGTAAAAGTTTCACACCTCCAACTTGTAAAGAACTTAAATTAAAATAAAAAGCAAATAGATTTTTTTTTCAAATTATTAACCACACTATTGTTGTGGCTGTATATGATCATGTCAAGCTAAACAACTTGTTATTCAAACACACTTTGCAGGCAAAAGTTAAATACCAGGAATAATTGTTTGAATATTTAAGGACCTATTTTTGCCAGAGCTGTGAGGTATTTGTCACTCTTTATGATACTTGTTTACTCTTCATAGATTTGCCGGTCTAAATATCAAATCTCCAAGATAAGAACCACATGATTCTGCAAAGTATGTACACAAAAGACTTCAGTGTATCACATTCTTTGCTGTTGTGACAAATTTAGGTGACAAGTGGAGATGCTTTGAACCACTCAGGCGGGACACAGAAGTTAATATACTGCCTTGCGTGAACATGGAATGGAGGTTGAAAAGCCCTTAGGTTAGTCATTAAAATGACAAATTGAAAATATTTTATTTCTTTCTATAATGAAAGAAGGTAAAAAAGGGAAAAAAATGAAATCTTGATCTCACTTATGCTGTAACTCTATTGATTTCTGTCAAATTAGTCTTGCATTTCATGACATACATGATCTCTGGTCCAATATCTCTTTCCATATACACCTTGACTGGAAGGTTAAAAACCTTTCCACTTCCTTGGAAACTAGAAAGACATTTTCTAGTTAATTCTATCTAGTTTTGACTTCAAATATCCTCCTACTCACTTAAAATAGAGAAGGAGTATCTTATTATCTGTAATGGGAATAGGGGCTCGATGACTAGTAGAGTTCTTTATCTTTGAGCAATATGCCTCAGACTACTGGGTTGGAAACACAGTATTTATTCAAAACGCACAAAATTATGTGCAATGAAACTGCAATGGGTTTAATGACAGTATTTCAATTGGACTGACTTTCACAGTGTAGATATAGTACAAGTGGGTGTTAGTAGGTTTCAAAATTTTAAAATTATTTGACAATAATTAATTATACCATGTAAACCAAGGCAAATGTAGCCTGACAGATCTTGTGTGAGGGCGCATAGAGAAGAACTGTGTGTTTCTGAAAAAGATAATGGCTAAGTGGGATCTTGTAAGGGAGGGGGCACCGTGTGTGTACACATGTTTAAGTGATGGGAGTAGAATCATCCCTAGCAGTCCAGCAATAATGATGCTCCCAGAAATCCCTGTGTACCCACAAATTTGAGTCCTGAGTATATATGTCCAGGTAGGAACACATCCTTAAATTAATTCTTTCTCATTGCAGACCCTACTTCTCTCCCCACTCTCTTGAAGTGCAAAAATCCTTCAGTATCTCTGGCCCACGAACACCCAAGAGTGCTCCTGGCCAAGAAATTTTGAACAGCTTTTGAATGTGTTTCTGTGATCCAGTCCTACTGCTCTCATCTGGCTCACTAGCCATCTAAGCCTAACTCCACATCAAGCTCTCCTTTGCAGAAAAAAGGTTAATCTGTAATTTCTGACTGAGTGATTAAAATGTGCACTTCAGTTTCATGCATACATCCAGGCAGAACTCTGCGTGAACAAAAGGGATACAGCTATGAGAGCCAAGTCACAGAATCATAGAACAGTTTGGGCTGGAAGGGACCTTAAAGATCATGTTGTTCCAACCCCCCTTGCACTAGACCAGGTTGCTCAAGGTCTGGTCCTATCTGGCCTTGGACACTTCCAGGGATCGGGCACCCACAACTTCTCTGGACAACCTATTCCAGTGCCTCACCATCCCTGTAGTGAAGAATTTCTTTCTAATATCTAATCTGAATGAGAAACAGCAGGTTGGATCGTGGCCAGAAGAGACTATACAAAGGAAGAATTTTAGAAATAGGGAAGGGTTTCTGGTTGGCACAACATGATTCTGCCCTCATTCACATTTAAACAAAGGCTGAAGGCAGCTGGGATTAGAATCAGTGGTTGACAATGGTTATTCCATTTATCTTATGCAGAGAACCAACAAAATTACTATGTAGCAATGGTTCCATTTTCAGGCTTTCTAAAAGCAAGTCCTGAGTTCTGCACTATAGAGCAGAAAATAATTCCATCAGGCAGGTTACACATCCTTCACACCTCCAATCCATGTAGCATTCCTTCTGTTCTTTCCAAATGATACTCACACCCACGGCAGTGACACTGCTTAGCCATTGCACAGTTAAACTGACTTGCACCTTTCCTGGTTTATTCAACTGGGGTTTTGATAGTATTCCCATTGCAGAACAGAAAGCCAGGAAACTGACAGTGGCATGTGCTGGAGTACCCTTGTTAGTGCATTCCAACCAGCTTACACAAGAAGACTTTGGTTAAATGTGAGCAATTAAACATCACTGTATAAATCCTTGAAAATTTCCTTGGAAGTTCAGGTAGATGTTGCCACTTTCTCTTGCTCCTGAACAGGTTTAGATTAGTCTACAAGTTAGCAATACAATTGCACCTATATATATTCCACTAGATAACCTTTTTGTAAGTTATGCAGTGAGGCTGAATCATGGTACTGTGATGTTCTGCATGGCATCTTTTGCCGTTTTCATTGCCATGGCACCCAAGTGACTCCTAGTAGTGCATTAAGCAATGTGCCTGTCACTCGTCAGGCAAGCTCACTCCATCTCTCATCCTTCCCCTTGTACAGGAACAGGAACGGGAGCTTTCAGCTTTTGTTTTTCATCTTTGTGAGTGAAATATCTCTGTCACTAGACTTGATGGAGTGAATGATGATAGAATAGTTTGTAACTTGCTGTCTGTAATAAAACCAATTAAACCAGCTCTAAACTACACTTAAGTTTCACATTAATGCATCAGTTCTTTTTATCTGAGAAGACAGATGTATTTTCTGATTATGTACTAAAAAAGGTGCACAAGGGAGATATTAAGCATGTAAATGCTGCAATTTTTTTTTGTCAAGGTTGGGTATTTTTTACTTCTAAAGAATGAAAGGTTAATATGTGTACCAGTCAGATAAAATCTCAGTGGTAGTTTAACCCTGGCTGGATGCCAGGTGCCCATCAAAGTTGTTCTATCACTCCCTTCCTCAACTGGACACAGAAAGGACAATATAAGGAAAGGCTCATAGGTCAAGACAAGAACAGGGAAAGATCACTCACCAATTACCGTCACAGGCAGAACAGTCTCAATTTGGGGAAAATCAATTTAATTTTTTACCAATCAAATCAAAGTAGGATAATGAGAAATAAAATCTGAGTCCTAAAACATCTTTCCCCCAGTGGCACAGGGGGACAGATACCGGAAGTAGCAGTCAGTCCACCACGTTGTGCTGCTCCTTCCTCCTCAAGGGCAGGACTCCTTACACTCCCTTGCTGCAATGTGGGTCACTTCCAGAGGGTGCAGTCCTTCAGGAACAGGCTGCTCCATCAAAAGTCCCCAGATGGTCATAAGTCCTGCCAGCAAAGCTGCTCCAGCATGGGCTCTTCTCTCCAGGGGCCCACAGGTCCTGTCAACCTGCTCCAGCACAGGCTTCCCCTGGGGTCACACCCTCCTTTGGGCACTCCCCTGCTCCAGCATGGGGTCCTCCATGAGCTGCAGGTGGATCTCTGCTCCATCATGAACGTCCATGGGCTGCAGGGGCACAGCTGCCTCACCATGGGCTGCACCATGGGCTGCAGGAGAATCTCTGCCCTGGCACCTGGAGCACCTCCTGCCCTCCTTCTGCACTGACCCTGGGGCCTGCAGGGCTGTTTCTCTCACATATTCTCACTCCTTTCTCTGGCTGCAAATATTCTTGTGCAGAAATTTTCCCCCATTCTTAAATCTACTATCACAGAGGTGCTACCACCATTGCTGATGGCTCAGCCTTGGCCAGCAGTGGGTCTGTCTGGGATTTGGCTGGCACTGACATCATCTGACATGGCAGAAGCTTCTGGCAGCTTCTCACAGAACTCACCCCGTAGGCCCTCCACTACCAAAACTGTGCCACACAAACCCCATAAAGACTCAGGAAAAACAGCTTGTTTTTCTAGTTCAGTATTCACTCTGATTTTACCTATAGATATATAGATATATACATATATTTACAAGAAATACTAGAGTGAAGATCTGATAACTATCTCCAGAACAGCAATTTCATTGTAATTCAATTTGAATTTAAATGTCTAATAAATGACTGCATAAATATCAATAATGGCTAATTCATTAAAAAATAAGGTATGTTTATTTTTGCAACAGAAATACCAAGTCATTAGGAAAGCCAGAATAATATATAAATTTCATTTTGGTGTTGGAAAGACTTGCACAAAGCGTAATGAATAGTTAAGGTTACACTCTCTGCTACGAATCTCTTCCCTCTCACAGAAGGAAAGAACCACACCCTGCTTCTTCATTCCATCATTCTGGCATCCAAAGCAATTCTCTTTAACCTCACTAGCTTTCAGATAGTTACAGAATGGATTATCATCCCTAGCCTAAAAATAGAAAAAAATGCAACTCCACTCCTATATTCTGAACCATTCCAACATAAATGCATCAAAAGGACACACCACCTTTAGCCAGCGTTCCCATCATCTTGTGACTCTTGGAAAACCCACAGATTTCAGAACATCTGTGCTCATCTGACCTCTAGCAGAAGTATGGTCCACTCCCATAGTGCTGCGTGTTTTCACCCTATAACCAGGCAATGGAGACAAGACAGTTGCTACATTATGTTGAAAGATGCCTTTTTAAAATAGAAATCAGGTTGAAAAGATTCAGAATTTCAGCTCAGCATCTTTTTTCCTTTCAAGGGCATTGAACATTTTTTGTTCCTATAATTTATCTGCCCAATGTTTCTGGAAAATCACACAGCTGAGTTATCACTGTATCATCAATAACACCTATTTAGTGTGGCTTCAGGATTTGTGTAAGGTTTGGGAAAGGTGAGAAAGTAAGAGTGCCTCAGGGAACACCAGCACTTAGAAGGCTGAAATAACAATGAAGACCAAGGAAAATTTGGCATCTAAGGAAGGGTAGCAACTGAGAAAATGAGAAATGTCACCTGGAAGCTGAGAGAGATGCACAGGTATCATGTGGAAGATGGGAAATAATCTAGGGGCATTCAATCAGTAAGCACAAGACTGAAGGCAGCAGCAGAATGACATAAAGTAGCTGTGCAGGCTCTGAAATCAAAGGATCTGATAGCCCATCAACAAAGTAGGATGGTATTCACTTTAAGAAAGAAGAAAATATACCAGAGGGGAGGAAAAAAAAGAACAGAGGGAAGAGAAGGGGAAAAAAAGGTACCTGGAAGAAAAAGATTTGGAACAACAGTCTAATATCAAATAGACTACTTGAAATAAAAAGTAACTGCAAACATTTGGGGAATATACAAAAAACACTAAGTGAAGAAGTACTGTCTCCTCATAACAGAGTAGAACAAATGAAATTAAATAGTTATGCACAAGAGCAGTGGAACACATCAAAATTCCATCACAAAGTATTCTAGAAAACAATTTTCTTTCAATAAAAATGTGGGATATTATCAACAACGTATTTCTCAAATGCAAAGCCTGCACATAATTTTGTATTGTCTGTTTTTATAGTAATATGAAAGAAGAACTGGCATGAGAACTATAAAATACACATGGTGTCATTGGTACTAAACTTCCTATTTAAAATAAAATATCCTTTGACAAAAAAAAAAATGGTTTGCAAAGATGGGAAGATTTCTAAAACCCATTAGAGTGTAATGTTGAGAGCCATAGCTAGGATGACGAAAGAAATTTCAAAAATTTGACTGCAGGTGTTTCTGCACCTCCTCTAAAGACCATGTGAATGAGCTGCAGGTCTCTTTACACAGCTCTTCCTCTGTCAGATTCAGTAGGTGAGGCGAGTCCCAGAGGCCCAGGTGCCACTGAAACCATGGTCTGGCTAGGGCTGCTGGAGAGCACGGGCAGCGTCAGCCTGCTGCGCAAGCGACTGTACTGGGGCTTGCCCAGTTATGTTCTCAGCACACCACTAAATCAGGGGAAGGTGGGCATGCCTAGAGAGTACAGGGCTGTGTGCTATTCCAACACAAACACTGGCAAGAATTCAATATGTGAACATGGCCAGGAATGAGGCAGGGATTTTATTTGGATGCACTAATGTTCTAACTACACATTTACAACATTTAATTCTAAATAATCACTTATGAAATAATAAGTACTATGTTTAATTGGAAGATACCTAAAAGTCAGGTGTTAATTCTTCAGTGCAATACATTTTTTCCTAGAAAAGTTTGTAATTATTTATTTGCAAACTGTCACCAAACAAAGTGCTACCAGTGACGCAGAACTGAGAAATACAGGTGGACTGAGTTTTGCATAAGCCTTATTACTGCAAAAATATTGTCTTGTTTTGGTTTTTTTTACTTTGATATTTTGCCCCTGCTCTTAAATTATTAGAGGTCATTAAGAACTGCCCCTTCTCTGAAACAGGTGAACAGCGTTTCTAAGAGGATGTTTCAGAGATGAAAGAAAGCGGCAAAGAGCCTGAAAAGGAGTAGAATTTCCAAGGAAATTTTCCACTTTATGGGGAAGACTTAAAGCTGCAGATTTTCTGGGTGTACTGGATTAGCATTCATTTTCACTGATGCTCTTCCTCGGCCACTTACACGAGGGCACACGTGCAGCGCAGGCTGTACTACCAAGCCACAGTAAATCCAAGCAGGAGTTCTGTTCCCCAGGCGCAGGGAGCCCCCGCCAGCCGCGCCGCCCGTGCTGCCGAATTCCCACGGGAGCGTTCGGCGGGATTCATTTCCGACCACCGCGGGCCGTGCCCTGGGAGAGGCGGCGGGAGGCTGGCACGGTCCCGGCGAGGCGGTCAGTGGGACATGGCCCCCGCCCGGGGCAGCGCTGCGGGGCCCGGGCGCGCACCGGGGTGCGGGG